>CM059271.1:9011495-9198995 GCA_030347295.1 Setipinna tenuifilis | reverse complement strand
AGGCGGGCAATCACACACGCACACACACACACACGCACGCACAAACAATCACAATCACAATCACACACACGCACACAATCACACACACGCACACACCCACACCAAGCTCACCTGTACCACGGTGGGATTATCCCCTGAGCCGATGAGATAGCGGGGGTTGCTCCAGACCAGCTCGGCGAAGGCGACCTCGTCGCCCCTCTCCACAGCCTTGCGCAGCTTGGCCGTCAGGTCCTGCGTGCGCGGGCTCTTGAAGCTGTTTGCCTTCTCCCTGTTGATCGTGTCCGTCTCCATCACAGGGCTACCGTCAGCTGCAAGAATTGGGGCAAAGATGGGGAAACCGCCATTCTTATAAGCCGAGTTTGAACACACACACAGACACACACACAACCTGAGGCCACGCAGGCCACCACAGACAACGGATGATGCTGTGTTTGTGCAGTGTTGTCAAACTGTACAAATGTTTACACCATGACAGTAACAGCCTTTGTTTGTAACAGTGTTTTTTTGCTCACCCTTTGTGAAGATGCCTGGTTTGACAGGTGAGATGCATTGCACTGCTTTGCTGGGAGAGGGGTAGTAGTCACAGATGCCTTTGGCAAACTTCTCAGCATCCTCGCGGCTGCTGAAGGCTTTAAATCGGGCCCCTTTCATCATCTTTACGGCCTGCAGAGCCTCCTTCTTGTCAGCGTACACATGTACCCTGTCTTTAGGGGGAAAGGACAAAGCACAAAGCAATACAGCCATCAACATATGGCTCTAAACAAACAGGAAGCACCAGCATGAAAGCATTGTTTATAGCCAACCAAGCCTCAGCTTTTTTTGCAACAACTGTGGAATTTTTATTTCCCTTTAGAAGATTCTTAAATAAGTAAGAAAGAAGTGGACTGTCAGAATTCAAACAAATGAGCAAAAGATTGTTGTGTACTTAATTGCCATATAAAACACAAACACATACAGTCATTTTACTGGATTTAAACAGCCAATGCCTCCCTGCACCATACACCTCATAGTCCCTTATCAAATTGATATATTACTTATAAAACCGTAAAACATGCACAGCATCACCATACAGCCATCCCCCTCAATCTGAACACCAAGCGAAGGCTGGCACACAAGCACCTGTGCTCACAAGAGAACAGCCTTCTAGAACCTCTGAGCACAAGATAAAGAGTATTATGGCCGGGCTTTACTACAGGATGTCCTAGGCTTGACTCTGGGTCAAGCTGTTCCCAGAGTCTGCTCTCTGAAGAAATGGATGAACGTCTAGCATACCAGTAAATAAAGATGCACTAAAATTGATGCCAGTGTCAGGCTGAAACTCAAAAACTCACAAAATTCTCCTCAACTAACTCGAGACTCAACCAATTCATGGCAACATTACATTAAGCCCAAAGCTCTGGTCAGGGTGTGTTTGTTATTTCTTGCTGCAACATCAGAGCTGCCAACTGGCAGGAGCTAGTAACAGGGATTTATGACTGCCTGCTATTTTTTCATGCTATATTTGATTTGGCTAGCAGCTAACTGCTATTTCTATGGTGAAACTACTGCCTCGTTAATTACTCACGTCAGCACTTGGTACTAGCTAGTACACATACTGCATACGAGCACTCCTACTTGGCTTGAAAAAGGTGATTCAAGCCAAGATGAATCCCTACCACTAGACAAAAACAGAGACCAGGAACATTGTTTAGTCTTACCAACTGTGCTTTCACACCAGAGGTGTCAATCCAGACTTCAGAAAGTAAAAACCCTGCCACATAGTTGAGCTATTTTCTGGATCAGCTGACCCTAATGAATACACACATTATCAGACAGGTAGATCAGCTACTTGGTCAAATCACAGACAGAAGGCAGAGATGGCAGGACTTTCTGGAGCCAGGACTGACAGCTCTGTTCCACACATATGCACATAAACAAATTCAAATAAACCATTCACAGCTGCAATACAGTTTTACAAAAGGATGCTGATGCATTAGCTCAACAACAAATGAAACGTCACTGTTCTCTTTCTGTGTTCCCCTCAAGCACCATATTGACTGACTGGAACTGTTTTTGACCCGGGCTGGTCCACCATGTAATGATCTCTATTTGAAAAACATTGTATGAAATTACAAATCACTGACTCTACCTTTAATGGGTCTGTTTTATTGCCACTGGCAGCAAGTGAAGAAATGCTATCCATTTTTTTCCTTTCAGTTTAAAATCTACATAGTTAACCTTGACAGGAGATGAACCAACCTGCAATGCCTTTATTCAGTGTTACATGGTCGTTCACTAGACAGCCTTTCAACACACCTTACACTTATGCGTTTCCTTCAACTTAACACAAATGGCATCTCAAGAATAGAATAATACAATACAATAATATAACTGGCTGTAAAAATTAAGCTTAATAAAAAAGGTACTAAATGACCCCAACTCAGAAAAGGCGGCTTTTACACATACTGTACCAACATAGAGACTGTTTGGGTATTCACTGTGGCTAATGACCGACAACTGAGCTCCACAGACAGTTTAATTTGGTTAAATTGCGTAATTCAGAAAACAAACTTTCTTTACTACTAGTAAACTAAGCAGACAAATGCCAATAACAAAAGCTAGCCTTTATTTCTGTTGTTCCTTGTTGAATATATGCTTGGAGAGTGAGCACAAAACAACTGTGTTTGTTGTCACTGTTAGAAGTTGACCTTGAACAAGATCTTCACAAGAGCTTTCCACATGACCCCACTGCAAAGCACCACCAACACTACCATGTAAAATGAGGGCCAACACTGTAACTCAACACAGACTGTGGAATTGCTTGTAGATTTGAGGATACTTTAAAAATGCTAGTCCCAGCTTCTTACCTTTAAAATATGTCTCCTACCTGTAGTAAGATGCCTCTGCTGTCCTTGCCACAATGTATGCAAATCACTGCACTACATCTCTGAGACTTTTAACACATTCACTTGCTCAAGGGTGACCTTAAAGACTGCTGACTCCACTCACTTGATGTAACAAATCTGCTCCCTCTAGCCTAGGCCCCTGCATCAGCATATTCAATAATGCAGACATTCTGTAAAAGAATGCCCATGCTCGGACCGGTCATTTTTAATCAACACACTGATGGATGTTCACAGGGCTACCAGTAGCTGGTCACTGATGATTCATCCCTCACCCAGTTAAGCAACAGGAAATATGTAGTAAGGGATATCGTACCAGTCCTGACCAGCATGTCCTCCCACGGTGGACACACGCCATAGTAAAAGGAAGGTGAGACTTGTGTGGGCTTGGTGGGCGTCTGCCCGTCCATTTGAGCCTCCTCCACCCTGACGCAGCCAACCGCCACGGCCGTCTTTTCCGCCAGAGCCTCCTCTTCAGGCGGGTTGAGGCCCATGCCATACCCAAAGTCACTGTCCTCGCTTGCCTGTGGCTCTGCGGATACTGACGGGGTGCGGGGTCCGCATCTTGCCTGTGGCTCGACGTCTGAGGCCCCCGTGGCCGAGGTCCCCGAATTGGTGTTTGAGGCTGTGCCTGTGCCACTGTTGCTGCTGCTGCTGCTGCTGCTGCTGTCGGTTTCTGAAGCACCATTACTGCTGGTATCCTCGCTCACCAGAGCGCGGGCCAGCTTCCTCTCGAAGATGGCACGTGTGGTGGCGGTGATGGGGCCGCACTTGAGGTTGGCCTTAAGGAGCTCCTCGCGCAGCTCGTCTGCACTCAGGGCCTGCAGCCTGCTGAGGGTGGCCTCCATGCTGCAGCTACCTGATGGGGCACACACAGCACTGTGTCAGCCAGCCAATAACATCCCCAAGGCAACCTATCCAACACTGGGAGTTTGCAAAGTCTAAGGGACACTGCAGTTTATGCGTTTGTAAGGGCTCAAGTACACAATCATATATACGGTTTAAAAATACAAAAACTAAGTCAGTAATGGTTTTGGCTCGTTTTTAACCTTCTGACTGAGCATTCAATGTTTAAGATATGGTCATAAAAAACCATAGCACTTTACGTTTACTCTTAATTGTTGACATGTGCAGGCATCATCAGATACATGGCAAGTAGCAGACAGTCGGACTTGTATAACTTACGGAAATCAAACACGAATACAGTGTCAGTTTTGATGCCACAGCCAGTGCATCATACTTATAAGCAACGCAGATAGCCAAACCTGATATTCTAAGAGGATAAAATTGATAAAATAGTTAACTCTACCACATGGGTTCAAACTTCATTCCGGCGCACGACAATTCACTTTTTGTAAAAGGCTATCCTATGTACTATTTACTATACATATACACATTTTACAATGTCACGCCCAAGTGGCATTAATTTTTTTGTGTTTTAATCCTTTACCATACCCTATGTCACGGCTCTGTCAGTGCCCAGACTACTGAAGTGAACATGATGACATCGGAGGGATGCAATCGCGTCGTGGCACTTACCACAAATTACCGTAATATCTGCTATCCATGCTGTACATAATGATTTATTGGACGTATAAAAACTGTTCAAACAGACACAATGCTATGTATAGTCTGGAATGGTCTCATTGTTTACAAGCTATGGCGCGCATGCTCACTGAGAAAGGGAGGGCTCAGTCGCACAGCTGAGCGAAACGAGCTGGACTTCTAGCCGAAGGAAGTGCTGTAAGGTGCTTCATCTACATTATCATTTCCTTGCCTGTCTCACGGATCGTTTCATTACATATAACTACACTGCAATAACTGCTCTTATGAAGCAATAATGTCTTAAATTGATGAACGATCAGTCACAGTGAAACCGGCAGATATAAATTCCCAGCTAGCAACCTTACAAACATAAGCCTCTTAAAGCAGAAATTGCACACTATATGCCCCGTTGAACAAGGAAATGCTGCACCGGTACAAATTTAAACATATGAACAACTCATGTATTCCACAATTCCCTGTAATTTACCGTAGTTGAACATCCAAGGAAACTACACTTAGCTACGGTTGCTGCTAGCTAAATCTGATTTTACCTGGTTAGCTAGCTAAATATGCAAGGCTTGGAGTGGCCAACCGGTATGTCTTATTCCCATCATGTCAGCTAGCAGAAATGACTTATGTGTACACCTAGGTAGAAGAGTTGATGTATTTGTAAGTTGACACAAAGCAACCGGCAACTTGTCGGTTCATCTATCGACCGTGTGATGCTTGGTCTTATAGCAAGCTAACTAGCAACAGTTTAAGAAGCTAACGAAACGTCCGTTAAGTAGCCTTGACAATTTGCTAACGCAAGATAACAGTAGCAGCTAAAGGAATGAGAACTTGCTAACAGTTGCAATTGCTAACTCTGTTTAAAAACACGTGGAATATTTATCTGCAGCCAAATCACTTTCTTTGACAAAGGAGTGGAAACAGCCTAAATAATAATATTATAATTTTAAACCTCGCTTCTAGCAGCGTGCTCGTACGCCCACCTCCTCTCCGCTTCTCCACTTCACCGCGACGCTTTCAAAATGCACTGAGAAAGGACCCTGTTCGACAGGGTGTCATCACACACCGCCTGTCAGAAAAAAAGTAGCATCGGAGCACCAAAGTGTCTTTTTCTTACAGCAGAGCACCGATTTGGTTCGCAGTTACTGATCATCAGTGAACTTGGCACATACGCGTCCTAGGGCAAACTGAATTGGTAAGGCTAACATAATTTGTATCTTCTAATCCGACTGTCAGGACCTACAATGAATAGGCATGGTTCATCAAGAGATCAAGAGATTCTGTTAAGGCACCTTTGCATTGTTGAACACCAGTCGACGTGAGATTTAACCTATCTATAGATGTAACATGTGAGATGATGTAATACGGAAAAAAGCCTCAGTTAAAGCCTTAGTTGTACTTCCATGTCAACAAGGAGACAATAAACTTGAATTGGTGGCTTTGAGAATTTGGCCTGCAATAAGACTTCTAAACATTCATAACAACAAACAATACATAATAGCCCTATGCATCCCCCAGAATTCAACCAAACTCAGACTTTAATTAAAAAAATGTATTTTTGTTTTTGCAGAATTGGGACATTTCTTTTATACAGTTCTGTAAAAGTTCTTTAGAGATTAAAAAGAAATTGCTGTCAAGTATTGATCATTGCATTATCGTCCTCCCTGCTCAATTAGTGACTTGTGTTTTATTCCCTTATAAGACGTTACACTGCAATTATATTCATGAAAGCATTCTAATGATCAAGGATTACAGTCCCCAGAGGTTTGCACCCTCAGCAGGTTTAACACTGTATATAGGTTTAAAATGCAGATACATATGATGGTAGGGTCATTGTAAGATATGTCAGTACCTCTTTTAAAACTGTGAATTTAACACCAATAGGTCATTCAAATTACATTTAATCACACTGGTAAATGTTGAATGTTGCAAACAGCAGATATGAATGGGGTGTCTGTGTTTTTCTGACAACTGAAAAGGCTTCCAGTAAGGCTGATGACAATAAACAGAAACCAAACCACCTTACAGAGCTAAGATGTGAAAATGTTCTTAAATATGACCATATTAAACACAAAGATCAAGAAAAAAATATATCTGAGTAAAAAAACACACCCAGAAATAAGTAGTAACATTAGGCATAACATATATTACAACTTTCTCTCCCTGAAAGTCATTTTAGCTTGCTCTCTAATTGTGCAACATCAGTAAATCCCTCATATTTTACATCCAAGTTCGTTTCATCAGAACAGCAGTCATATCACGTATTCATATGATACATCTCCCAAAACACCCTTTCAATAGAAACATTAATTATATTCATTTGACAGAAAAGTTTTAACAGCTTTGAAAAACAAAATTCCCATGTTACAGTCCAAGCCAAACATTACACCATAACACACTTGGGCATCCAACACCAGCACAACCTTGTACAAAAGTCCTTTAGAAATGCCACATCTTAAAACAGTGAGGTTCTCCAATCAACATCTTGAAAGTGTGATATTAACTGTTTACTAGCGTAAGGGATCAAAGAGCTGACCCGGTTGACCTTCAAACAAACAACCAACCCACCAAGGTGAAAGGTTCGGAGCTATGACAAATAGTGAATCTGCACAAACTGGAGCATGACAGACTGGATTATGGCAGAGGCTGTGACCAGGGCAGTCGAAAACCACCAGGCACATGGATTTCAGCTGAGCAGGAAACGGAATGAGTGGGCATGCTCATTCACAGGCACAGAGGAATGGAAGAGCAGTGCGTCCGCCTGGGAAGGTCCTGGGAACCCCTCTACCCCCCCACAACAGTCAATAATACCATTAGACTCCTGCATTTATTTTCCCCACACAAGTCATTCATCATGGTGAACAAAATCATAAGCTGACTCTGAAGTCATTTAAATAACTAATAATTAAGCCCTAGAAACACTCCAGAGTACATTACTACTCTGCTTACTTAATATCGTCTGATAATGTTTTGCAAAATTATAAATAAATAATAACAGATATCAATCAAATAACCTGACGCAGTTGACACAGTAAAGCTGGGGTTTAAAACAAGACATAACTCAAGAACTGTCAGTAATGATGGGACACTGCCAAAGTTTGGCAGTTGACAGGAAATTAAAATACAAAAACAAACATGGGGGATTTTTTTTCGCTTTTAAAAAGTGCGTAAGTACATAAAATCAAACTCTCTTGCACAGTGTCTTTAGCAGATCTCTTGCATATTACGATAGGGAGGCCTCTGTCTCCGCATCACCGCTCTCCTCCTCCTTAGCGACGTCAATAGGTCCGTTGTCATGGACACCCAGTCTAGAGAGCTCCTCTTCGGCGTTTGCCCATGACGTCATTGACTCGTGTACAGTGACCGTGTGTTCCTCCATCTGTTTCTGAAGGCTGTCCATCTCCTCCCTAGGAAAAAACATCATAACATTATTTATATTTATATACATATGTATATTATTTATATTTATATACATATTTATATTATCATACATACATATTTATATTAACATACATACATACACACACACACACACAAACGTGTGTGGGTGTAAGAAAGTAAATTAAGTAAAAAATGTAAATTACTTGGAGATTATCACATTGTCAACTGATACGAATATCCCAAAAGTTATTATACTCTAATTTTAAAAGACTGTGCTGAATAATGGCATGCACTGTTATGAATATTTAAACACACTGATCTGGTCTTGTCCAAGTGTCACTAAATGTTCAGCCTAGATGGGTTTTATTTCCCCAGCAAGTGGCCCGCTGAGAGCAATTTACTTGGACTGGAGAGCAAAGCTGCTCTGACCACTGACCATTCGTTTCTAATGGCCCCTGCCAGAGCACCAGGCGCAAACGTCCCTTCATGCACAACGTGTCTCAGTAAGACTCACTTAAGCTGACGCAAGCAGTTGTGCAGGTTATTAAGGGGCTCCCGGCTGATGGAGGCTGATGGCTTCAGCAGCTCGTCCAGCAGCGAGGCAGGCACGGGGCAGTCAGGGATCTTCACAGGGGTGACCGGGTTGGAATCTGCCTTCAGGTCCATCCGCTGCTGTAACATCATTGCAAAGGCATGTCAGTGCTTGCCCCTTGACAACAGTGATACCGATGCAACCCAATGCTGTAGGACTTTGCTGAAACTTGTACAGTGGCCCCCTGTCTAACACGCTAGTCAAGTCCCAGAACCCTCCGCAATAGGTGAAATCCACAATATAGCAAACATTTCATTTTAGAGTTGAAGCCTTAAAATACCCGTCCCTCATGGGTATACTGTTTTAATACATTTACTGTATGCATTATTGAATTATTACTGCTTTTTAATCAATATTTTATATGATGCACTATAGTTGTCAATTCTAATATTGTTCTGACAAACTTTTCTTTAGCATGCATAGTAACATAGCATGCATACATTAATAAAAAAAAACTGTAATATAGTGGGACCACAAGAGGTGAACAGCGATATAGCAGGGGATCACTGTAGTTATCATTATAGATTTTTTTGGGGGGAGGGTGTTTTGCCGCTAATCCGAACCATTTGAAATATGGCACGAAATTAGTGGGAGGGAGGGATGAGGAAGGGACCAGGAAATTACCTCAAGCCACAATCAAGCACCATGGTTTATGGCAAGGGCACCTCAGTCAACTGTGCCATGCGGCCCCCCAAAAATTTATTCATTTGCACTTACCAAACACTAATACATCATCCAAAAAACTTCAACATGAGCCAAAGCACAACCATGACTCCACAAAGGCCCCACACAATGACAGTGTTTGTTGTTTTTTTTTTTTGTCCTAATAAAGAGCTCAAATTCCACTTTATTACAGGCGCTGACACACACACACACACACACACACACACACACACACACACACACACACACACACACACACACACACACACACACACACACACACACACACACACACACACACACACGAGTGCTGGCTGACCTTTCTGAGGCGGCTCTGCTTGAGGTCCCCCTTGAGCTGCTGGTTCTGCTGCAGCACCGTCTTCATGCTGTTGCGCAGCTCCGCCACCTTGGCCTGCAGCATGAACTTGTCCTTCCGGGTGCCCGTCAGCTCCTCCTGCACCATCTCCAGCTCCACCTTAATTCTCTGCGTACACACGCGCACACACAGACACAGACACAGACACACAGACAGACACACACACACACGGATGTAATGTATAGAAATATATAAAAGTGAAATTTTAAAAAGGGCTCATCAAATCTATGTAATTGAGATAAGTAACATTTTTGTAACATTATAAGGGAAAACACATTTTTGCCATTCCTTTTCTGAAATAGATTTTTTTTTTTGTCCTTTTTTTTTTTGTCCATTTGTTCATGTCCATTTTTATATACTGGCAGGGCCCTGGGTCCAGATCTACTGTCAGCAGTCTCACCTGCAGTGTTTCCTGGATGCTGTCCATCTCTCTCTGGTTACACTGCTCCGTCATCTCCAGCTGCTGCTTCTGGCTCTCAATCTCCCGCTGCCTCTGCTCCACCTCCCATTTCAGGTCCTCCACCTGAGGTTAGAACACACACACACACACACACACACAGACACACACAGAGACACACAGAGACACACAGAGACACACAGAGACACACAGAGACACGCACACACAGACACGCACACACAGACACGCACACACAGACACGCACACACAGACACAATTGAGGTCAATTTTCATGGTATGAACCAGGAACAGTTACAGCCATGCCTTTCAAGTGACTTTCAAGGAAAATTACAAAACAGATGAGTAATTCAAATTAAAAAGGGGGATAAAATATGTTCTGGTTACACCCACCACTATAAGCTCTCCACTGTGTTTTGGCTGAGATTATATTTTGGAAACCCCATTTGCAAAATGAATCCCTCAGTCACTCTAAACTACAGCATGAGCCAACCAGTTTCCAGCGGGGGTTGCTAAGTGTGATGTGTTGCAATGAACCATTTGTTCCACAATGTAACAAAAACAATGTCATCAGGGCTAGGAACCAACAGAGCAATACAAACGAGTGGTAGCATCTCAAGCAATCATGAAGGAATTGAAACTGAAAGAAGATCACCTATATTCATTAATTAAGGATAAAGACATGTTTTTTTACTGCTAATGATCTTTGGGACAAGGTACTGGTGAATGCTGACTGGTTAAAAGCTAATCCAGTTATTAAACATTACAATGAAGTCTACACCCATTAGGAAGCAAGAACCATATTGAATAGAGTAAAATTTGGTGCTTGATTATTAACCATTTTATCACCACATGTTTAGTGTAAATATAGACAAAACAAATCTCTTCATAGCCACACTAGACTAAACTGTGTTCCAGGAACATACAGTGCTGTGAAACGTTTAGGAGTGACTTAAAAAGTAAGATGAGGGTGGGCAGCACTGTAAATGAGGGCCAGAGACTTTCATAAGAGTCCATGGCCTCCTGGCCTTTGCTCAGTCCGTACCTCCTGGTTGGTGAGAGGCTGTTTGCTGAGCTGCTCATCCAGCTGCTGCTGCAGGATCTGGAGCTGAGTGTTGGCCTCTGCAAGGTCTTCCTGGAACCTGGAGACCTCCTGAGCATGCTTCTCATCCTGAGTCCTGCACAGGAAGCAGACAAGCAAGAGAGGAAGGGAGGTAGGGAGGGTGGAGAGGGGTGTTGAGATTCACATAAAAAAAATGATCAATGTCAGAATAGCGTCTCAAGTTCAAATGTCAAAGAAAAAAAAACCTCACACAAGGAGTGAGATGAGAGGTTTTATGTAATGCTTAAAATTAAAGCGATGTAAAGGGAGTTTATCCACCTCATCCTACTTTTGCACTCTCATACACGGATGCAGACTGACCTGAGCTTACGTGACTCCTTCTGTAAGGCTTTGATCAGCTCCTCTTTGGCCTGCAGGTCTTTTTTGATTTCGGCGAGCTCCAACATGGCGGCCCTGTAGTGCCTTCGGTTATGTGCAGCCTCCATTTTGGCCTCGGCCACCTGTGAAATGAGGTGTGGTTTGAATAAGGGCTGAGTGTTTCCTCAGAGACATGCTATGTGTGTCTACAGTGATTGTGATAGCTGCCTTGCACTGACTGATTGCATTCCCTCACACATCTGTTACCCATTTATTCAGACAGCATATCACTGATCAGAAACATCAATACTCCATCTGGACAAACATAACAGACATGGGAAAATGGTAATGTGGTCCCAAATGAACGTGATAAATTAGGTTGTATTGTGTCTTTGGTGGATGGGGTTTAATCTGTCAGTGATTACAACCAGTTTCACAGACACCCTGCAGACGTTTTTTTTTTTCTCATGCTGGTTGTTTGCCAGACATCCTGGAAAAAATCCATCTTAAAACCAGATTAAGAATGACATTTTCACAGAGACAGAAAAGGCAGACTCTACAATACTGTCCAGATGTTTATACCCAGCATGTATTGCACTGCATTGATTGCAACAAAGAGAGATGAAAGAAATGAAAGAGGCCCAGGTAGTAGGCAATAATGTTCACCTGTTCAGTCAGGGTTTTCACTTTGATCTTCTCTTTCTCGAGCGCCGTCTGCAGAGTTTGCACCAACTGCCTCATCTGTTCATCCTCCTCCTCTTTCCGCTTCAGGACAGCTTGAACCTGAACACAAGTTCAAGAAAAAAAATGTTTAATCATTTATTTCTTACAACCACCCAACAGAGGGCTCACCTAACAGATGGAAACAGGAAAAAAACTGTTGTGTCCAAAATCAAACAAAAACAAATTTCAAGTCGCCAAGAGCCACACACCACACGTCACCCACCTGAAGATTCAGCTGGACTAGGTCTGCTTCCCTCTTGGCCAGCGCCGTCTCCAGAATGTTGGCATGCTCTTTTAGGGCATTGTGGGATTTCCCCAGCCCGGCCAACTTCCCTTTTTCGTGCTCTAGCTCGAGGGCCAGCTTCTTGTTGGCATCTTCCAGCCGCCGGATCCGCTTCTTGAAGTTCCGAGACTCCTGAAGCTGTTACCAAAAAAAAAAAAAAAAAAAACATATTTGTAACTATTGATGTTGCCGGGCAACCCTCCACAAGTTGAGATCAAAATGGACCACAAACGACATCAATTTTTCTTACCTCATCCTCCAGTTCGAGAACCTTTTCCTGATACTCTTCCAGTTCTGTGCTGGTCAGAGAGATGACTTCCTGCAGCTCCTTCTCCAGCATGGCTTTGCTCTGAGCGACCGCCCTGAGCTCAGCTTTCAGACTCTCCACCTTTGCCTAAATTAATTGACAACAAAACAGCACAGTTAACCTTTTTTACATGCAATAATTGTTTCTTGGATGTGTCCAGCATAGCACTGATGTCATACTGTATTTTGTTGAGTCATGAAGACAGACAAATCACATTTGGAAACAAAATAATTCCAAACTGCAGGTCGTACCTGCAGCTCTTGGCTGTTGCCCCCTTCTTCGATCTGAGCTTTGAGTTTGACCAACTCGGCCTCGGCTGTCTCTTTGCCACCCAGGGCCTCTTGGAGCCTGCGGCTAAGGATGCCAACAGCGTTCTCGTAGGCCTTATGTTTGGCCTTCATGTCCTTCTGGGCGGTGGTCAAATCAGACCCCAGCCGCTTCATTTTCACTTTTTGCTCCGAGATCGCTCTGAAATTGGTGATGGAAAGCATTACATAAAATCAAATTGTGTGACTGTCTATGTCAGATATTTGCTGTCAGTGACCATGAAGAAAACAAAAATCATTATATAACCACTTGGGCAACCACTATTGAAGCCATTTTCATATTTAGCACAGTGACTCACTTTTTGGCTTCTTCCTGCATTTGTTCAACCCGCTTCTTCAGCTCCTCCCTCTCCTCAGTCACAGCAGCTAGCTGACTCTGATCAAACTGCAGATTCTGCATAAAAAAGGAAGAGCCCCCAACATGTTAAACATATTCTCAATCATTTCACAACAGCAGCAAGGGTCAACACAAATACACTGAAATAAGGCTTAAACATCGTTTTTACAGACAAATGGAGAGCGAGGGTATGTGGGAAAATGAGAAAAAGAAATAGAGAGAGATGCAGAAAAAGAAAGACCAATAGAGAAAAAAAGGAGAAGAAGAAGAGAGAAATCTTAAAATTAGTGCACCTGCAGCTGTAAGTCTAGCTGATCTCGTTCCGCCTGGACAGACTGGAGGTGGGCTTCCAGGTTGGTCATTTGCTTCTGGACGCGCTCCATCTCCGTCTGCAGCCGGGCCTGCTCCTGCTCGGCACTCTGCTTCTCCCCCTGCGCCGTCAGGAGCTCCTGCTTCAGGTCCTTCACCTCAGCCACCAGACGTTTCTTGGAGGCCTTCAGCTCGCTGATCAGCTGCTCCTTGGAGCTGGCGTCCCGGCGGTAAGCTTCGACCATTACCTGTTGAAAGTGGGAGAGTGAGCTTATTGTCTGTGCTAACAATATAATATTCATCAATGCAAAAAGCATGCTCACTTTTTGTTGTGAAAACTGCTCTTTGAGTTTCTGGGCTTGTTTCTTTAAGGTGCTGTTTTCCTGTTGAAGGGTCTCAATCTTGAAGAAACAGAAAGAATGGAGGAAATGATCATGTTGAGGGAACAGTACAAGAGTACCAAGACAAGCATACAGTACATAAACAATCCTCAACACTCACCTGAGAAGCCTTCACCTCAACCTCCTGCTTGAGCTGGTCCAGGATGTCCGCAGCCACCAGAACTTCCTCCCCGAGTTTCTCCGCCCCCTCGTCAATCTGGCTCTTGTCCGCACGAGCCGCCTGAAGGGCCACCTCCAGGACGATCTTCTCATTCTGCAGGAACTGGATAGTGTCCTCCTTGGCTGTGGCCTCAGTCTGCAGCTCTGCCAGTTGTCCCTCCAGCTCCAGGTAGCGTGCCTCCAGCTGGTTCAGGGACTGCTCTTTGGTATGGAGGCTTTCTTGAGTGTCAGTCAGCTGCCGCATAAGCTCTAAGTGTTCCTGCTGAAGAGTCTCCAACTGGGCATCCTTCTGGGTCAACGTCAGTTTCACCTGAGGACCAAGACCAATGCCTCAATGACACACACTCAAATAATTTGCTGACCATAATTACTGCCTTATACCACAACACAATATCATTTTTTTTTGTCATTAGTTGGAATGTTCAAAAATGGCACTGTTCTTACCTGTTCTAGTTCCCTTTCTAGAGCAGTCGCAGTGTTGGCTAACTTGAGCAATTGATCACGCTCTGCTTCAAACTCGTCTAGCTTTTGCTGCAGATCTTCCTCCACCATGGTCTTGGCATCCTGGATCTGCTGAATAGCAGCCTCTTGAGAGAGCATGTCCACCTGGAGATCAATAAGGAATAGGATCAAACAAGGTGCACTTAACTGAGAAGTGACATGCATTGTGCAACTTTTTCCCCTAATACTCTTTGAATTCCCATACATGTTAGGCATTTGGTAGATACAAAGTCCCTTCACTTTTGATGGATTTCAAATTGGAATAAAACATTATAGAAAAAAAGATGTAGTTCCCTCAGACCTCAATGGTCTGGAGCTGTACGGCAATGCGCTCCTTCTCCTTGATGGAGCGGTGCTTGGTCTCCTGGAGCTGGTGGGATAGTGTGACATTCTCCATCTTTAGGTTCTCCAGCACCCCATTCTGGGTCATCTGCCCAGCCTACAAAAAAAAAAAAAACACAAAACACACACCATCAGATTGGGATCGTTATCTTGTCATAGGAAGGGTTTTGACACTATCCAAAACAGCTCCCTTAGCCGTTTATCTTTTATTTAGGACCCCACCCAGAGTGCAAAATAACATTTTGAGCACACACCACTCTTCATTAGACTTGAGGAAGTCATGTGAATGTTCACCTGCATGTTGGCCATCTCTCCCTGCAGGCGGACCCTGGCCTCTTGGGCCAGTGCCAGCTGCTGGTGGTACCACTGCCGGAGCTGCTGCAAGGAGTCGATCTCGGCCTGCGAGGTCTTGAGCTTGCTCTGCAGCGCGCTGCGCTCCAGTTGGACCTGCTGGAGCTGGTTCTGAAGACCTCCCATCTGCTGCCGCAAGTCCTCAACTGGGAGCAAAGAGGATCAGGTTAGGGTACGGAGGACTATAAAGAACTTAAAGAGCACACTCACACACTTGCATACAAAGAATCCATGGTGCAGACATGCACAGTTCCATGTTCACAGACTACCCTGCTGGTGCCCATGCGGACAGTTTTTTTTTTTTTTTAATTCAAAAGTCGTGCACCAAAACTTCCTGTGTGCCTGTGATCTACTTCCTCTCCACTCCATCACCCAGAACTCAACATTGCCGTGACTGCCAGCTTCTGTTTCTATGCACTTACCAGTGTTGTCCTTAGTAAGTAGTGCTTGCTGCATCTCCTCCACTTTGCCCATAAGCCTCTGGTACTGCTCTTCGGCCACCTGCAGGTCCGTGCCCAATGATGTCAGGCTGGCATTCTTGCTCTCTAGGTTGCTCTGCAGCTCCACCATAGCCCGCTCCAGCTGGGCGCTGTTCTGGCGGAGGGAGTTCACCTCTCCCGTCAAGGCGTTCTGCTTCTCCTGACTGGCTTTGGTCTGCTCCACCTGGGCCTGCAGCTGTGCGTTGACCGTGGCCAGCTGGGCCTGGAGCTCAGTTTTCTCTTTCAGTGCCTGGAGAGGAGAAATGTCCAATGTCAAGGCTCTGCGATGTTGTTGGGCAGTAATGTGGCCAATGTGAAATAACACATGCATCCAGCAGATAAAGCAAAGCATCCATACATTTGATTTTTAGGCTTTGAGTTACATATGTACTGCAGGTAGGCAAAAAGTTACAGTCACAGGGAAAAAATATTGCAAAAAAAAAAATCAGTTTAGTTTTTCAATCATGATATGATGTGTGTCAAAATAAAAAAAAACTTGGGGAAAAAAAAGTGAGTACAATGTCTGGAGTGGGATATTGTTCACATCCGGGCAAAAGAAACACAATCCTTGGAGCAGCTGTGTGAAGTTTTGGGGCCTGTGTTTGCTCTGGCAGCAAAATTGTGTATTTGTTTATTTTGCAAATACACCATGAGTCGTCCATTAGCCCATAGCCTAAAGGGCTCTATGAGCAAGTTCTTTGAAAATGTTCACTTTAAAAGTCGCAAGCTGCTTAGGAGGCACATTAATCCTCCCCAGAGGCCTGAACTTCAGTAGAAAAATATGCCCTTCAGGTTGTGCCTTCATTACACCTTTACAACTGCACAGCATTAGGGCTTAATTCAGTTTTTCTAAAAAATGTATTTAGACGTAGCACCTTCATAACACGCTGTGTTGCAAGACACATAAATATGAATGGGTTTCATATTAGGTATTAGAGACACCAATGGTGATCATTTTAGAAATCCCCAGACTATGTCAAGAGGGGAAAAGTCAAACTACTTAGATACCACACAGTTATTCCACACAGTAATTACTGCACCTGGTTGGCTTCGGATGACAGAGACTCTAGCTGGCCCTCCAGTCTCATTTTTTCTTTCAGGATCTGGAGCATGTCATCATGTGTCCCCATCACCGAGCTCCCTAAAGACACACTAGAGAGACACCGACATCTTTAGCATTCACAGTCTGTTTACATGTTTTACAATCCTACCAGTCATAACAAATACACACAGAGAAGGACGTGCATATTTCACCAGAATACAATTCTCTAACAGTTACAATGACCTAGCACAACCCCGAACCAAAATCAAAACGTGTGCGATGTGGGTAATTTGACAACACCAAATTCTCGCAAAATGTAAACTTAGTCAACCATCAGATGGTTTCAGGCTCTGCAGCTTTACACATCTAGTCAAAACAAAAGCAAGTCTATTCAATCTGGCCTCCATTTTATCACTGCCTTGTGTATCTTGACCGCATCAGATTAATCTCAAGCACATGAGTCAGAGAATGCTTCCATCTGTGGCACGTGTACCTGCTGGAGAAGCTGTCCCTTCTGCTCCGTGGCTCAATGCTCCCATCCAGCTCCTGCTCCAGCTCCTCCAGCTGCTGCTCCTGCGTGGCCGCCTGCAGCACCTCATGCAGGGAGGGAAACTGTCCCACGGCCTCCGCAGCGATCTCTCGACCCTCCACTGTGTACGGGGCCTTCTGTCGCCCCACCACCGCTGCCAGCATGTTAAAGGTCCCCGTGGTGGACACACTGCTGTAGGACGAGCTGTCACTGTCGTTCCCGTCGTGCCTCGTGCCCGTCTCACTCCCATCCAGCTCCGACACGTTGTCCCGAATCGACGCGGGCGACTCCAGGCGGCCCTCAGCCGTCTCCGAGGAAATGCTGACCTCAGAAACGGTGGATACGGACGTGATGGTGGAGTGTGCAGAGTTAAGGGAGGAGTCAGCGCTGGAGGACACTTCTACGCCCCCACCAACGCTTCCGCCTGCCGCCGACGATTCGGGGGTCTTGTAGTCGGCCAGTGAGTGGATCTTGTTGGTGCGAGACGACTTGGATTTGCGCTCCTTTGCAGGCGGGATGCCCAGGCTGCCCACTTTGGGTCCCCGGGGAACGCTGGTCCTCAAGAACGAGTACTCCTTGGTCATGGCGACCGCGCTAGCCCTGGGGAGGCCCTCGGGGTGAAGCATCAGCTCGGGGTCCAGAGTGCTGACCGGGCGACTTTTCGTACTGGAGCGATGTGACTGGGGGAAGCCAAAAACCCATCCAACGCATTAAATGCCAGATGCAACAGGTTATTCCCACTTATGCAATGCTTGATGATTTTGCTCTCTTGGCAATCAACAGTAGGACAAAGTTAGAAATGCTACAAAAATGCTGTTCCACACTAAATCTGACATCTGACCCAACACTTTATCAGCTATAACTACAATGCTCTGTGGAAGGTCTATATACTAAAGCAATTTTGTAGTGTTAAAGACCGCTAGGTTTAGAGCCATGTTTAACCAGTAAGATCTTCTTAAGCAACAGGATAGTCATTAGGATGTGGAATTAGATTTATTTAAACAAGTATTTAACTTTAGTGACTTCTGTGTACAGCATGGGAAATGGGAAATAAATACAGGAATTAGTACTATCAAATTGCAATAATAAAAAAACACGCTCTCACCCTCTCCTTCTGCCTCTGTACCCTGTACTGTTTGAGCTGCTCCTCCAAACGTCGCCGAGCATCTCGTCTGATCTTCTCCTCGTTCTCCATCTCGAGGGATGGCTCTAGGGAAGCTACAGGAGGGGCAAAAACGTTTAAAAACAAAAGGGTTCCACCTTCAGATGAGAATCAATAGGTCAACGATGCACTTCCCAGGACTGGAACCTAGGTATAGCATGTTTCGGGCCCTTAGTCCGATGTGGCTACATCCATCCTTTTAAAGGGCGTGATTGGCTTTTAGGTGTCCTGATCTAGCTGAAGGCCTTAAACATGCTACCCTTTGGACCAGTCTGTGGTGAACCATAAAATGCTTTGAGCCACAATCATACAAGCACTATGTGCGTTTGGGTTTTAAGTGACACGTCATCTTTGGTGGATTTGTTTATACAGAGGTATTGCTTGAGTCACAGAAATCCATGCTTGTATGAGGTGGTGCTTTTTATGTAGGCAATTATGCTACATGCGGTCAGACCCTGATGCCAACAATGAGTCATAATTATGTCACAGCCATTCCCTTGGTTCCTTGTTAGTCAGGTGCCAAATTAAGATGGAAACCAATAGACTTCTTTTGTCGTGGTTAGTGAGGAACACACAGCACCCAACAGCATTCTGCAAAACAGCAGGAGACTGAAGTAAAGTATTCCTTCCTTTCTTTCTTGTTCCTTTACTGTTCAGAGTAACTGGCCAACAGAACAGTGGAAATTACATAATTAACCACCTGGTCACTGCACATTTTAGATATGCACCATTTGTTTGGGCCAGATTTGCTTGTATCTGGCCAACTAACTAAAGGTTTTGTAAACTACGTCATAATCTTGTACTTCCAAAAATGCTAGATATTACAGGGGACTTTGCCCATCTGTCAGTATGTTGTGTAGACCAAAAATAACCAACAGATTGGGATGGCCCACTTTTTGGAAATGTCTTCAGTTTGTTAATACAGCTGGCCTCTGTTGAAACTTTAGTTACAGATTGCAAAGTGCAGGGGGGTCCAACGGACCCGTGTTTCCCATGGAACATTCACTGTTGTGATAAACACTGCATGCTCAATTCTTAACCCATATTACCTTTTTGGACCCATTTCTCCCCCATCCCTTAAACACTTAACTCCAACTCGTGTATCACAGATGCTACACGCTCTAACAATCTTTATCCCAGTTTCCCCCAAACACAACACAACACAACAAAACACAAACAGCTAGTTGAACAAAACCACAACAAAACCAACACCCAACTAAGGCCAACAATGAGCTAGGAAGCACAACAGAGAGGTTACAAAGTACAGCAGGTTCCCACTTAATCTCCCAAGGGCACAGGCAAGGGGACCAAAAACCAGGGGTGGGTTACATCAGCCTCACAAGCGAAAACCCAAAGCCAAACAAGGGTTAAAAAGGCATAAGGATACTATTGTGGGTGTTACTCTAAAAATGATTATTATTGAGATGCAGGCTGGGGGAGAGGGGGGGTAGCACATAGGTGGATGGGGGACTCATCGGACATCACCGTATGCTTACACAATTCCGTCTCCTGCATAGGTATACTTAGTCTGAGCGACTGCAATGCGTCACCCTTGTGAACAGAGCCCTCAGCAATAGCTCCCTCAGACTTCTCTAGGCTGTCACGGAAAGCGGGCACACCTGGAGACGGCTCTTTGGTCTGGGGAGGGGTCGGTGGAAGCAGGGGGCCGTTTGGCTGCCGGTCCCCTTCAGCTCCCGGGCCCTCCACCAGTCCTTCTCCATTTGGCACCTTGTCCACTTTCACAGGACCTGCAGGGAGAGGGATAGGTGTGCCTGTCAGGACATTTATCTTGTGTATCACATGAATACCTTTATACAATGGGCTGAAAGTAAAAGCAAAGCCAACGGCTCAATTGTTACACCATTTTGTTTCCTCTTGAGGAACAAGTATAACTGCCCTAACAACTGACAGAACAGCTGACATTAATAAGAAACCAACTAGAAATTGACCTATTAACTGTCAACTGTTGAAACTGTAGTTAGGGCCTGTGCCTTAGGGCCCAAGTTACAGAACTAATTACTAAACCTCAACACATCTACATCATGGGTGCAGCAGTGCATTCCTCGTAGTCATGCAATAGTACTCAAGAGCAGCAGCTTTTAATGAACTGACCAAATATACACCCAACTGTAGAAATTGACTGCAGAAAAGCTCAGAAACCAGCATACTGCATTACCTCACCACCCATGTCTAGAAAAGCTTACCATTAGATGTGTCCTCCACTGCTTTTGGATTCAATTCAGTTAAACCTCCAACAGGATCAGAACTGCTGTCTTTGGGTTGTGGTGTGGAACTCAGCTGATGAGGACTGGTTTCCATGGTGGAGATTTCTGCTTTGCCGTTTTCCATTGCTTGGAAATACAGGTGACGCCACAAGCGCGCCCATGAAAAAGAGATGGGGCCTGAGGAACGATTCAATTTTTCACAAACATCCTTTCAGAAGAACTTGGTGACAGAGAGTCCTGATAAAAACTGTATATTGTCCGGATTTCATCAGCGTTATCTGCAAAGTAAGAAAAAACATTCACTTTTCACAACCTAAGTACAATTCATCAGCATACAGCGATAAGGTCTGAAAATCGAAAAGGAACAGTAAATGTTTGTTTTATCAATCATGTTACATTAATCATACGGTTGGACAGCTATAGTCAACTGCGTTGACAGCGGAGAAAGTCACGTGTCGCTGATGACAGTTGAGAGCATTTGACACACTAGCTGTACTTCTGCGGGTTCTATGCTGTAAGGAATCTGTGAAATGTCTTTAAAATGAAGCAGCAGTCAGGAATGTAAACGCCGATGCTCAAAACATGAATACACACAAGATCAGTTAAGTGGATTGAGATAAGCTAAAGTAGGATTGCTACGTCTATCCCAACGTTAACCCCACTCCATGTTAAACATACCTCTAAAATTAATTGTGGCCCTTTAGCCTGCTATGACATGTATGATTCTTAGGCAAATAGGTAAATGTCACAGCAAGTCGTGCATGGTTTAAAAAAGCCGAGGCTAAACTAGCAAAATTTGTGAAGAAACATGACTGCATTTACGAAACAGTTATCCTTCTGATTCTTGAAGCTCATTGGATCCTCTGGCTTAAAGGCTTACTTAAATGCAGGGTAAAATAAAAGAACAGACATTTATCGTTAATTTGTGTACATGCTGTCTTAAACTGTGATGAATTTAAAAGCTCTGAATTAACCACTAGACTGTGGTGGTTAGCTCCCGCTAGCAACCTCTGCCACCCTACATCCGACTAAGCATGTTGTTCGAATACTTACATCAGTTCACTGATTGATATAACTATAGTCATGTCAGCACGTATGATCAATGCTTTAGAAGTTTCTTAACAAAAGGTGAAGTTACTACAAACGTCCAATCACTCAGCAACCATACACAAATAGACAGTGTTTAGCTCTAGCCTTTGCTGTCCTGAATAATGTTGGATCCCTCACCAGCTAGCGTTAGCTGGATAGCAGCTCTAATGCGCTATTTAGCTTAGCATGTACTCTACATAACACAATACAGACGTGCGATTAAATTCTTATAGCATAATCTGTGCACCAGAGCACACTCAAACGACGATTCATATCATGTCATCGTCAGACAGATGATTTCACGGCCGGGCCTACTATGAAATTAAAAACACCAACCTTAGGATATACGTCTTCTTCCTTGGTTCTACGTGGCTGTTTAGATTCCATGTGTTCCTCGTTCCGGTGTGAAACAGCTCAAATGGTAATATGTTCCGGGAGGGGTGCGCTTCAATGGTGACAGCAAGGATGTCTACGCTTGTTTGTGACTATATGTGCTTGTGTCAAAATGTGTATCATAAAGCAACAAAAAATATCTATGGCTTAAATTATGAAAACGTTTAAAAGTTATATCTACTACCAAGCGCTAAATGTACCCTACTGCCCCACACCCGATTTCAGGCACCATGCCTGAGATTTTTCAGGCCTTGTCATATGCTTTATTTTCTACAAAGTATATTATGACATAGCTATACTGTCTCTTCTTCTCATCTCCCATTATTAACAGGGAAGACACAGTATCACAGAATAACATGTCCCGACTAGTTCTGAAACACTCAACAGACTTCTGCAAGAAATAGCACCCTGAACTACACCAATTGTATTATCAAAGCCTTGTGCAAGACTTTCTAACATGAAAGCCTCTCGTAACTTATTTTGAGACATTATCAGTTTTAGTTCAACATGTCTTATGATTTTCAAAATAGTGTCATTTATTTCCCCCCTCCCCCAAATGGAATGGAAAGAGACAGGACATCTTCATTGGTTGTTTAAAATTGTGAGGAACCATATCCATACAAGCACAGATCAAAAGCAAGTCTTTCATCCATGTACACTTATTTACAGATGCAACAGGAATGCCAAAACAGTCTAAGATCTTAAGTGCCAACAGATTTGTGTTTATGTGCTCTCTGCCCCCCCAAACATTTCTACTTGTCATTTACTCGAGTTCAAGTTTGAGACTACATTAGTCATCAAAACTCACTTGAACCGTTAAAATACTATTACTTCTCACAGAAAAGCAAGGAGTATTTGGATGTTGTCAGCTCAAGCCCCACTGATGTGATCTCAAGGAAGGACTGAACTCTTGCTATTAAGTCTTCCCATCCCTTGTTAGGGAAAAAAAATCCCTACATAAATGCCTTGTGGGATTGCTGTATTCCCAACTGTTTAAGGTCTCGCATCTAGCATCAAAGTCCACTTTTGAAAAGCAAAACAAAACAAAAAATCTCATTCATCTTCCTCAAATCCACCCAGTCCACTTACACCCAATCTGAACAGCACTCACAGTTACTTTAGAATGTTTATAAAAAAAGAAAAACAAAATAATAAAAAAAATACCCAATGTGGGAATCATTCCATACCACAAGCCTCATTTCACAGCATGTTATGTCGATACTTGAGTTACAAATGGCCAGAAAAAGGGGAACTATTTTTATTTCACCATGAAGAAAAACAGGGCAGGTGAGGAGGGCAAGATACGCACTTAACATCTTGATTGAGGAATGGACACAATTGCTGAAGTGTGGCACCAAGGTCTTGTGATCTCAAAAGGCAAACATAAAATAAACAAAAATAAACAAAAGTCAAACCAAATAGCAAACGTCCAAATTCAGAGTCTGTTGTAGAAAAGAAGGGTTAAAATGACGAGTTGAAGATGAGTTGCCACCATCCGGATTTCATTTCTTCTCTTCAGCCTTCACTTCCTCCTCCTTTTGCCCATCTGATGTCTTGGCGTCAGCTTTGTTGTCCTTTACTGAAAGTTCTTCCAGTTTGTCTGCCACTTTATCTGCACCATCATTATCCCCAGCTGTATTCAACATAACATTAACAAAAATAACAGTTAAAAAACTAATAATGTAGCAAACAGTGCTCATCAGACAGTAGATGTGCTAGCAAGGAATCCAAAAGCAGATTTAAGGCATCACGCACTGAGGGACGTTCACACTCCATTACTGAATCTGCATGCTACCGTTAAATGTGACCCAGCCAATATAGTGATTTACAGATAAATGTCAAATAACCAAATTAACATCAACTGAGGCGAGACTAAAATAATTATCTTATGCCATAGTAAGATCAGCATTTTTAAGTAATGATGGACAAGAACCCATGATACATTTTACTGTAACTCAAAGTGCGCTAGCCTTGTTAGTTTTAATAATTTGCCTTAACTCTTCATTTTCGTAGTGCTAGAAACATCTAGGACCTCTCAGTAAACAAAGAATCCATAAGTGCACTATATAAGTGCATGTACACTTTTAAATGTACAAAATAATTTTTAAATGTAGCAGAACATACCAGCACTTGCCCCATAAATAGCAAGCTTGTGTGTTACATTCTGCATCTTAATGTAGCAGACAGAAAAAGTTCCATGCCGTAATAAGGCAGCAGGGAACAGAGTGAGTCTGCAAAGATAACAAAGAAAAAAAAACCCTCACCAGAATTTTCTTTGTCCAGAAATTTCTTAACTTCATCTTTGCACTCATCAAACTTTGCCTTGAACTTCTGGGCATCTGTGTTTGGAAGAAGGAAAAAAAGAATTAGACAGACCACACAAAAGAATCTCTCTGAATTTTAAAGGGATCTCATACAGGCATATCAAATCATACAAATAACATGGACATTCAGATGTACCGTTCAAATGTTTGATTTCATACAAAATGGAAGTGATAAATTTAACAAAGCACAAAAAATTGAGAAATTGGGATTTTGTAAACTTCAAATGTTACATCAACGCATACGCAAACTTACTTTCTGCATTTAGGAATCTGAGTGCCAAGAGTTCTGGTTTGGGTTCCTCATCTGCAAAGTCAGCATGTGTGTTCCACACCCAGGCCCTGTCACTGCCTGCATTAGGCTTCAGCTCCATCAAGGGCATAACTGGAAATAATGAAACAGAAAAAAATGTTAGCTAGTGAAAAAACACAAAATATATTTCTTACGACTTCTGGCACCAACATTGATTACCTATTTGTAAGCATTTTTAAAAATGTGAACAATGGTAAAATAAATATATATATGTGGATACAATATAATTTGATTAACTATGCAGAGTATATTTTTGTCTTGCTCTAGACATGACACAGACAACAGCTTAGTGTGGTCTGAACAGGCACATGGCCTAATAAATTGTCCATTCAGAAAGGTGTAGCCATTAATAACATTTCCACGCTAAACTATGGTATTAAAATGTTTTCTTCTGGGAGCAAAACAAATGGGCAAACATAGTAATCACATACTACACTGACAGCCAGCAAGGACAGGGACACTGGATTATGGTGCGTTACAGATTACTCTGAAGTTTCCTACTTGTAACTGAGAAATACAATGTTCCCTGGAGTTGGAACTCAGAATTGTGATGTCAGACGAACTTCACTGGTCCCAAAATGTAAGTGTCCAATACTGCAGCAGCCATCAACAGTAAATAGCTGCAGTTATATGCATCACGTGATATTAATGATGTTAACAATGCCCAACTTGGCTTGAAGCACCTAAGGCATGTAATCCTTATTGTCGATGGAGGGGTGTGACATCTCCATTTCCATCTACTAAGGTAAACACAACACCACATTAGGCCTTAATGGGCAAACACAGACATGTTTAATTTTTTTTTTTCCTGCGATTCCTTTAAATATTTTGGCAATCATTATATATTAAACAATTAAACTCCCGTGTTAAATTTATTTGCCCCCATCTTAACTACCACTACAAAAAGAATGAGATTATGTGGCTAACATCGGAGCAGCACAAATAAAAGGATGGCAGTGCCATACTGACATAAGTTTGGCTTAGGAAAGGTTCAAATTTCGCAATGTCAAGATCAACTCCAGGAGTTGCCAAAATAAACTCCAGTCTTTTTGCAAAAATAAATACATACGACACCACCCTCAAGAACAGAGTCAGTGTTGCTTGGGCAATTAGCAGGACAACATTTGAATATTAGCATTCCACTCAAAGGGAACACCTGAAGTCAGACAACTAGAGTGAGAGACGTACCAAGGTGGTTGGCACAGATCTTCAGGGTGCGGTCTCTTCTCATTAGCAGACGGATGGAACCCTTCTCTTTGTGTCGCAGGAGTTTCACGTCACCTGTACCGCGCTCCTTCCACTCTGGTGGGTCATTTTCACTAGCAAAACGGTACAGCTTTGCACGCCTGAGGAAAGCAAATGGACAGAAATGCATATTTTGTTAACTCTTTGTTAGCTCAAATAATGACATCAATAATTACCCCAAAAGGTTCAGAGCTCAACTTGCATTTTGAAAAGCTCCTCCTCATCCTCCTCCAGTGTCTTTACGTCTTGTACTGGTAATGACACAATGGGCTCAAAATGGGGGTCATGGTTTGCATCATCTGCATTGTCTGTGGAGGTTTCATGGTCCTCTTGTGTGTCCTGCAACAACAGAAATTCATGTCACTCAACATTTCGCACAGTACAGCATAAAATTCTCAATGCTTTAAACCCTCTGAATCGGGAAAAAACATTAACTACTTGTTTCGCTAAAGCACAGTGTGGAAATTATGTTTCTATCGGGAGGAACACCACCACTGCTGACTGATGCGTTAAGAGACGGGGATTTGGAAGATAAAGCTTTCGGGGGCAGCCTTTTGTTGGCAATTTGCTGCGACAACCAAACTTATTTCCACGACTGCTGAGGCGTGCACTTGTGGTAAAAACATCAGTTGGGTTCTGATGGACCTGTCTTAGGCCCACCCGGGACTTAGAGCTTGTACTGATGACGAACTCTTCCTGGCTGTGGGCGATGGGTAAACGAGTAAACAAATAACCAAATAGTCTCCCTCTAGAGTGCTAGTGAACACTACGAAACAAACGTGAGGAATAAGTTTATGTCGGGTTTACAATGCACGTGTACAGAAAGACGCCATGAATGACGCACAGTGAATTAAAAACTGGGTTTCGCAAACGCATCCATGCTTTGTAATATAATAGCTAGCACAATAGTTCTCCCACTAGCGCCTGTGGTATGAACTATTGGGCTAGCAAGGGAACATCACGTTTGCGGTTACTATGCTTACAGCATAAATTGACAGATTTTAATGAAATCGAGAAAAGGTACCCAGCCATTTTCTTCGAATGCCTGAAGAACAATGCCAAAGTCGGCAAGAGAGTTGAACTTACCGACGTAAACAAACTTCGTGATCACGTCTGCCCCCCCCCCTTCCTACCTGCCTGCTAGCCAATCTAACGGCGTAGTGAAAACGCTAGATATTTAGCAGGCTAGCTGACTTAGCTTTTAAGTTAGCCTTTTGCTAGTCATGAGATTCGGGTGTAACTTTAGCTAACGTTGCCCAGCAGACAATACACATTAAGTAGGATCAAATACATGTTCTGTTTCGTATACTCCCGTTGTGTTTATTTCATGAAAGTATAAAGCTGTCTGCAAGTGACTTAAATTATTTTGGACAAGCATGTAGAAGATGGAGTAGTTTAAACGCAGAGTCGCATTTACTTAAGTCAAGCAAAGAATTTCTCAGGGTATCTAATAAGTAAAGGGACTGCTGTGGTTGGTTAATGAAACCATACGAGTTACAAAAAGGCAGAGTCTGTCATCTGCATGCATCATGATATATCTAGCTGAACACAGGAAACTGATACAATGTTTCCATCATAATATCCATTGTAACGATTGAACTACCTAGCTTCTTGTTGACTAGCAAGCTAACCTAGGTTAGCTCATGCGTTAGGGCGGCAAATGGATGTCCCTTAGTTGTTTGCTTATGACAACTGACTCTCGCTGTTTGTTAACTAACTGCGGTCAATACATTGATGTTAAAAAACAGCTATTATTACAGTAATTTCAACAATGTATGGCGGAACAAGATGAGTGCAACACTAGCTAGCTACCGGCTTTTAAATCTAATACTAGCCACATCCCACAATGAACTTCTATTAAAGCTAACTTAAAATACAAACATACAATCAAATGTTTGCACAAGTAATTTCTGTATACTTTCAAATAGACAAACAAACTATAGTCACCTTCGGATCTGCCATTTTAATGTAGATGTTTCTAGATTGCAAATATTGATGATTTAGTCGTGGTTCCCAAGGCTTCCTGCACAACCGAACCGATTTCGCGCGCGGCAGAAAGGAAGTCGGGAGCCCGCCCTCTACTCTGATGAACAGGAAATAGTGTAAAATGAACTTGGAAATTGTCTTCCGTTTAACTTCTTTAGATCATAAACGCATATTATAATTATTTTTTTAGCAGAAATAGAAGAGTCCCCATGAGAAGTTAAAAACATATAATGTCCCTCTGTCAAACTATCAGTATGCAGCATAAATGTATTTCTATTATTATAATTATCATCATCTATCATTACGTTACTGTGGTACCATAACTGATTTATTGGCGGTTTATAGATTAGCTGATATAACTAATATAAGGAAGGAAACAGCATTAAACTAGATTGTCATCGAAGAACTGTTAATTTGTGCTTGTTATGAATGTAAGATAAAACACAAAAAGTAGTGCATTGCCCTATTTCCCATAATTCCAAGCTTTAACACGTGGTTTGAGACATGGCAGCGCACTACTCCGTGTTGCAATTCTCCATGTCTCGTTGAAATTGTTAGTATTTCATCTTACAAGACTGTTATGTACCAGGGTAAGGACAGCATTTTTTATCCAGGCATGTTATCTGTGTTCATGTTTACACCGGAATACCGCGTGTTGGTGATTTATTTATGTTAAATTACACCATTACCTTGTGGTTGCTGTGCATACATCTGTGTCGCAGGGGTAACAACTATCTGTCACTTGTATGAATGAATTCCTGTTTAATCGACGTGCAAGACCCATTAAAAAGACAGTTTGAACAATTCAAATCTTGTTATCTTGTTTTTCTCTTCTCTATAGCCTGAACATGGCAGACACAACAGAGTCAGCAACCATGCCTGTAACTTCATCACTGCATGACAAAGAATTGCAAGAAGTCGCACAGCAGGATGAAGAAAGCAAAGAAGATCCCTCAGGGAATGACAAGGACGTTACTGAAGGCCTAGATTCCAGTGTTTATCGATATATCAAGGAGGATGTTTTCACTTCTGAAATCTTCAAGGTGGAAATTCAAAACTTGCCCAAGTTCATTGGCTTCAATGATGTGAAGAAGTTCCTCACCAAGCATGGCGTCAATCCACACAAAATCAAGCTGTTTGGGAAACAGACCTTTGCATTTGTCACTTTCAAGAATCAGGAAGAGAGAGACAAGGCAATGAAGGTGGTTCACGGCGTGCAGTGGAAGGGACGGGTCTTAAGAGTAAGGCTGGCGAAGCCTATAGCAGACCCCATCCTAAGGAAGAGAAAGCAGGAGGCTGATGATGGTGGAGAGCCAGTCTCCAAGCGCCAGGGTAGAAACCAAGACCAAGAGGAAAGTACGGAGCCCCTGAGCATACAGCTTGCCAATGTAGTCACCCCCTTTTGGAACTTGCCCTATGATGAACAGTTGGGTAGGAAAGAGCAGGAGGTGGTGGCGATTCTGCAACAGTTGTCCAGGTACCTTAGACACGTTTCACTGTCAATGCATGTGTTTTTCTTATTAGTACTTGGAATCCTTTTCTAATTACTGCAGTAACTGCCCTCAAGTCTGGCCTCATACAATATTTATTTTTATCTTTTGCAACGTATCTTTTTTAACTGTACCCTATGCCATTGTGTTTCAACAGAGAAATAGGCAACACCAATAGAGCTATGTTGCCCTGGCTGTTTATCCAGAAGGAGAAAAATAATGGCATGTGTTGCCCCTTAGAGAAGATACGACCTTCCCCGATACAGGTAGAGTCAAGTCAAGAGTGTGGTCACAGAGAAACTGTCAGCTCCCCTGCCAATAAGTTACGTTGATCGTTTTATGTGATGTGTCAATTGCAGACTGAATACAGGAACAAGTGTGAGTTTCTGATTGGGATTGGAGCAGATGGTCAGGACAAGACTGTGGGCTTTCGCCTTGGGAAGTACAAAGGGGGTTCATGTGCAGTGGTGGGGCCAGAAGATACCGTCCACGTGCCAGCAGAGACCAAAAAAGTTGTTAAGGCCATGCAGGATTACATCAGGTAAAATGATGGGATGAAAACAATGACACTAGTTTGTGTACATTCAATATCACATTATCTGTTTTGCAAAAAATACGCTTTTAATGTGTGGTGGTTTAGCAAACATTTTCAAAAGAATAAAATTGTTGCATTTGAACTCTGCCTTGGACAGGACCACTTCATACTCTGTCTACAGTCCTGAGACCTACGAAGGCCACTGGAACCAGCTAACAGTGCGGACGACTAGGACCAATCAGATCATGGCCATGTTGTACTTCAATCCCCAAGTATGTATGTTGGAGAAAAGAAGGTTCTGCGCATACATAAAGTGGATGTAGCTCTGTATCTTAGATGTGCATAAGCAGACATACAACAATTTAATGTTCATTTTATAAATTGTATTAAATATAAATGGGGAACAGGACTTAAATAATAATGTCAGCAAGACCTTTCAGAAGCAGTATCACAAATAGTTTTGCAAGCTATTTGAATACCGGTGTTAAAGTTAAAATAAACTTAAAAAGCTGTTGAATTGATTCATACAAAACACATGATGCATACAAAACATCAAGAACCAGAATATTAGAAACTACATTTCAACTCGGCAAATGTGAATTATCTTTGAATAATCCAGCAATTCAAGATCTATACAGTGAATTATAAACATCCTATGAATGTTGTTTCATGTATCTGTTGATATTTGTTTCAGAAACTATCAGTGGAAGACATGGATGGTCTTAAACAGTCGATGAAGGAGTACTTCAGTGAAGGCGAAGGGAAAGATAGTGGCGTCACATCACTATACATCGTCAAACATGGACAAAGGTAGCTGTCATTTTCTTAAGTATTCCTCTATCCTGACTTCTTTGTTCCATGAACACTCATTGTGTTTTCTCTTTAAAGGACAACAGAAGACGTACCCTGTGAGCATGTCTTTGGAGACAAGTGGATTTATGAGCAGCTTTTAGGCCTCAAGTTCCGCATCTCGCCATACTCATTTTTCCAGGTAAATATAGGCTGAATCTGAAATGTAATGTAATGCACCATGAAGAAAACAAAACAGTGCAATTCAGGCCCTATATAGTGCACTATGTAGGGAACAAGTAGACATTGCAGACGGCCATAATCTAAAGGGAGTCAAATGTTTCCCCTAGAATTTTTTATTGTAGCAGTGCAGAGAAACATTGTCACAACTGCTGAGTTAAGAAATGGAGATATTGAGACTTAAAAGTAAGACTGGGTATAATGCGTGCACAGTGTGTGAACTGAAAGGCTGGTATGAATAAAAACACTGCTGTCACTGTAATGTACGGGTGAGGTATAAATGGCCACACACCCATACATTACAGACATTTTAAGCTGTTCTGTCAGATTTGTTGTGAGTTGGTCTGTGGGCACCTCTCTTGGCAGATCAACACACCAGCTGCAGAGGTGTTGTACTCTGCTGTCGGGGAGTGGGCACAGCTGAATAAGGACAGCATTGTGCTGGATGTCTGCTGTGGGACTGGCACCATCGGCATCTCGCTGGCAAAGGTAGGAGCCGCGGGGACTGTTTGTCTTTTGACTGTCGGGTTCTGTGTATGCCATCCTGCCAGCACTTTGGCGAGGATAATTTTCTGGGCTCGCAACTGGTGTAAAATTTAGCCATTGTTTTGTGTTCTTGGCATTACAGAGAGTGAAGAAAGTAATTGGGATTGAACTGTGCCAGGAAGCTGTGGCCGACGCCAAAGTCAATGCTGAGCTGAATGGCAAGTAAATCATTAAGACCTTGTTAATATGCACAAGTGTTCCATCCTGTGTAATGCCTGCTTTTTACCATCACATCTGTACTCATTCTTAGACCACTGACCATGGTCTGATGAGAGCTTTTTCATCCTTTTTTGCCTTCTAGGTTTGAACAATGTGGAATTCCTCTGTGGAAAAGCTGAAGATGTTTTCCCCACCGTGCTCAGTGCTGTTGTATCCCCAAATGTCACTGCTATCGTTGACCCACCAAGAGCAGGGCTACGTATGTTTTACCTTTTTCCATCTTGCATGTTACAGAAACCACGTGCAACAAATTTTATTTCATGCAAAGTTGTCGTTTGTCAGAAACGGTATGTTAATGGTCATCTGTGTTTCATGAAATTTCATCTTTACCAGACTCCAAGGTAATTCTGGCCATAAGGAGAGCAGAGCATCTGAAGAGGCTGGTCTATGTTGCATGCAATGCCAAAGCAGCAATGAACAACTTTGTGGAGTAAGTAACCTTACTGAGATGGTATGAAACCCACTCTAAACCTTCCCGATCTCTGGCCACATCTGTGAATTATCACCATGTACTGTACTTTCTCTCCCAATATACGAGTTTACCTCTTCTACATTCTTGGTGTTGTTTATGCAATTTAAAGTTGTCGATCAGGGTGTGATTTCGAACACGTTTTTTTTTAAGCCTCTGCAGAGCACCTTCTAACCGCGTGAGGGGAGCACCTTTCCGTCCTGTGCGATCGATGGCCGTGGACCTGTTTCCCCAGACCCCTCACTGTGAGATCATTCTGCTGTTTGAGAGGGTGGACTACAGCTCCACCAGTAAAGAAGAGCAGGTGGAGCCTGCCGAAGCCAAACCTGAAACATCTTAAGTTGCATGCTTCACTGACAAGTTTATTTTTTATGTCCAACAACTTTTCAATTTAAGGGTTAAGAATGAGCATGTGTCTGCAATGTTTATATGTCATTTGCTATTGGGTAAATGTATGGATACTAGGTTTCTTTGTTTTGATCTTACCACACAGTGCGAGATGCACATGTATAATTTTGTAAAATAATAAAATGGACTTCCTCACTCAGTATAGCTGCAGGTGGTTTCCCACAATGACAAAACAAGCTGCTAGTCAAGACACCTTTATTTGCATAAACAAGTCACTGTAAGTCAGCGATCATAAGTCACATTGACAAGATTTTTTTTTCTCCTTAGGCCGCAATGCCTCTATTAAACAATATTAGACCTTCAATGGTAACAAGTATATATATATATATATATATATATAAAAAGAATATATTCTTCACACACCAACACACTTGGCAAGACAGTTCGGACAGGCAGTAAACTCAAACTGGGGTGAAAAGAAGCACATTCTTAAAAGCGTTCTACACTGTAACACAGCAGCCTTGTGCTCATGTACAACGGTGAAGTTTCCAAAACAAATGCAACATTCAGGAAAAGCACACTAAACTAAAATACTTCACACAATGACAGTGCACAGCAGTTTATATAGTTTTTTTTTGTTCCAGCAGTTATTGCAGCTTTTATCCCTCCTTTCCAGTAAATATATCTATTGTATGTTTAATGCAGCAACCTACAGTATTCTATAAAAATGCATAAGACTATTAAAAGCTTTGGTTCACACCTTTTAATGTCATGAAATGATCAAATTTTTGCTCGAGGTATAGAGTACCTAGCCGTTTTTTTTCCCCTCCCAACTGCCTTGAGTAATGAAGTCGGATCAGTTTTAAAATTCATGTCATTAACGTCAAAAAACCTGTTGACGTGAACACAATCAACTCGCCACAATGACTGCAACGAACACATGCTTACTTAGGCCCATGGACACAACAACCTGTTAAGACACCACTAAAATCCCAGTTCCTTGTAAAGGCATTCACCCTCCCTTTCTCCATGTATCAATAACAACTCCCATTTCATTGCACTGCGGTCAGACTAGGTAGCTTCAACATCAGCAAAGACTCAAGTAGAAGGGCCTTGAATTTCCCTCGTGTTGGACATAAGAGAATAAAGATGGACTAAGGCAATGAACATCAGCTACTTCTACTTGTCTCTCTGATAAAGTTCCTGTAAGATGGGCAATACTAATGGTCTCTGTACGCAGTCCTCGGTCATGTTTAATTACTGCTTCTGGGTTCTGGGTCTGAGTTAAAGGCTTTCTGGAAACTTGAGCGGAGGGACAAAAAGCTCAACGCTTTTTAACCTACAAAATTTTCACAGCCACAAAGACTACAGTACTTTAAAGCTCTGGTGCTTTGTGTTCTCTGCAGTGCCAATGGAAAGCAAGAATTATAGCTTGTCAGATCAGCACAAATTGGCTGTCCTTTTGATATGTTTCATCCTGCGTTTCCACAAAAATAAGAATAAAACAAGGCATTTAAATGTACTCATCTTACAAGGTAGCAATAAGAGCAAAACAAATGTAAGAGCAAACAAATGTAATAGCATCCAGTTGCACTGCAGATTGAGGGCAGAGTTTCAAACAGATTTCAAAGGACATTTCAGATGCAAAAGAGCATGCAAAGGAAACAACCTGCCACATACTGGTAATTTTTAGCCAGTCATGATCCTTTAACATCCTACACACCACCAGCATCACTGTATACACAATGCTACCACAAACTTCACACCAATACAGGAGCTTGATTCTACTGTAAATCACCAAAGCATGACTAAGAGCTGGAAAAAAAAAATCACAAAAAGAAACCATACAAAATGTATACAAAAAAGGGAAATGAAATCAAATGGCAGTCCTTAGAGCAAACAGCAGATTGTGGTTTCTTACAGAGCGACACATGCCAAATTTGTATTTGTCATATTTCTGAAATGAATAGGCACAATCCTAACCCCAAAGTTGGACAAGTGTAAACCTCAATGCAATAAATTCAGGAAAAACCTATAAAGTTCCTGATTTTGTCAATGCTTCTGCAACAACGGATAGTTATGCTTCAGTCAGGAAAACTGGGAATAAAAATATATAAAAAGTTGCGGTTTATTTTAAGATGCTTTAAGTGCTGTTAAATTACAACTGGAGGTACCATGATTTTCGATGCTAATCCTAGTGCATGACTTCGATGCTGACTGCAGTTTTACATCCTTGGCTAAGGTGGTAGATGAGCTGAACGATTGCTGCACTTGCAGAAATTATCTCCATAATTGTAAAACATGTATTGCCATTGAACATTAAATGACTATGCATAATTCAGTAATAACGTTTAGACTCTTGGTCTTTCTTGTGGACAATCGAGTACCGTCGACAGTGCTTGTTGGTCTGTGGGAAGGTTTTAAACGTCAACTGTGCACAGGGGCTCACTACCAGGCTGGGCAGACTCCATTATGGTCATTTTTGGCTTCTTCCTTGTCTCTTCCTGCAGAGAAAACAAGTACACATTTCAGTTGGCTGTGTAGATTTTCGGCTACAGACATTGGCTCTTAAATTATTGCAGTAAACCTCGGAGGGTTATCAACTATTTTGGCAAATAATACTATTAGGTTATACAGTAAAGCAGTGTTATATTTCTGAAGTCCAAACATACCCTTTGCTTAGCCAGTTTTCTCATCTCTTCTTGAAGTTTGTTCAGGATATGCAGGTTTGGCTTGTTCTTTTTGGCATACTGCTGAAGTTCAATTACACTTTTATCTGAATTCTCCTGTTGGCATATAAAAGTTCCAATTAACAACCAAGAAATCTTGACAGACATTTGCCTCTGACCCATGCTATGAATTCTGTTCAAGCAATCAAGTTGGGTGCCCTTGCTACCGAGAGCCATTACCTTTTTGACCATCTTGTTGCTCTCTCTGCCATACATACGTAGCAGTGAGCCCCAGTTCTTCACGTGAGGGTGGAGCATCTGCAAGATCTTCTGAGAGGCCAGCTGCTTTCCCACTCTCTTGTTCTTGCCTTCAGTAGAGAAAAGAAAAAGTGACTAATAGACTAACATGTTACCCATATAAAAGGGTGCCTTTTGACAAATACAATGTACAAGGACTCTGGAGGCCGATGGATTAACCTCTGCATACAAGTCTTACTTACACCATCCACGGACCGTGTGCTTGCCACAAGTCATGACGTATTCACTCTTCTGGTTCTTTCCAGGGATCACCTCAAACTTGATGCTTGTGTCACCCATACCATGATTTCTAAGACACACAGTGTGCAATGCACAAAATCATGTTAAGTCATTACCTTCAAAATAACACTACATGGACAAACGTTTGGGATCTGCAAGAGCAGCTTTGTATGCAATAGCTCAGTTCGTAAGACCATACCAAATACATTTATTTCCACAGCTGTAATATTGGTGTCATTCTTCATTAAAATTCAATACTATCTGCAATACATGTGTGTTTTAAGACTTACCTCTTAAGGCACTCATGAAGAATTTGATAGGGAGAGAGTAAGCCTGCTTTATTGGTCAGCTCATACACCCTTGAGTCTTCAATACTGATATGATTAAAATACTGTAAAAGAAAAAATCCAACATGAACAGTAGTAAATTTTGTAAATTTACACACGCCCTTTCTCTCTTTTAACATATAAAAAAGCATGCCAGGTGCAGCGTTTGCCATCATTTTGTACTAGAACTCCAAATAGTTCAGTTTCAGTTCAGTTCAGGAGAAGCTACAGAAACATCAACATGCTGGCAGAATGAACACACAAAATGATGCTTGTACCTCCAGTTCATCTCCTTCAACAGGCTTTTCCTCTGACGTCTGTTTTACGAAGTCAGGTATGAGGATCTCCAGTGTAGCTCGAGCTTAGGAAGAAGAATAAAATCCCATGAACTCCACTTTGTTGAAGCAACCATTAAAAAGAATCTAGGTTATAACTGGGTTATTACGCCAGAATAGCCAGAGTTAGAATATCAGAACAATACCCACATACCAGCTTTATTCTTGGCCAGTTTTTTACTACTTGCGGTCCCTGTGCCATATGTCACTCCATCAATGATGACAGAGGCTCCAAAGGGCTCACTTGGGTTCTCTGTAAATCCATTTTCAGAGGTATGCGTTACCACACAGTAGACAGGTTAGAGAAATGCAAGTGTTTTTCCAGTTCCTCATTTTCACATTCAGCTCAAAATATACAACAGTGCACAATGCTGTACACTGCATATTCCCTTCAGTAATACCACATTGTGCAAAAACAAGTTTTTATTTGGGCATGAGCATACGCTGTTATGTCGGCACAGTCAAGTATTAGCATTGATCCCTGACATTTTGTGCAAGCTATGTGAAGAATGGAAAATCAGGGTAAAGTTTTGGTTGGTATTCGACATTCAGTTGTGAACCAGAGAAAAGCACAGGTCTACTGAGGGTTATTTTGAGAACCAGAATATCAATACAGTGAAGGGAGGTATAAGAAATCACTGTTTTCTGTTCAGAGGTTTTACTCTGCCTTATGTCATGCATGTCTTTCAATAATACAGTGGGGTGTAGCATGAAACAAATACCTCAACTTCACAGCAGAGAGAAGGAAAAAAATATATAAATTAAACTGTGAAAGCCTGGATGGGCTATATTCAGTTTAATATAACACAGTACTACTTTCATCCATTATGATTCAGTTACTTATAAGCATCCCTATAACACAACTCTGTGAAATGGACATTAGGGGTTTCATTTTTGACTGTTTTAACTTAATATCTTTACCCAAGCCATTAGTAAGGATGAAATCACTCCTTTGCCAAGACTCAATGACTTACCACATTCAAAAAAGTTGTAAACAGGTCGGACCTTGAGTACACGTTGCATATATTCATGCAGAATGCAAACCTCCGACTTCCCATTCGGGTTGATCACAAATTCTGCAACAGTAATTATAGAAAAAGAATGTTTGTGCACAGCCCTCCCACACAAACAGCCACTATGGTGATGTAACACAGTTGTGCAAAGACACACAATAACTACGTACCCTTCTTCGTTGGCGCATCCTGCACGGAGAGGGTGATGAGCTTTTGATTGGCGGGCAGGATGGGTCTCTCTGACTCGGCCTGTTTGCGCTTCATGTCTCTGTTGAACTGCCTGCGCTCAGCCCACGTGCGGAACTTCTTCACAGTCACCTGCTCGAAGTCGAAGCGCTTCTCCAGATAGCCACGAAACTCTTCGATGTCTATGCAGAAGGAAAACATAGAGTTAGCACGGTTAAAGTCAAATTAGCAGGGACAAAATATGAATGTAATGAAAGCATACAGATGCACATACATAAACAAATGCAATATTGGTCATCACATAGGGACAGGCAGCGCCTACACAATAGCAAAGGTTTCGCAAATTTGGTCAAAGGTATTCAGACATACTGGCTTCAGAAAACATTAAATCATGACTAGGGCCAGTTTTGAACTTGGGTAGGTTAAGGTTTTTGCCATTTCAAATGCCTTCTGCTGCATCAGTGGTGGACGTTCAGAAGTGGACGTTCCATCACTTCATGTTCTATTTACAAACTCGCACAATCCTGTCAATCTCCTAAAAATGGCAGCTTTGAGGTTTCAGTATTTCAACTGTTAAGCTCATCTTTTTGGGCTCACTATTCCTGGACATAATATTCCATGACATCAGGTTTCTTAGCTGCTTAAGACTCCACTGCATTAATTATCATAATCTTAAAATCGGTTGTTGATTAACTTAACTTGAGCCACTTAGTTCAAGGTGATCACTGTGTCTTTATCCCTAAGGCATGCTATGCAGAACAGCTCACATTAGTCAGAGGTGAACATTTTGCTAATAGGACCAATTTGGTCGTTTTTTGAAAGGTGTATCTGTAGGGAAATAACACCATCTTATATTGGGATCAATAAGGGTAGAATCAGCTGGTTTAGTAAATGGGTGAAACAAATTTGTGGTAGGACGTTTAACATCCATAACAAGGTTGTACAGCTCTTTTAAAACCACAGGCAACATCCAATACCTTACCTGGGCACCTGTGACCTTAAACCCAACCCTACCGATTTAGTTTCAGTGGCACAGATATATAACATAACTGACACACAAAGCCACTCATGAGACAAAACCCTGAATGAGTGTCCTACTTACCAATGGACTCATCCTTGCACACCTCCACCTTGGCTTTAACCTGGCCCAATGCCCCCTGGGTCATCTCGCTGGCCTGGGGCTCCTTTCTGTCAGCCTGAGACCCCGTGGCCTCCCCAGATCCCTCCAGGGCCTTGTCAGTGCTCTCCTCTGGGGCTGTGGAGTCTGGTTCATCCACCCTCTCCAGCAGATCCACCTCCTTTGCAGGAGAACTATCTGAATTGGGAATCATCTCTCCATTTTGCTCCCTTTCCTCTTGTTCCTTCATTTTCTTGTAGTGCAAGCAGGGAATGCTACTTGTAGGAGGGTCATGTTTCTGTCACAGGGCAGAGAATTAAATCAAATGCCTTGTTTACAAAGTGCAAAAAAAAATGAATTGATAAGGTTAAGGTTGAGGCAATGTGTCTTCAAACACAATATTTGTATTTTTAATACATTACATCAAATTATATATTCAGAAAGTGTACTTCATTGGGAGAAAACTGCAATCATTAAAAAAAAAAAAAAAAACCTGGTTCAAGGTATCTTTTGGGCACACAGAATTATGCTACTGGAGAGCTCATGTTGTACAACTATTAACATTTAAAACTCAAGAGCATGTCCTTCTAAAATAATGTTTGACAACAGACAATCAAGCCCTTCATTACCCTGATGCTCCCTGTTCCAAGGAAGTAAGGTCTGGACCAGGTAACAACCCTGGTTTCCCGGTGAAGGTAGACTGGAATGCCGGAGTTATGGAATGTCATGATCCAGCCGTCAGGTAGTGGCTCAGTGGGTGGGCGCCCACGACCTGGTACACAAAGCCCACATTCAGTTATGTATGATATTCATAAATAAAAACATAAACCACATCCAGGAAAGCAGACTTCTTAAATCAAGACATCAATACATGTATCCGGTTTTGGCAGAACGAATTAGGCCTAGTGTCAGCTTGGTCACGGACTTAATTCAACCAAGCTCACAAATTTACTAGTGAAGCAGACAAAGGCTGCCTTGCATAAAGAGGATTCCTGAATAAGAAACTTTTTTTCCAAATCAGATCACAATCATCGTAAAAATAATTCTGAATGTTTGCTTTGTTCAATAATTAAGTATAATTTTATGTAAATGGTCTGTCATACCAAAAACAAGTGTAATATATATGTTAATATGTTGGAAACAAGTTCACTAAACAGTCTAGGTGAATTTTAGGACAAAAGGTGCATAGTAAATGGTGCAGTCTAACTCACTTTTAAGAACAGTCTTAATTTTGGTCATCATTGGTTGGACCCCAGCCTCTCCGTCAGACTGGTGATCACTGTCCCCTGTGTACTTGTCCTCTGCCAGTCGCATCTTTTTGGCCACTGGAAGACCCTCTTCCAGCAAGGCATCTACGTCATTGTCAAAGTCCTCCTAAAGAAAATTACCTTTTAGTGTTGCCTCAACCTAAAGAAACTGTAAGAACTAGTATCCTTTAAAAAGAAAAGGCTACCACACACTGCTTAACTTTACTTTAAGTGTTTATTCAGAGTGAACAACAAGTTTTGCATAGATCACCATCAGGTTCGCTCACACCTGAGCAAACCTGATGAGGCTCTACGCGAAATGCGTTGCTCTCTCTAAACAAACACTAAGTAAAGTCAAGCAGTGTGCGGTAGTCCTTTCTTTTTAAATTTTTTAAATGTTTCTGTGTTCTACCAGGACCTGATTAATGCAGGCTATGTATGGAGATTTGAACCTCTGAGAACTAGTATCCTTACTATGTAGCTTGTGTAACAGTCAAACCCTATGATATAGTTTTATGCTGTTGCAGAAATGGCTCTACATAAGTGTTTAATTCATTACCTTTACTGGGAGAAAAGCTCAGCTTAACTTAAACCTTACATCTGAAGACATAAAGACAGATTAGTTAGGAAGTCACTGGTGACTGTAGCACTGAGCTGAGGCCAATCCATAAGGAAACACTTCAATTAATGCATGGCAAATTTATATTGTGACAGGCAGACATACTGGTAGCTAAAATACTTTGCATTTTACATTAGCCGTTTTGTTGATAAATGCATCTCCAACTGTTGAAGTAATTACTTATTTTGCGGTCACTTTGCCTGCTTACCTCATAGGAGTAGTTTATGTCCTCTTCGTTAGTTTGCTCCTGTTGTGCAATGACATCTGATGTGAACCCGACCTGGTCTCCATCTTCAACCTCGAGGAAGTTCTCAGTAAAGTCCTCCAACTCATCGAGGACAGCAAACTCAACCTTGTTCTCTAGATCAACCTCCACTTCCTCACCCTTAGCCCCTGTGCTGAGCGCACCGTTACCACTGACCCTTGGACAACCCTGACCAGCCATCTCCTGTTCAGCGTCATGCAAAACCCCATTTAAAACCTCTGCACTTGCCTCAGAAGTCCCTGCCTGACCTCCTACTCCTGTGTAAAGTACCTTTCTGTCTTTGCTTTTGCTGCTGTCTGAAAAGCTAACGCTAATCTTGACGTCTCTGAGCAACTTTAGGTCGGGCAGGAACTTGGTGACTGGAGGAGCATGGCGAGCCGTTCTAGGGCACGAGGCACCTGGGACGGACTCGTCCGACGGGTGGCAACTGAAAGTCAGAGAGCCCTTAGTGAGGAGCTGTGCCTCCCTGTTCCCTGCCGGGGTGTTTGTGGGTCCATCACCACCAGAGCTAACGTCCATTTCCTCTGCGTCACTGGACGTTTGCAGGGGAGGTGGTGGAGGTGCTATGCATTCATGGCTGCCTGACACGTCATCCTCCGGGGGCTCCAGTGGGAGAGGAGGCAACACATCATCAACATCCATCTCTCCTAACAGCTTTAAAGACACACTAAATGTAACAGGTGAACTATCGGGGGTCCTTAGTCTACAATTTCCTCAAATGGCTTTATAAAGACCTTGCAGACAGACATGCAGAAGTACATTGCCAAGATGTCTCAAATTTTGCAATAGTCATGTACAGGGTTGAATATGCTAAGCTGACTACATTGTTCTTTTCATTAATGTAGACAGCTTTTTGAAATCACTGTCTCAATTATTGGAAATCACAATGCATTCAGCTTAATTGACCGCATCTAGGGACTGGTCATCCTCCATTCCAGAATCTTCCATATACCCTGAAAGAAAAATATGATGAAAGTAGTGAATATGTGAGTGTATTTTATTGTACAGCAAAATCAAGTCATTAAGTGCTACTTGCATTCAGTTGCAGTACGTTAATTAACACATACCATACCTTATATACACAACCGTATAATATATATGCAAAGTAATTGTGATTGGAAAGCACTTTTCAAAGACCTCCATTAACGATTACGACGTTGTACTGTTCCTGCAACACCTATTAAGAGCCCCGTTAGGTTAAGGCACGAGTTGGCGGATGGTAGTCCAACAGCGGTATTTGTCATGCAAAAATGCTTCACGGCAACTGACTAATTTAGTTGGGAGATTACAACTAATTGCAACGTTTTGCTAAATGAACAATTGTGTATGGCTGTTGGTCGTCATCAGAGATTAACAGGCTAGACAAAATGTCTGGCCCCAAGTTAATTTAGTCGATTTTTTTTACAGCAACAAGCTAGCTGGCGACGGCTGCAACATGCAGAATATAGCACGCGCTAACCGGTTTGTAGATTAAAGCTGATTCGCCTCGATTGCTCGTTAGAGTTCATGCAACTTAATGTTTTAAATTAAACCTATTCTATGAATCATAATTTCATTATTTTAAATTTCTGGAGGTCATTGTTTAGCTTAACTGGTTGATATTAGCCAACAAGAAAACCTTCATACCCGTCTGCTTGATTTGAGCTTTGCGCTTTCGTTGTCATTAAAATCTCACCTTTGTCTTCAAGAACACTGTGGGTGTGTATAGTGTTGTAAAATCATTCACAACAGATTCACTCACCTTCCCTATTTCACCTTTGTCTCAACAGAAAACAATATACTTCTGCCCAAGCCAAAACCGTCCCTCTCCCACCGCCATCTTTAGCACAGAGGGCTTGCAATATTCTCAAGTAACCTCCCAGTTACCGGCTCCGCAAGCTCTCAGCCAATCGCCGCAATCTTGAGTATACATAAGCCAATGAGACACCAGTTGTGTAGAGACGAAAGACTGCGGGAATAAAAACGCCAATGAGGTTACAGACGAGCTCATATTTGCCCAATTACAAATGTAGGATGTACACAACAATGTTTAATTTTTACACAAGGGGGCAGTGGTGATTAACCTGTTAGGATCCGACGGATCTTTGGGTTTCTGTCCATATTACATATTTATACATCTGTTTATCAATGTCTTTGATGATAAAAATCATCAAAGTTTGATGACACATTTACAAACATGCAAGACAGTGTTTGGATAAGAAAAGATGAGATTGGGGTACATATTACGCTTGGACAAAAGGGTTGTGGAGATTTGCTGTCTGCGAACCTGAGCATCCCTCTGCAGGTACACTGGCAGTGTTTGTCATGCATTAATACGGCCCATTAACCCTGGTCCACTTAATGATCCAAGTGATGGAACATTACAGATACAAACTGCCACATCAGCACACTGCACAGAACTGTAACGGAAAAGGCAGTGTTCCACAGAGGATGTTTTGAAATACCTTGAATAACGTTTGACACATATCTGAGCTTCCCTATGAAATTATTTCATATAAAAATTTCAAGGCAGCATTTTCTTTCCCCATGAGATGCTTTTATTAACATCTTACTTACAGGGCATTGCCAATTTCAAACACTGTTATGTGAGAATTGTCTCCTGAATTATGTAACAAAACACTGAGTGGTCCAACTTCTAAGCTTGGTCTGGAAGTGAAAGTTACTAAAGAAGAGTAAGTTCCTATCTTGTTTAAAAAGTAAGAAAGTTGTGGAGGTCAGCGTATAATATTCACAGGGGTAAAGAAAAAAAAAACAGCTTACCTACACATATAGGCTACTGAAGGTCACTCCTGCTTCAAAGCTCTTAGGCCCTAATTTTGATTCATTCTTCACTGAAGAAAAGGTTTTTTTTATACCAAGAAATGCATGACAGCATATGAACTTTGCCACAATTGGATAAAAAAAAACAGATTTGCTTCAGTGTATAAACACTCATACCCTTGGGTAAAGCGGATCACTGTCCAATGAAGCTTGGTTGTTATTAGAATTCTCAAAAATTAGACATGTCGTGCCATTTAAAGAGTAGTAAAGGCCCTGATGGACATTTACATCACTATCCACCTACTGTGCAATATTAATATGTAATGTTATTGGAACATTGTGCAATAGCTGTGTACTGTCATTATAGCATCGTTATTACTGTGCAATATTTAATTAATGTGTAATAACCCACACTGCATATCACACTGTATGTAAAACCACCATTATTCACTTATATAGCACTGCAGAACTGTGCACCTTACCCCCTTTATATTGTTGATCTTGTCTTGCACAGAAGAAAATTATTTATTTTATTCTATGTTGTAAATAGTCTACATACATGTCTGGTCTGGCAAAGATCCTATAGACTAAAAATTCTTGGGCAGGATCAACAGGCGTCTTTCAAAGGCGTCTGTGTACTACTGGACAGAGCTACAATCAATCAGACTACTAATTCCAATGACAAATACGCAGTGTTCATTTTTCATTTGTGTCCGATTTCTTGGGCAAAGGAACAGCCGAGAATAGGCAGTTTGGCCAGACTGACTTGAAAGAGAAATTCAATGCAACATCTCAGGCAGTATGGATGGGCTAGAAGGACCTGATTTTAATCTCAATGTACATGTGTATAGTGACAATAGAAGGCGTTCTTTTCTATTTTATTCTATTGTATTTATTTGTTTAAGTATTACAAGGTCCATCATCATTCTGTAATCAAATGATTAATGCCACGTCAAAATTAGGTATTTATTGGTCTCCAAAAGGTTAAATACATTGATTCTTTGGCAAAAAGCATCAAGCCCACAGACTGTTGAGTCATCTTTCTTTTCATATTTAATAAAAATGAATGCATGATCATACCACTTTTTCAAATAATAAGTAATGCATGATTACAAAATCCTTTGTCCCAATTGCTCAACTCAAATCATCGTAAATGATATTGCTTTTCTGCTTCCACATCTTCAACAGCATATCTGAGCAAAGCTGAAATTTGGGTTCCAAAACATTATCTCAATAATAGTGCAACCAGTTCGGCTCATGAAGCACTGATCATTCATTCCAACTCTTCTTCTTCATTTTCCTTCTTCCTCTAAAACTGTCCATTCTCATGCAGTAATGCAGGACGTCATGGCTTATGGGAGTGAGGTGTGGTGTGGTGTAGGGAGGAGAGGAGGGAATCCCAAAAAAGGCACAGTGTAATGTCTCCCCCACGATTTAGTACTGCTCAATCATTGAGCTGGAACTGGAAAGTGTTGCTGCTCCACTGAGTGATGTCAGAGTTGATCATAGTACGCTCTGTGAAGGTCACCTTCCCTGCTGCATCGATGAGGATGATCGTGTTGGTCCTAAAATATGAAATGAGTAAAATCTGTTAAATGGATTTGCATCAATTTTTCAGGCAGTGGCTCTAACAAGGCAGTATGGGTGCGTAGCTCACTTCACCTGGAAGTGATTAATAGTGATGACAGGATGTGCTCACCTTGTGCCGTATCCTGCAGCTCGGACGCACACGGCAGACAGGGCGCGGAGCATGGGCTTACTGTAGCCATCTCCCTGAATCTCCTGTATTGGGTCAGGGGTGTTTCTGGGGAAGAGGAGAAGAGAGTGAGTTTGAGAGTGACTTATATAAACTTAGATGTCTAACTAAAAAAAAAGAAAGCCAAGAGCTATTTTGAAGTTTTTATCATGAAACATGCATAGTCACACACACACACACACACACACACACACACACATTCATTTGACAATGTCACTTGCTCCAAACAAAAGCTCAGAGGTCTGCCTTTAAATAAGAGCCACTTCAACTTACAGCTCCTCATTGTTGAGAATTTGCAGCAGTTCCTGAACCAAGCCATCGGGGGGCAGTGTGCGCCCAACCACATTGGAGAAGAGTCTCTTGCCATGCTGCAGCTTCCTCCACGGGGTCTCCAGCAGGGAGTTACTCAGCCCGTAGATTCCTGCTGAAACAGCCAGAGCACTTACTACTACAGAGCTGTGTGTGAAAGCAGCCAGACTGAACACACACACACACACACACACACACACACACACACACACACACACACACACACACACACACGTATGTGTGGCCGCAGCATACACGTTTGTCTTTCTGTGCTTTTAAAAATCAGTGGTGTGAAGTGAGGGGGGAATATGACTAAACAGACGTGCCTCACACCAGGAGGCACACGTGTGTGTTTGCGTTCACACACTGAGAGCGAGCTCTGACAAACATAAGACCCTGAGCAAACCTGGCTTCAGACGGACAGGTTCCGGACTGCCTTTGTTTCCATAGTAACACATCGTGTCTTCATTGGCCCTGCAAGAGACAGAATGAGGAAGCTGACAATGAATTCCACACAGCAACACTGTCAACAACAAAAAAAAATAATGCAAATCTCCTAGCTATTTTTAGACCCTGCTGTGATATATTGTGACATGTGGGGCTGTGGTTTGGGAATACAAAAAAACAGCATTAATTGAAAATCATAACCAATGCCAAAGTCACAAAAGTCAATCATCACTGGGTAGTCATCAACACAGCTGCCAGAGCCATCAACCACACACACACAATGCACACTGATGATCCGACCACAGGAGTGGCTGCTCAGTTTCAGTTCATGTCCCAGGAGGTGGGAGAGACAGACACAGAGACAGAGACAGAGAGAGAGACAGAGAGAGAGAGAGAGAGAGAGAGAGAGAGAGAGAGAGAGAGAGAGAGAGAGAGAGAGAGAGAGAGACAGAGGGAGAGAGAGAGACACCTCACACAGCTCAGGGCAATTTTATTAGTAGTGAGGAGCGTGGATACTTCAGCTAAACATGTTTGTGTGGAGATGCTATAAATAGCCAATGGATGGAGGAACAAGGCTTATTAAATTAGTCCCGACATCCAGGGCTCTGCTCTGCTCTTCATGTTCATTCCATCTGATTAATTAAGGCAAATTCACCAGTGTTGCTTTGCAAATTTGTTTACGGCAGAGTTGACAATTAAGTGGAAGTGAACTAGTGACTGTGAAAAGGGCATTCATGCTGGCAAAGTGGCTGTCTTTAGCAAACTATTTGAAGGGTAGTCTCCAAAACAACACTTTTAATACAAACTGTTTTTATGTTTTTACCAACCCCATTAAATAAATCTCTTCATCTGGGGAAATTACATGACATTTTACAAATAAAATGTTAATCTAAATAAAATGTAATTAAACAAAAAATAATTAATATAGTGTAAATACCACTTTAATTCTTACTTTTAATGCAAAAGTATGCAGTTGACTGGCCCGAGCAGACAGTTTTGAGAGGCTCTCTATGAAGCCTCTCTATCAAAATCATCATCTTTGCTGACAGACAATCCAAATGATCCAGACCCAGCTGCACTCAAATATTAAAAATCCCTTCTCCACTGACCAGACAGTAAAAACAACTGGATTAGCAAAAAATACTCAACCCGCACATTCACACTAATTTGCATGCAGTTCTGAGAAATGTATGTATGGGGAGTTCACCATCTCTGGCTATTCTCGAGGTTTTGCCGGGTCAGAGGTTTAGTTTTATGCACCTGCCTTCAGATAAGATAGTCGAATAAAAGGATGCTGTGAGAGAGTCTGACCATACAAGGAAAAAAAGTCCTATTGAGTTTTTCTGAAGGTGCTTTGAAGTTCGGCCTGTCAGACAACTTATCAGTGTGCATCGTGGGATCCTCTCACAGAAGAGGCTGCTGTAATGAGCAGAATTCCAGCTCTTCGTTCACATGTCTTTTACAGTCAGTTCAGGAGGTGGGGAGAGTGAGAGGGAGACTGGCAACTATCTCAGCTCAACTCTTTGGGATGATGGAGCACTTTTCACCAGCCTCAGGCCATTTCTGTTAGTTATGCTGCTGTCAAGCTGGGGATGATTCTTGCCTATTTGCAGAAAATATTCTTATTTATGAGGAGAATACTTACACAAATCTAGAACATAAATAGGAAATATAAATAAAGGAATATAAACTTGTTATTTTCAGAAAACAAAAACTCCCTATGTATTATAAAAATTTAATCACACTAAAACATGCTAAAAGCTTTCCAAAACAATCCAGGCTAGAAACCAACCATTGAACTATTGAACTATTTCAATATTTAGTTGCATTAAGGCACAGAGGGTTGCGAGTGAAAAGAGCTTTTAGATACGCAGCAGCACACGGTGCTTTGTCTTGTATTTGTTTGTTTTGCTTAATTGTTTAACATGTTGATGGCCTCCTTCATTTTTCTTTCTGGCTATCCAACCACGGTTTTAGAGCCAACTTCACTAATGTTTTAAACACGTGATGATGTATGATAATTCCCGCAGAGAAATCCCCCAGAGAGGCAAAGGGCTCGGAGATGGTGTGGCTGGAAATATTGTGCCATCGCTAGGATACCAGCGCCACCCTCCATGGAGTAAGGAGATGAAGCGAGGCGGGGTTTCCTACTGGGCAGAACTGGCACACCGACAGGAAAACTAAATATTAACCACACTTATGATTATTTCATGATCCATCACTTCGCTCTGTGGTGGAGGCAACATAAACCAGCCGTGTGCACACCATAAGTGTATTTTCTTTTAATGCAAATGGGATACAGGATCCCACCAGCTGCATTAAGGTTTTAAAGCTGCAATTTTAAATAAAAATAACGAAAGCCACAAAGCACAAGTACATATGTGCATCATTGTGTGAGCAGAGTGCAGTATCTATTTATGATGGTGGTGAAACAGGCATATGTAGCAGAAATTCTGAATAAAATGTCACTATAGTATGAACAGGACTGAAGACTGGAAAAGCAGGGATAATCAACAGAATACTGAGAAAGGATGTGAAATATATGAAACCAAATATTAAATAATAATCTCTTATAAATTACTCACATTTGAAAACAGTAACTCAACTCCCTGAGATAAAACAAGAAGCCAAGCAATAGCCAAATATGCCTGTCCCAGATAACCCCAAAGATAAACACAATCTGGAGATGAGAATAGAATTCAAGCATAATTTAATCTAGGTGTCCTGATATAACCCCTTAAAATTCACGATTGAGGTTTTATCAGCTTAGCTGTAATGCTTTTAGGTGAATTGTCAGTCAATTTTGAATGTCCTAATATATTTCCCCCCCTATTGTAGTTTAAATAAAATGAAGACTTAAAGCAAAGAGACTAAAAGGCAGAGCTGTTTCCTACATGCTGCAATTTCAGAGTTGTTGCAAAATCAGCATCAATTAAGATGCAGCATTTCTAAGGCTGCTATTTGTCAATGTTTGGCAAGTGCAACTGCAGTTTGTGTGCAAAGCACTACTGGAAAGCACCCATGAAATGCAGTTAGATACTACTTGACTTGATTACCGTTAAAGAAATACACTATAAAAACAGCATTTTATGCCTGTGTTGAAAAGACACAAAAATACATTCACAGCAATCTGATGCAACGTACAGACATGAAGATGTGAAAATCTGGAGAAATTGATACTGAAGCACGTCTTAATTGAGCTAATTGTTATTTCTGCCAACTCAGCCACATGCCAACATACCATCAGTCCCAAAACAGATTGGTTATCAGTGGTGTGGAATACAGACCCAACTCTAGATACAAGTCATATGGAAGAAATCTGTTTTACTGGACAATGCTGAAATGTAGAGTAAATGTATATCTCAAAAGTTCTCATCATTGTATGTTTTTAATATTTAGGCTGGACATCCATCCTTTTTGTATAGAGGCTTTGTACCTCTAACCTCCTCACCTCTGATCCTTGTATCCTTATGCCTTGCTCCCTGACACCGGTAGCTTAGCCACATTAATTAATTAAATTAAACTGTTAGGATGCTCAAAGCACCTTGTTTTCTTATGACCTCACCAATCCTGCTACTGGCCAAAGACAAGCGGTTTTAGGGCCACTCGCCATCAACAATTTATGACTATTGATTCTGCAACAATATACGGGTTCCTTTTCCTCCTTCACCCGAGCTTTGCTGGTGTGCAGATATTATGTTTTCACAGACTAATAGGTCTATAATGAGGTTGTTTGTAAAAAAGGCAAACAAATAAATAGCAGTTGCTACTGCAGCTGCTGCTCTGGTCCCCTTTATTAGGAGGTTTCCAGCCCTGTTCTGTCAGCATCCATACGTCATGTTCTCGGCACCAGGCGGGCCCGCGGGCTTGGAGCAGACAGAGAGAAATGGATTGATTTCAGCATCCAGATGATGGTCTGGCAATGGAATACATCACCCGCCATAGAGATATTACTTTCTCCCTCTCGTCCGCAATCCCCAACGTCTTGTCCATGTGTCTTCTGTTAGGGCCACGGAGCAGAAATGACAGCTGTTACTTCTCTTAATGTGATTGCCCTCATTTCCCGGTGGCATTATATCGAAATGAAACATTTCCTACCAGGATTAAGAGGCGGATGAGATACAAAAAGAAAAAAATACATTCCAAGCCACCATTTGGAGAGGATATTGGGAGCTGGACAATCAAAATCTTGGACCACATATCACCTCCAAACAATTTACAGGAAGAAATCCCAATTGGGGTTGGGGACAATAAATACTTGTGACTTTGAAACTTTGCCAATCTCCTTAAAAACTTCCTGCCATGCCAATGAATGGGGCTCTTGTTTGAGCAGTGGTCCATTCTAGGACAGCACTTTGATACAGCCCTTCACAGACCTAGCTTGATGCAATTAAATAAATATCTTTTGCACAGGAACATCACAGGAAACCAACCAGAATCAATTGAATAAACATGTTCCTTTGATTGAAAGTGAGTGAGTGTGAGAGGAAGAGAGAGAGGGAGAGAGAGAGAGAGAGAGAGAGAGAGAGAGAGAGAGAGAGAGAGAGAGAGAGAGGGAGTAAGGGAGTGAGTGAGTGAGTTTGAGAGGAAGAGAAAGAGAGATAGAGGAATAAAAATATATATTGCAAGTCCACTCAGAAGCCTAGCTGGTAAAAGTACAGACAGGTGTTCAGACTGAATTCTAAATGGGCTTTCTTGAGCGTGTCTGAGTCTGGAGAGAGCAGGTGGCTGTTCCCTAGCTCCCGCACTCGCTCTCAATGATCCAAGAGACGGGGACAATGCCATCTCTGTTCCATTCTGATCTGCCACCAAAAAGCAGACACGCAGCGATGGAGGATGGAGAGTGGGGGAGGAAGATGGAGAGAGAGAGAGAGAGAGAGAGAGAGAGAGGCAGACTTACCCAAATTTACTATGTATCTTTGAGGCCACCGTTTTTTAAGCTCTCAGATCAGCCTAACAGAAACATTGAAACATTGTGCCTGTTGTACCCACCCTTTACTAATACATAGAAGAGGCAATTTCTCTATAAATTATTACATATAAATTAATAAAACATCCAGGGATAAGTATGAATGTTTTTGTTCTCTTGGTCTACCCTACTTAAACTTTGAAAAGCCTTTGGCTGAATGCTCAGTTTTGTTTTCAAAATGGAAGGATTCATGAAGCATCTATACTTGAAAACTAGAAGTTTGGCATGTACTGTTGTTGAAATGTACTGGGCCTTTTTTCTTCAAGTGAATGTGGCGATAACTTTTTTGCTCCACAAAACAATCTTACTTGCCCTCCTTGCACTTTTCATGTCCCCTTTGTTTAAGGAGGAGCCGCAGTCAGTCAGGGCTAGACAATTTTCCAATACCAATCCCGCCTCGCAATCACTCACCTGAACTCTGCCGTAAGGAGGTTGAAGCCATTGTAGAGATGCCCTTCACTGGACACCTTGCGAAGGTAGGAGAAGCTGTCTACATTGTCAGTCAAGTAGTTGGACACCAAAAAGCCTGAAAAACAAAGAAACATAGCTGGAAGTTCTAGGAGACAACTTCTAACAGCCTAGTTAAAAGAATGTTTTTTGCAAAAGGATTAATGATGAGGGACCTCATTTAAGCCTGCATTGATTTACAATGGTCAGTAAATGTATGTTTTTTTCCTTTTTTCCCCACGATCAATGCATGCGATGCACTGCAATCTATGAAAACAATTAGCAAATGAAGTTTCTACTTGTTCTTAATCAGGTTTTTCATCAGAACTTGACAACACAGAATTCTGGAGATGTTTGCCTATACCCTCACTCTCTCACCTGCTCTTCTGTCCCAGTCATCCACTACATAGGTTCAGGGATCAAACCATTTGACTGAAATTGTTTTGAACAGCATTCTCCTTAGATAAATGTCTCCTTAGACGAATGCCAGATATGTGGCTTTCTGAGAGATCAGAATGTGCAAGGCTCCTTTTATTAGTTTTCCATTAAACACATCCAAATCCAGAACAGATAGCTGGTGAGTGACTGAGGCTAAGATCCATTACAGCCAGACAGACAAGCAGAAAGGCAGGTGGTAAAAAGACAAAAAGAAAGGGGGATGGTCTCCGTTCACTAAACAAAGTAAACTGTCCCTTTTATTGGTGTTCCTGACCTTGTAGTCAGCTTTGAGTCTCTGTTGACGTACTATGCATGAGAGGACACAAAATTGAGGTTTGCCACAGGTCGGTCTGCATTTTTCTTCTATTTTCTTACACTTAAGCATCTCATCTCTTAAGTATGGCTTTTTTCTTTTTTTTGAAACAATGTATTGTTTTATTTATTATTTTCTATTATTATCATTTTTTTGAAAGACTTACCTCTCCCCTGTGCATCGGGGTTGGGACGTCCCTCCATGTAGTTGGTCAGTGCGGCCAACTTCCCCCTCCTGCTGATGCCCAGCCATGAGCCCCCCTCCTTGCCCTCCTCCAGGTCCAGGCCTTTCAATGAGAGACGATGAGAGATATTTACACACAAGTGCACTGACATAAGAGCAAGCTCGGCGACATCATTCAGCAAGACCAGGTAAATATCATGAACGAAAACGCTCATTAGGGTTTTTTTTTCTTTTTAGAGAGGGAGGAAAAGGGGGATATGTAAAACCTTGACAGCTTCCCTTGCAGTGATAAACACTATTAAGATTCAAGGGTGACCTTTCCCTGTCTCCAATGGACAGATGGCCATATCAAATCTACTCTGATTGGAAAAACAGCACAGTTGTCCTTCAGATCTCTATAAAACAGACAATATAAAAGGAGGCGACAAACAACAACAGACTAAAAAGGCAGTCAGACAACCTTTGAGAGCGTGGGTGGCTAGCCAAAATCTTAACCCTCGAAGGAGAGTAAGGTTCCCTTTGAAAAAAACGAAGCAGCTGAGCTCTCTAATCTGACCGAGCTCTCTTCTCAGCATCTCTGCATCTTTATCATTGCAAAGTGGGGGCCTGTCCTTCTGGCAGGGGTACGCCTTGTGCACAAATGAACGCTCCTACCATCTGCCCTTTTACACGAAAAAGGTCTCTTGAAATGAGCATGACCACCAGTGCGCCAATTACGATCTCGGAATGATAGATAACGCTCCGAGAAGCACGCAGAGCTCTTGGACGGTCAACTGGTGGCTGAGGAGGCACTGAGGTCGAGATCAATAGTTCAATATCCTGAGACTGCCATTTGCATGCATCTGCACTAACAAGATAAAAAGACAAAGCAATGTATTGATGAGACAATCAGAATCAAGCAAGTAGTTTAGAGACGATAAAACCTTTGTTAAAACCAGTCCTCTGCTAACTAAGAGTATATGTTTTCTGTTCACAAGCATGTATATATGCCCACAATGGCAATTCTTTAGCAGCATGGGCATCACTCCAAGCTAGGCCTGATGGTCAGTTTAAATAAGAGCCATCTGCTAAATGACTTCCATTTAGTGTGCGGAGGGGTTAAAGACAGAGTTCCATCACAAAACTCCCCCGGTGACACTAATGCACCGTGTCACTTCCTCTGCCGCCCAGTGGCGGCTTCCACCCTTCCTCGGACAGATAAGGTCTCTGCCGTCGACCTCAGGATTTACAGTCCCTGAGCAACATAAAGGCAGTTATCTATTAAATACCACCCATCCGTGTCTGACCCCTGAGATTATGGGGTGAGGGTGAGACAGACAAACAACAGCAGGCGTTGCCTGTGAAGCATGTGAGACTGGGTGATTGATCCCTGCGCCATGCGTTATTGTGCATCAGAGCGGGGACAGAGTGTGTGTGTGAGTGTGTGGTCATCAGTCAATTAAAAGCAGTTTTCCTGGCTGGCTTCGATGCTTTCCAATGAGTAAGCAGTTTGTCAATGTGTGTAAGTGGGGGAAAAAAAGAGGCAGAATGAAACAGTGTAGCCTGCTTGCTGAGGAGAATTCTGACAGACTTGCTGCCTGGTTTTGTTGAGTGCCATGTGTTGCGTGCTAGATGTCAAAGCGCACTATTGGCCTTCAATGCTAGGACATTTCATAAAAGGACAAATTCAAGTAGGGTGTTAAAAAGAATCTGAGTGTCGTATACTGGCATTCAAACATATTTGAATACACAATAGAACATTTCATTAGGAAGGCAGGTTCCATGGTAGTGTTGACAAGCTGGATAGTCAACTGAATGCCAAAATGAAGTTAAAGTACTAGTGACATGAAGAGTAAGAAATAGTGGTGTCCACTAGTTCAGTATTTCTTCTAGTTGAGTCTTTGTTACACTGAACTTTCCAATACAACCGCAAGTGCAGGGCATATAGTTTCATTGCTGGAATGATAAATACATCATTCAACCCTCAAGGACACCGGTCCGCAAGTGAAACAAGGGCATAGTCATGCAATGGTCCAGTGAACCAACAAATACCAGCAAATATCTGCAACAACTGCAAGGTGAGAGGACATTTGCCGAATGAGAAATTTCACACAGACAAATTGCCAGAGGCATTTCTCCTAACTGCTCAACGGCTACGGCCCGTTACCGCCTACTACTGTTTGCCTTCAGTCCTGCCGCTGTGTTTTACTATGCCACACATGAAGTCAGAGCAAAGTGTAGTAATGTGAAAGTGCTTGCTCAGAACAAGGAAAATCAGTGGCCTGTTTACACTGTGCCGCACTAATTCCTTTTAAATAAGACCCGTTGACATGGAAACCAATATCGCTGGCTATAAAGCATGTCTCGCTGGGGCAGTTGCAGAGGAATGTGCCAGAAAGGACAGGGAAAGATACACAGAGAGAGAAAGAAAGAGAGAAAGTGTGTGCGTGTGTGTGTGTGTTTTGAGGATAATTCTGGAAAAAATGTACTGTACTTACCACTAAGGATCTCGCTGTTGGACCCCCAGTAGTCTGCTGCCTTGGACGGACGGTTGTACAACTCATCTCGGTTGGCAGCCAAGATCAGCCTGAAGGATACAAATCAGCGGATCAAACTGCATGCCTGTTGATCTACTACACATTTTCACTACTAATTCCATTGACGGGTAACTGACAACAAGCAAAGCAACAAGCAATGTCTGTCATACAAGACCTAAAGCCAATTTCTGTTTTAGATTTAGTTTCCGTTTTTTAGGACAATGTGCAAGTAAAACAAGAATGTAAAACATTAGATGCATTGCATCAGATTTACCCTTAGGCCTTTTTTATCTGTAGTCCAACATGGCAGGTAAGAAGTTTATTACCTTGACAGAACAATGTTATTTAATTAATACAATGGGCATAACTCTAAACACAAACTTGGGTGTAGTTTGAATATGGGCCGAACTCATTGCCGATAAGATACCAATATTGTATAAGTCATGGTCAGCCAATGGCCATAATAAGCTGCTGCTTTTTTGGGGCCAATAAAGGCTGCCGATTTTAGATATAAATATATGTTTTCATTATTTCCCCAAAAATTTCCCATGTAGTTGCAGTCATTTATCTAATGATGCCATTAATTAATGGAGAAGAAGTAATAATAGACCTGGTATTCTTGTTTTTTTTAAGACAATCATTACACAGACAACTAGAGTAGCACATGGAATGTGCAGCTAGAGCTCCATCAGGGCCAAATGCTCCATCTGGCAATGACAACAAAAGGGGCAAATTGGTTAACTAACTCACACACTGAACTGGCCCATTTTGCAGCTGACAGAGCAAACAGAGCAGCAGAAAACACATCACCTACAACAACAACAACAACTACAACAACAGAGCCTCGTTGGCAGAAGTAATAATAATGGTATATTGGTACAGTGCAGTGAGATCAAATATTTGTGATGAACACCCACATATTTCTGACACTAGGGCTGTACAAGCAGCATTAAGGCTTAAAGGCCCGTGACCTAAGTTTACTGCGTGTTTTACTGTTGCTGTCAATTTGCAGCCTGTTTTCTTCACAGAAGCACAGTAAGAGCATTCATAGCTTTTTGCCCGTGAGTGAGTGAGTGAAAGAGAAAGAGAAAGAGAGAGAGAGAGAGAGAGAGGGAGAGAGAGAGAGATAGTGAGAGAGAGAAAGAAAGAGAGGGAGATAAACAAGCACAGACAGACAAAGAGGGAGAGGGAGAATAAGAGAGACAGAGAGAGGAGTAAGAGAATATGAGCGCAAGGCAGAGAGAAAAAAAGAGAGAGAAGTCTGTAGACTTAGCAGAGCCTGGATATTGCATGCTCCATGGTCATCAGTCTCAGCAAGTCCACCCCAACAGCGCACCCCCACCCCCCCTCCCCACCCCCCTGCTGCGTGCTGGCAGAGGCTGCTGTGGGAAGAGATGGAGAGACTGCAGTCTCCCCGACATCACATAGGCTACACTTCCCTGCACCATCCTTGTTCGACCTATCCCTGTTGCTTTCACAAACCATCCCTAAGTCTCTGAATGGATACTGGCCCCACTGTGAATAATGTAAGGTAAGGACACATGGTAAGTGCCCTTCACAAAGGAAACTTGGGGACAAAAAGGTAAAATCCCACTGCGAGATATGCGAGTTAAATTAAACACAGCAATTACATGTGGGATTTACTCAACATTGGAAAGGCAGGAAGGAAAGCGATAAGAGCAGAGTTCACAATGGCAATGACAGGTTTCGGATCTGTCATGGCCAATTCACATACTCTCCGGCAATCCTTACCCACAACCCTGAGTGTAAAATAATTGAAGGGGAAAATAAGTCAAATAGTTGGGGTAGAAAACCTGTTGCTGCCAGTATATCTCCTGGTTCTAAGTGTTACCACAAAATAGTTGAACTACACAATGAAAAAAAAAAAACAGGTAAAAAGGTTAAAAACAGAGAGCGAAATCCATCCCCGTGGATGGTAATAGCAAATGCACTCCATCTTTCCCTCTGCTTGGTCAGCCAATAACCGTCACTAACCCAGGGCTCATTATAATGATGTATTGGCTAATTGGGCTCCACTGATTGACACTGATTGCTAGCACAGTTCCAGCATAGGGAATCAGAGCCGTGCATTTGACTGATGGATCTTCATCATTTCTATTTAACAGCAAAGCAAAGGCCATGGGAATGCTAGGCACTGACTGCAGCATATGAGCTGAAAAAAAAACAGAGGACAGCATGCTGTTTTCCATCAATTTCAGCATGTCCTCTGACATGAACATGGCCTGGTACAGTTCTTCATGAGACGTCGTGCACAGAGGTAGGTACAGAATGGAAAAACTTGGGAAGTGTTTTGAAAAATGACAACACAAAAACACTTTGTTGCGAAGGCACACAGAGCACTGCTGCCTTGGGACAGTGTAATGTCCCATGTATTCCCATTAAGACTAATTCCAACAAAAGGTTGGTGCCAAGTTTGCGCTTCACTTGCTCCACAGCATTTACAGACCCCGAACAGGAACTTTATCACTGCTTGGCCTAACACTGCATTTGACATAAATCTTCCGAGACTTTTACCAGCACTGCACAACGGTCACTTATTTAGCACAGCAATGACGCATGACTTAGTGACTTCACAATAATGTGCCGCTACTGTCCATGAATCACAACTGGCAGCCAATGCAACCCCCCCCCCCTACTGACACCCACACGCAGAAACACACACACACACACACACAGAAACACACACACACACACACACACACACACACAGAAACACACACACCCCAATGCAATCCCCCAACCCATACCCATCAACCATTTGCACTAGCTCTCTCTCTGACTCCCTTGTCAACTGCGTCCATGTTGTGCTTGTGCTTTATGTCAGTGCTGAGGCAGCACAGTGCCAGGAGGGCTGAGGATCTCTTCAGCTGTGAGGCAGCCACCATGCAGCGGCCTACATTTCATGCCACGCTCCCCAGAGCACCATTACACATTTATGCACAGTTACTCAAACATGCCAGTCCAGTTCATGAAACGTAACTGAACACACAACACTGTTCTCACCGACCTCACACGATAACAGTGACCTAAATAGATTTTTTTTAAATCCTTGTCCTGTCTGTTTCCAGGAAAAGGCACATTTCATATAAACTGTTTTTTTTTTTTTTTTTAATAGATTCATGTCGACAGATTATCTACAGTATATTTCAGCAATACACGCTTTTTAGCACCAGACAGGGTGACATGGAAGACTGTCACGGTGTGTCCAAAAAAATACATATTTTTTCCATTTTCATATTCGTCTTGAAAGAAATTGCCATTTCTGTTAAGGGTCAGGCTTTCACCAGTCCATTAAAAAACCAGACGTGTTGGTATTCAACAGCAGGCCCAGTGCTTCTCTTGCATTTATTCGGCCACGTGCCCACTCTCATCACAGCGGGGGCCAGAGACCTCCTCTGGACACGTGTGAGGCTAATATGAATCACTCCCGACCTCTACCTGCAGCCAACCTGCACAAATCACATCTGCACTGACTGAACCAATTAGACAACCCCTTACGCTGGAAAGAGACAGTCCCGTATTCGTGCTGCTGGTGTTATAGCCTCTAGGAGTGACCCCCCTCTACCCACACCCCCTCCCTGGGTGAGTGTGATGTACATCTTTAGTCAGCGCTTGTAAGTCTACCCAACATGGCCATCACATTCAATTACAGTGAGAAACCAAAGCACTCGTGACGTGTAGTAGGGCTCCGGCCATGTTATTTTGTATTCTGGGGTAATAAAAACAAATACATTTTGGTTAAGGTTGACATTTTGGCTTAATTTAAAATCACAAAATAGACATGTTCATGGAATGTATTTAATTCCACAGACAATTGCACAAATCAAGCTACTGGAAACTGACAAATTCTTCTTGTATAATTTTTTTCATGTTAACAAGTAAATGCAAATGCCTGACTGTTACCAACAGTGGAGGATAAAAAGGCGAGTGATGCAAACCCAGCTCCAGGATAAAGACAGCATAATTCTTCCAGGAACACTCTGTAAATGATTTCGCATGGGAGCATGATCGTTTGTTTGGCTAATGGGAACCACTGCAGTGTAATTACTGCAGGACAACAGGTGTGTCAGTGACGGAAATACCCACATTCAACTGTGAAACAGCCAGGTGTGTCATGTTAGGTTGTATTCCCGTGAGCACAGATGTAAAGTCTATAATTGGTTTGCCAATGGATACATCATAACATTTGTTGATGTTTTTCAATAATGAACCAAGACATCATAGATCAAAGGAGGAAAAAAAATCAATCACCACCAACCCGCTGTACATTGGGTCCTAATTATACAGCTCATTCACAGCAGTGCTTATGTAATACAATGCATTGGGCGTGTGTGTCACATACAGCAAAGCCTAACCCATCCATCTATTTATGTCCATGGTAAAATTCTCCACCTGGAATAGTGAATGGGCACTGTGTTTTGAAACAGAATGAAGATGTGCATGTTCAAACATATTTTAATATCTGGGCTCAAAAAGACACATGCCGTTTAGCATGATTTGACAACAGAGTTCATATCATATAATCATATTCGTAAGGTTTTACAAGGAGAAAAGGACATGGCTGTCGTGGACAGACAGTGGAGCTGCTCCCCTCCAAGAGACTGTATTAAGCTCTTCTTTAATCACTCAGGTCAACAGTATTGACTGCTCCTGACCAATAGACCATGACCTTCCAGACCTTTCCCTAGGAAAGACTGGATGGACTTATGAAAAAAATTAACTGAGGAATTGTCTCCATGTAGTCTTTGAATGCTAACTGAATCAAACTTTTGGGTTTGACATAGAGCACTCAACACTGAGAATCAACTGTTACTGAGCTATAAGACACAGAACTACACTGACCAGTATAGGGTGCTTTGGCAGTACAGTCTCCAGTACTTCTTTAAATACAGCACTGGGTGTACTGATGGAAGAAAAGGAAATCAATATGTCCATACTGAAGAGACCTCCCAAGTCTTACCTGTAAGCATTTTTTGATGCAGGCCGTGGGTCAAACTTGAAGAAGATGATACACATGGGAGTTTCTTTTTGGGGGGGCTATTTTTCATACATGTGATGATGTAATCAATTTTGGGGCATCGTTATAGGGCCTGTATGGGTGTCAAACAAGGAGACAGAGGGGGGAAAAAGTTATTTTTAATGCTCTTTAGACTTAGACATTTGACATCAACGTCAGTGCAATCATATTTCCACACATTTCCCTGCTTCATGTTTACCACAAGGATAAGGAGCTTCACCACTCTGCTAGGATGTAAATTTACACTAAACACTTACATATAGAGTACACTGATTTTTATAACAAGCACCGATGTCTTACAGCGACCTCCAGTTTCATGGATTTGGCAAAGGAATACATAAAACAAAGCTGACGGAGCAATTATGTAAGCTACACAGAGCAAAATAGACTATGATGCCACATTAACTGCTTACTGAAACATAATACCACAATCTGTTCCAGGAGTTACTATTTAGACTTCTGTGAACACTATGCAGTAGTCTAATTCTGCAAGGCAAGGTGTGTCAGTTGATGACACAGACAGTATTGGCAAACTCGTAAGCGTATTTGTTATGACACGTGATCATAATGAATGCCAACAGGAGTTTATGGATTCAAACTTGTAACGTGCCTGATAATGGAGAAAGGGCAAAGAGTGATGTGCCAGTGTTGTAATATAGATCGGTTGGCAGTGTCCTTTAACCTGGATTGAGCAAGCTTCTCTTTCCCAATAGTTAAACGACTCGTAGCAGCTCATTTCTACTGTCAAAATATGCTTACGTTAACAGTTTAGTGAGCTGATGCTAGGCAATCAAAGTAACGTTAACGTTAATTTTATTTTTTACGATGAGCTAGCTCCCAATAAACCAAAGCAAATAAGTCATTTAGCCTGTACTTTGGTACTAAACATTAGTTTGTAAAAAATCTCTTGGCTGGTGAACTGTACTGATCACAAAATCTGTAGAAAGCTAACGTAGCCTACGTAGTTCACCTTCCTAGCGTGATATAGCAAAGGTTACACACTCGTTTGGCTACCTTGACAACATAATCATTTCACCAGCTAAAAGCAAAGACTAAAACCACTCCAGTTTGTAGTCGATGGGTAGAACTAACTGTGGATATCTGGGATGTACAAGGTAGTCATAGCTAACCTTGCTAAGTCACAATACATTGGCTAGCTACTTAGTTAACTAGCTGAGCAGCTAAAGTTGTCGACACGTCAGTTAGTGGACAAGCGATGCAATGGAACCTAAACAGATAAACTCACACAGAAACCATCATCTTCCTCAAGGTTTGCTTGTAGTGTTGAACGGAGCCTATATTTGCTTAGGCTTGTAAATGAAGCTAACTAGTTTGCATGCTACCAAGGTTCATGTTTACAAACGCTGACGTTTCTCAGTTGTCAAACGGTTGCTGAAGAGTTTGCTCCAACAAATCAGTTGTGTGGACTGAAAGTGAATACCCTATTTTATTCACGTACTTACCAGTCCATTTGTCAAAATTCCACAGACATATCAGGTACACACTAGCACAGAGCCCTGGTGCAATGATGTTGGTAGTGTTCACGTTATTTTTGATGTCAGTAGAGTAGACTAAAATGATTGGCCGCTGCCTGGCTACAAGCTCTGCCCCTAAGCGCGCTGGTCTCAGCTAGGATATGCTGTACAAGGACAGTATAACAACTTGGTTTTTGATAGTTGCAATATGAACCAGACTATATTTGCTTTTGGGGAAAAAATAGGACTAATAATATTTAGATCAATTCACAGATTAATCAAATGCACAACACTATAGATAGTCTGCAATAGGCTACAAATAAATTGTTATTTAGTTGTGCAATTGTGCAAACCACTTCTTTTAAGTAATATACATGCAAAAAGGTTATTCAACCAGCCAATTTAAGTGATCAATTAAACCCATCAAAGAGCTGGTCTGGTTAATGAAGCAAACCTATCCAGTCACTTGTACACCCGGCACCTTGACATAAATGTATTGACTACCACTACATTAAACAAATTAAAATATCAGTGTGCTTGATGTGTAGGCTAAGCAGCTTGTCAAACTGAACATTCAGGTTCCAATTTACAATTACAATTTTAAGAAAGAAATGGCATTTGGAACACATGGAAAAACAAACTAATGGCCTCTAGTGTTTGTATCAACTTGCAAATGATTGTCTTATACATTGCAATGAAAGTGTATTTTACACTGAATAAATCTCTCCCTGCCTTGCCCACACTCTCACATCTGACCCCCCCACACACCACTTCCCTCTCCCGGTGTTCTTAGTGTAAGTGTCCCAGACTGGTGAAACTTAAGGCACATCTCTCTCCTCCACACCAAAGACACATCTGGAGTTTCTTTCCCACTGCTCCACAGAAACTTCAATGCAGTTTTCTTTTGCACATACAACCAATGACACTACTGTTTAAATGGCACAATTTGGGCTTTACTACAAGTGTGTTTTTACTTATTTGTATCATATACAAGCCTATTGTACTCTTTGCTATGTTTATATTATTATGTTTGTCATAATATCTTCCTGTCTTGTTTATAAGATGTTTAATGTTCACTGTGGGCCTAGGGAGCATTGCAATTTGAAATTCTGTGTGCGCAACCTGTACATAAGGTTTTTGACAATAAACCTGACTTTGACTTTATAAACGGTTTATCTGGCTTTGCATGCGCTTGCAGCCTATCACTTTTGGTAGGCTACCTTAATTTTACACAACTCCATTGTGAGACGTCAACTACAAGAAGAGATGCGACAGTTTACCTCCCGTCCAGAAAAATATATATTAACTTCAATATATTAATGAAATATTAGCATGAAGCCTACTACGCAAACTCTTGCTGCAAGATTATTATGACTGACGGCTTTAAAACCAATAATGTGGCCATACTCACCTTGCCTTGATGGATTATTAAAAGTAACCAATCAGAAATTTTGTTCCTCGAAGGTTGCCCCGTAACAGGGGGCGGAGAAAAACTTGCATTACCTCTGATAGGCTTGCTGCCGCCTGTGTTGTTTTAGCGGTTGTAAGGCTGCGCTGAGAGTGAGTGATATCGACAATTAGAGTTGAGCAGAGACGCTTGAAGAAAAAGGGAAAATAACTTAAAGACTACTTCCTCAGTATATTTGTTTGGAATTGTTTTACGTACCCTGTCACGGATTTTAGTAGTCCTATTTTTAAGGCAAAGGCATATTAGAAAAATAGGCTAGGCTAGTGCTTTGTGGTCCGCAGTTTGGAGAGATCCAAATACACCTGACCTATCTCCTCTCAGCAGCGGTTGGTTGCCTCTGTCTTCATTTTAAGCTCCTGTAGTGAAACAACGTAATTAACTTTAAGAACAGAAAGTGGTATTAAACACATTTTACATTCGGTGACCTTAACTTTCCTTAACTTGCAGATTTTTATTAGAAATTATCTAATACAACAGTTCCCGTGTGGAATTCCAGAATGGCTTTTTTGTCAGGGGATACCACACTCCTATAGCCTACGGACAATAGCACGCTGCTTAGGATTCTGGTAACTTGACAATAGGCTATTTATTTTGCAAGTACTTCTACTCCCTCGGATCTACACTATTGCAGTCCTGAAAGCAATTCCTCCTGAAAAAAAAAATCCCACTGAGGTGAAGTATCCAAACAGCACTGAAGAACCATCTGGCGATAGCCTACAGCTGGCAAGTTTACGCAGCTCTTCATACGCGTGCTGTCTTTCAACCCACACCCCCAGGCAAGGGGAGAAAAGGTAGGTTAAATGGCTTAATACTGCTTTATTCATTTTATCAGTTTACCGAGGAGAAGGCAACCATGTTTAACAGATTTACCTATGTAAAATGAGTGTAGGTTCTTAGTGGTTTACGCGACGCTGCACGCCTTGGATGAGACCGATTGAGCATTGGCGTGTTAGTGTAAAACATTTATTTTGCTGTCCAGTTTGTCTGATAAACGGGCTTTAATGTTATCACTGCAGAAGCTTGATGTTGCGGACCCAAACCAAGCATGAGTGACATTAATGCCTCTCGAAAATCCGTGAACTATCGAATATCAAAATGTATTTAGCTATGTACATCACTGAATGTGTGTGATTTCGCTTGTGATTATGTGCCAGTGCAGTGATTTGTGAATGTAAGTAGTCTTATTACGTTTATGCTATTCTCTAAAAGCCTCAACAGCACTGTATTGGCACTAGGCTACTATGGGGCATCATTGCACCCCAGCATAGCTACTGTAAATATTTGTTGCGACAGTACTCCTCTGCATGATCATTTACAGTGTGTTCCTCTGGGGATTGTCTTGCGTATGTGGAAACAATTTGGAATGGGCTTGTGATCTTTTAAGTAGATTGTTAGCCTGTCATGAAGCTATACATCACAGAATGTTTTTTTTGGTTGTTTTTGGGTATGAACATACAACAGTTAACCACTTTTTTTCTTTTGCACAGTGACCATAACGTCAAAAAAGCAGATGCTTTTCTTTAGATTGGTCTTGGAAACGTTGTAAATATGCAGGAGACTGCATTTCAGGAAGCGTATCCAGCTCAAAGTTCCCCACCAGGGAGAGGGATAAAATAGACACAAATCTGCCCCCATGCACCAGAGGCCAGTGGAGTGTTGGATTCACTTTACATGAATGCCACATGAAAAAATAGATGCGGCGAGATTGGCATGCATATTCAGTGTACTATGAATGAATATAAATAGCTGCCGTGATCTGTCACAAGGTCATGCTCTGGGAAGCTGCTGGCTCAACTTGTGCTTCAACGACAGTTTTCCCTCATGGAGACACATACAGTGTGTGTGGTCCTTAAGAGTATGCTGCATGCGATTTCAGAGGTTGGGGGAATTTTGGGTCTTATTGTGTGTGTTAAACACACACAAACTTTCTCTCTCTCTGTCTCTCTCTCTCTCTGTCTCTGTCTCTGTATCTCACACACACACACACGCGCGCACATGCACGCACGCAGTAGTGTTTTTTTCCCTGCAGGAATGTCCTTATTTTTGTTCATTGAGTGGCATCGTTTCAAACTGAAGCTAGTAATGCCCAGTAGATTGAAAAAAAAAACACTGCAGATTTAAAGATGTAGTGTTTATGCAGGTTGTCATGTCACTAGAACAGAGAGTAAGTAGCTTTTAGCTATCTATGACTGTAGATTAGTCTCCTCAACCAAAGGACTGCACACTGCATTCATAATGAACCTGACTTAGTATTACCTGTCAAAGAAGCACAACTGATGGTTTTTGATAACTTATGTGCAGCTTCCACTCACTACAGCTCCATTGCCTCACACATAGTATGGATGTAGTTGATCTCCTGGGCTAGTTCATAGATAAAATGTCGCATTGCAATTCATGCAACATTCCCTCTGACGTAACAGGGTAACGTGGTGCTGTTGAAGAGGGCCATTGTGAACAGAATGCAACCGGCTGCATAATAAGGAAGCAGCACTGTTTGTGCTTTAAGGAACTCTTGGCTTTGGCGATTTTGTGAAGTGACTCTATTTAAGGTTAAGCACGGAAGTATCTTTGCCTGCATATCCAGTGATGCACTGATTCTCAATACTGAGTTGCTGCTGTCTAAACTCTGAGGAGCAGGACTGAAATCTAGAGCATGACTGCACAGTAATGAGAGAGTCCTGGAATATCTGGAACATGATATGCTTGATGACAGAGTGATGATTCCTTGTCATTACTTAATGACATTGACCAGAATGGTATTGACAACATGTTTGGATTCATTTCAGCTGTTTAGAATGTACTTGGACATCATGTGATTGTTACCACAAAATGTTGACAGACACACACACATCTTCAATGTGTAACCCAGGCATCCGTTTCTGCAGCAATTAAAGTGGCTGGATTTACAGTGATGTGCTAACAGGAAAACAAGAAGGTACGATTTTAATGATGATGGCTGACCAGGCTTGACTTTAAGAGTGGTGTTTTTTGCTGCAGGCAGGCCTATTACAGCAGAGAGGGACTGGGGGAGGATCATCTCTCCATCAAAAAGCTGCTGATTAGGGATGGGTGCTTTATAGATGTCACCAGTGCTCGCCAAATCAAGTCTGGGATAGCCAAAAGAAATACCACAAATTTACAGAATCTTCAGATGTATGGTGAATTGTTAGGAAATAATGGGTAGATGGATGATTGATGGAGCTGTGTGGAATTTGAAGTTTCAGATCCCGATAGAAAATATTATTTGTATGATATCTCAAAAAATGTGATTAACTGCAAAAAATGTGCCTCCTTCACATTGTGGCTTGTGATTTACTCTCGGTCTCTCCAGTGGCTGGAAAATGTGTTCTCCGACCTCGGCCAGTAAATTATTGGCAGTGTGGTTGTGATCCATCATTTCCATCATGTGAATATATTGAGGACTCTCTCTGAAGTCCAGACCTACCAGCATCAGTATGCAGGCTGTTTGCTGCTTCTTTCGCGTGTTCAAAGAATCCCTTGGAAACGTGAGGCGCAATCCCAGGGGAAATGTTGCTCTCTCAGATACGTCCATCAACAGCCGAGTTCTTATGGTAATGAGGCTCTCTAATGATGGCAACAGCCTCACACTCATGCCATTTGTTTCTGCTCCTCTGCCGTTTGTGTACGTAATCCCATCACAAACACACAGATTATGACTGAGGCTTTTTGTGTGTGTGTGTGTGTGTGTGTGTGTGTGTGTGTGTGTGTGTGTGTGCGCGCGCACCCTAGATTATCATTCAGGCTGGTGTGTGTGCTATGCAGTAGAAAGCACAATTACAAAATTGCAGTGCATTTCAGAGGTCCTCTGGTGATTTACATTGCTGGTCCCTTGTCAGGTTTGGATTACAGGAACATTGTTAAATCGCCACATTTTCACTGCATTGGGGGTGGAGTATCATCCACTACTGCGTGACAGGTAATCGCTCGTGTGTGTCTGTGTGTGTGTGTGCCTGTGGGTGTGTGTCTGTCTATGTGTGTGGTCAAAACCTGTCCCTGAGTGGGATTGATAAGAGATATTCAGGCTCGTGAGATTCCGATGCAGAGGGTGCCCGGTTAGCTTGCTGGCCTGGGCTCAGCGGTGGCATAACAGAGGATGAATGAGCCTTTATGGCCATGGCACCTGCTCGCGTGCCACCCACCGCCCGCCCAGGACACCGGCCCGATTGGTATGCGCCGGGCCGCTCCACTGGACATCGCCCACTCTGCCTGCCTGGCTGGCCGGGGCTCAGCCCATGGCACGTGCTTTAATTCAACACATTCGTGCACACACACACACACACACACAAGGGCTGAAATAGAATGTTTGTCTGCTTGTGCAAGGGCATTACATCACAAAGGTGCCCCCATATATGCAAAGTATGCAGTTGTGGGAAGCTGTGTAGTGAAATGCTAATGATGAAAATGCCAGTTTAAGTATATTTCTTTTAGTCATTAATATGCATGCAGGAGTAGCTGGATTAGCGGTTGGATCTCCCAGAAGTGACTAGTGACTGACACAACCTGGCTATGACCTGGTAGTCGGCACGTGATTTAATTGGCTGCATCAAGACCTACTGATTAGATTATATCACTAAATATAGATGGTGTGAAACTGCTTGCCAGTTTTGTTTTTATCAGAGTTCTTTGATATCACTGCACATACTTCTCTGGTGACTGCATTTGCATGCTTTGACTATTAATTCCAGATCTTTCTCTTATCTCCTCTCATCTTTCTTTCTCTCTGTTCCTCTCTCCTTTTAGGTTTGGTCATTTTAAGTTTTGAGTTTATTATCCTAGAAATGACGTGCAGTGCATGCGTTAAGTTCATCAGGAAGCATCATCTGCGTTTTTCAGGCTTCTTCAGGTACAATGAAGGAGATGATGGGTAGAAAGAAAACACATCTAAGTGAAGCACTGGTTCTTAACAGCAATGCACACAATATGAAAAGTGCAAGAGCGTCCTCAGAATTCCTACATTGCTTTTAACACACAAACACACATGCAAGGGCACACACACACTTGTCTTATTCCTTCACCCCACACGCATCAACAGAAGGAGACCCCCTCTGAGGGCTCCACAGATTGGTTTCGACTCGGGTGGATGGGGGTGGGGGGGGTTGTTGGATGAGCGGAGGGATCAGCATAATGCATATGCTCTGCACTCTGAATCTCTTCTGCCACCAGGCACCCATGATCTCCCCCCAATGTGATTATATTTAAGAAATTCACGGATTACCCCCATCCATCCACAGTAGCATAGCTTAGGAAAAAATAAATCTGACTGCGACTTTTTTTTCTGAAGTTTATCTGTGTAGCTGTGGCAGGCGTGCATTTCTTAAAGGTCCTTCAGTCGTCCTTTTTTCTATAACCAACTCTTGGTGCTATATATAATAATGAAATTGATAAGTAAAGGGAAAGGAATGTATTACACATATTGATCAGCTTAGTGCAGTAGACTCGACAATAATGTATGCTGTAGCCTTGCGTTTTGAGTCACTTGTTTCATCCAGGAGCTTGCAGCTTGTCTGTATTATTTAGTGCCAGCACCTTTCACAATATTTCACTGTTGGTATGGGCCGAGCATTTTCTCACAGTAGGCTTGGGCTCACTTTTTTTCAGTGTTTTTCCACAGGCTGACCTGAAATGACTGCCAAAGTAGTGTTGTTTTTTTTTTTAGCAAGATTTTGCAGCATCGCCTCTCTTTTCTCCGCAGAGCCTGGCACTGTTATTAACACAACAGGCTGCCAGTGCACTGTGACATCTGACTCGGAGGTTAATCTCTTCGCTTTTGTCTCCCCAGATGCAAGTCATACGGCAGCCTCTGCATAAAGGCAGCTCAATTAAAATCCTGATTTTTTTTTTTGGCTTTTAAAAAGAAAAATAAGTAACATTCATCCATTTTTTCCCCTGCCTGTTTTGATCTTTCCAGCCCTTACCTGGCTGGGAGTAAGAGCGAGCGGCAGCAATAAGCAGGAGACAGTCGGAGGTTGTGTGTGGTCTCCCTGCAGGCTCCCTCTTGCCAACAGCAGTCTTAATCAGGAGACTAAACACTGCAGACTCCATCTTCTGATTCTACTGACAGAGAGACTGAGCAATGAAGTGGTGCTCCAGTTTGTTTGTTTATGTTCCATGGTAATATAGATTGTGGGTTGTCTATTGATTAGTGAAGGGGAAATTGTAGTGTTTACCTAGATCACCAAAAACACATTACTCAGATAAACTAAAGCACAACACCTCAACAAAAGTACTTGATTAAAATAAACAGAATACGCATGTGCTTGGGTAGAAAAAAGGTTTTAATATATATCAGTGCTGTTTGAATGTAGTATGTGTATGCTGTGTATTGTGTGGTGCAATAATGATCGATAATATTTGTTTATTTAAGGATGTGCCTGAATGTTTGCTGGGGCAAAACTTTTATTTGTTGTTTTTTTGTCTCTGAAAGGATTAATTGGTAGATTGTAGTAGCAAAGTTTTGGCAGACATGACTGATCCATCGCTATTGTCACCACCCAATGAGCGCAATATTTCAAAGTAGCATGTTTCCATTATCTGCGCCAGCATTTCAGGAAGGATGGATTATCGATGTTTTCGTTCACTGCCCACCCCCACACACACCCTCCATTTCTTCATCCCTTTCTTTATTCCCGCCCCTGGCAGGAAGAGGGAGATAAAGCCAGCCACAATAAAGAGTAGTAGTCGCAGCAGCTGAAGAGATAAGACTCACAAATACCCTCGCCCATTCTCAGGGGTATCTGTTGTGTGTCTGTGTTACCCCACTTCTCCACCCCCCCCCCACCCCATCCCACCTTGGATCTAAGCACCCACTAATCCGCTCCTCCCAGGCATCCCTGCTTCCTGGGTTGGCTTTGGGCGCGCTGGGGTTGGTGAATGGGGCATGCTGTTTAGCTCCCCTGATTCCCACAGGTAGCGATCTGTCATTGCTCAGTGTAATCCATCCTCCCTATGCCCAGCTTGCAGGCGTATTTGACGCCCTGGCACGGAAGCCCATATCCTCGCGCCTCCACAAACTGCCATAAGTATGGGTAGGTGGAGTGCACACACGATTGGGGATTACCCCCTGACGCACCACACCCAGACTCGATTATGTGGGGAGGATAAGAGCTGCTTAATTGTAATCACTAGGCACTGCGATGGTAAACACAAGGGTGTGTGTGTGTGTGTGTGTGTGCGCGCGCGCTTGTGTGCATGTGTGTCCATGTGTCTGCATGGTTCTGTGTGTAAGTTTGTTTTTACATGTGTGTGTGGCTGACGAACAGAATGCATCCTTCCCTCCTGCATTGCTGCCGTCAGGGGACCCCTGCAATCTGGTGTGATGGCAGAGTGTGTGTGTGTAGTTGATGTGTGTGTGTGTACTTGGCGCGTACTTGGTGCATGTGTGTGTACTCGGTGCGTGCACGTGTGTGTGTTTGTGTGTTTCTGTCTCTGTGTGCGAGTTTGCATGTGTATCTGTGTATGTGTAGCTGACGTGAATGTGTAGCTGACTAATGCAACAGAACGCATCCTTCCCTCCTGCATTTGTGCCGTCAGGAGATCCCTGCAGTCTGTCGTGATGGCAGTGTGCTTAGTGTGTGTGTGTGTGTGTGTGTGTGTGTGTGTGTGTGTGTGTGTGTGTGTTTGTCTATGTGTTTCTGTGTCTGTGTGTCCCTGCCGTCAGGAGATCCCTGCAGTCTGTCGTGATGGCAAGTTCAGGAATTATCCTCTCACCTCGACTGCTCATCTGCGCCCTGCCAGTTTCTGCTCCACATCCGCATCTACATCTACCCAGGTGTTCAGTCTTGCAAGCAAATGATGCTATTACAGCAAAGCCATTTGCGATAGCCTGAATGAGGCAAATTTTATTGCAGTTGTTTGCATTGTTTCTTGGCTCATCACCAAAGTGTACTTGGTTTACTCTGGTTTGTTGTTTTGGCCTCTGCAACAGGGGGAGCTCTTTGATTTGTTTAAACCTTTTTTTCAATGTTAACTCCACCCTTAGTAATTGTTGTCTATCACGGTTGTTATTTCGGTAGTTCACACCCCTCTCTTGTTTTCTGCCGGATACCCAAAAGCAAGATGATGCAAACTTTGTGTAATGCCCTGGCACTGGCAGTCTCTGCTCACGGTGGGGTTTTGATCACCTTTACTTGAATGTGCAGCTCTTTTACGTACGAGTGTGTATGGGCGTGAAAAGAACGAGCCTCCGTGTTGTCACCGGAAGGGTGTCGTGTAGGTGGCAGCTCCAATGACCTTGTACCAGCTCTGATTAGATGACACCACAAGACACAAACTTCAGTCTCTCTTTGAATGGCTGCTCACAGCGCTATGCTGGATTGAACGTGATGGGGAACGTGAAGCTGCATAGGTGGATTGTTAGCCAGCCATGCTGGCTCTCTGTGTCGTGACGGCGTCATTAAGCGTCAGCGTGTCATGGCCGACTATGTGCCCCTCTTGTTGTTTTCTGTGATGGCTTGGCTTGTTTACACCGACAGCGGAGCCCCATTGATCCTTCATGTCGTGAAAGATTTGGGTGTCATAGGAAAAGGCTCCATATGGTGCTGTTTGTTCAGTGCTAATGGTTTAGCCCTTAGGCTGCTTCCGCCGCTGCTGCCGTGGTAATAGAGGCTGATGCCCCAGCATGGAGCTCCATACATTTTGTGGTGATAGCCCTCCCCTGGTAGCAGTGTGTCAAGGCAGTGGGGAATTGAAAGGGGGGTTGGAGTGGGGTGGTGGGGGGTTGTTGGGGAAGAGGGGGTGCTGCTGCTGCTGCTGCTATGGGAAAGTGCTGTCCTAATGAACCCTCTCTACAGTGAGGGAGGGAGGGGGGCGTGGCCCTGGGCCTCTAGGGAGAGGGGCTTGATCTCTGCTCTGCCTGCACTAGGGACAACTTCAATTTTAGTTCTTTCAGGGGAGCTGTTTGTCTCTTCTTCTCTGTTTTTTTTTTATATTATTATTTTTAACTGACTTGCAACAAAATAACTGCATCAGGAGGATCAACTTAGGAATGTCCTAAGCTGTTTGTGTGTGCCAGTGTGTGTGTGTGTGTGCGTGCCACTATGCATGCATGCGCCAGTGTGTGCATTTGCCAGCATGCATGCATGTATAAAGGCTAGTCAGTGGTAGAGGCCATACCACCGACTTTATTTTCTCTTTTAATTAGGAACCATGACCCAGCATCCTCATCCCTTCCACCCCACCTGAGCACCTGCTGGTACTATTTAAATAATTCTGGGTTTCTTTTTTCCTACCTTGTGCCTCTGTATTTGATGCCATTATTCAGAGATAAATCGCCTTCTAAAAAGTTCTCTTAATTAGATGTATGCGAGAAGCTCCTGACTGTTTTGCATAGTTGTGCTCTCGACAAGTCAAGTCTTCCCATAGCAGACTAGCAGGGATTAGGGGAGCTCAGAATACTTTGTTTTTTTGAATATATTTCAGAAAGCCGGCTCTTCAAAAAGCAGTCAAAAAAATAATAATGAGCTTTGGACCAGGAGTCGTTTGTGTGTGCATTCATGTCATCCATTATGCTAGCGCAGAACAAAAAGTGCCTTCAACTCGTGAGAAAGCAGTGGGTCGATGTGGCGTATACATAAGCCATGGTAAATAAAAATTAGAAATCGAATTAATTAATGGACTGGGGCGCAGAGGATTGCAGCTCATCTAAAGCAGCCTGTGAAGTTGGCTCCTCCAATGAGGGGTTATACCGCAGTGCACACTACTGCAGCGTTTGAGAGCGTTCAGCTACCCTTTGGCTTTATATAAACAAATAAATAAATAACTGGCACAGTCCTAATGAACAGGCCCATCACAGGCGGTGGTCCTATACCGAGGCCCCTTATCAGTATGCTCACATGCATATAAAAAACAACATATTTACCCACGAGAAAGCTCTTGTTCTTGTTTCAAGCTTATTTTGGATGCAGGTTCATGCTCCTGTTCCTTGTTTACCGTGTGAAATTCACAGTGTAATTAGCGTGGAAAGCATCTTTTATCTTACAGTAATTAACAAAAATTAAAGCAAGAAAAAAAGACACTCATGTTCTCAGAGAACCAGCACAGTTAGGAGACCGATGCTGGACATTGAGGTTATTCGGTAATACAGTATTGGCGTACAGTAGTCTAGTAGTGAATTCCCTTGTGTATCTGATTTTGTTTCACCTTCGACTTCCAAGTGTGAGAAATGAACAGGATGGCTAGCATTGTCCTCATATCAGTTGAAATATGAGATTGAGATTCTTTTTTGTCATAAAAGGAAGACTTACAAGCTACTACTTCCTATGTTTAAAACAAAAGCCTTCCAATGTTACTGCCTTTCAGCTCAAGGCGTAGACACTAGCATTGTGTGTTGCATGCAGGCATACTCTTATAGTGTGATGGTGTGGAAAGGAAAGGAAGAAGAGGGAAATGATTTTGGTCAAGGTCGAGCCACATCCATTCAGAAAAACAGTTACTGGAGGTCGCAAAAGATTTTCTCTGTGTCTCTCTTGCTTTTTTTTTTCTTTTGTTCTTTTGCTTCTTCCTTTGCTTGTTCTTTCTCTGCCTCCCTCTCTCTCTCTCTCTCTCTCTCTCTCTCTCTCTGGAACCCAGCTCTTCATGTCATGTCATATCATGTACACGTAATACTCTTGTTTAAACAGCCATCAACATGATGGATAGAAATACAGGAAAGGAGATTTCTGTATGTGCACTGGTGTTTGAACTGTTTTTTTTTCTTGTATGTAAATGAACACCTCACACTAACATGTCTCTGCGACACCTCAGTGAAAGCTCTGTACTGGCAAGATGCTTAGGACAGTCTTTATCCCTTTTTTCTCTTGCCTAAGACACTGGTGTGAAACAAAAGAGTGGCTCTGTCTGCTGCAGAATGTGGCGGAGGATGTGCCAGGTCTCCCATCAATGCTTCTTTATGTGTGGGAGGCGTCAGTGGCCGACCGAGACGGAGCTCTCCAGACTCTGTCTCTCTAACTCTCTCTCTCTCTCGCTTTCTCTCTCTAACTCTCTCTCTCACTTTCTCTCTCTAACTCTCTCTCACATGTTCTCCTTCCTTTTGTCTTCCTTGTCCTCTCTCACTTTCTCTACCCTTCTCTCTCTCTCTCTCTCCCTCTCTCTTTCTTTCTCTCTCTCTATCTCTCTTCCTCCCTCACGTCTTGGTTGTGAAAAGTAGGGGCCTTGATCAGCTGAGGCTGAATGCAGGTGGATGCAAGCGAGCAAGCTGTCACATCTGCTTTCTCGCACACCGACATGTACGAGTATCTGTTATTTATTTCTTTTTTTCATCAGTTTTTTTTTTTTGCCATGCAGGCCAAACCTGGAGAACGTGAAGTAGGGTTATTAGAGCATGTCTCATGTGTGGTGAGCACATGCAGGAAGTGGAAAAGTGTGTTATCTGTGTATGTTTGTGTGTGTATGTATGTATGTATGTATGTTTGTGTGTGTGTGTATGCACGCTTCTGTGTGCAGAGAAAGATGGAATGAGAGAGCCATGAAATCAGATACGCTATGCCAGAGCCCACAGCATGCAGATACTTACTCATGGAGTTGTACACAACCCCCACCCCCTACACACACACACACGCACACAGGCACACACACACAGGCACACACACACACAGGCACACACACACAGGCACACACACACAGGCGCACACACACAGGCGCACACACACACACACGCACACACACAGGCGCACACACACACAGGCGCACACACACGCACAGACACACACACACACAGGTGCGCACACACACACACACACACACACACACACATACATACACACACACACACACACACACACACACACACAGGCGCGCACACACGCACACTTGCAGATGCACACTTTTGGCATGTCATCAGCCGTAGCTTTGCAGAGGCATCTGGATGGCAAAACCCAGTCTTCACCCAGGAGACATCCCTTTAAGCCTTTTTATGTCCAGTCGCAAAATATCTGCAGCATTTTCAGAGCAAAATATTCTACCTGGTCTCTGCACATGAATATGTATGGCCTCCATTTGCTGAATGTTTACAATGCAACATCAACTCGGATCATGCCTGATCGGGCCCCAGCTCAAGGTCATCGCCTGTCTTGCTGTCTTGCCTGCTGTCGGCTGTGTGAATAACATCAATAATCACTGTGCTATCACAACACTGTACAACACTGTTTGTCAGGATGTGTATGAGAGAGACCAGGTACAAGTGTAACGTGGGGTAACATGGGGTTGTAAGATGTTTAACGTCCCCCATATGTGATGCCATCAGCCTGCTACATTCAAAAAGTTGACTTGAGTCTCTTGACTCTTCATTTTTCTTTTTTTTCCATGTTACCCAGTTTTGACTGCACAGTGAATGTGTTTTGACAGGAACATGTGGTTGTGATCAGTAGTTTTTAATCTAAATCTATAATTACTGTAATTATTAGCTGCGATCCAATTATCTCACCAAATATTTAGAGTGGTCAACAGCAGATAAGGCATTGCATGCAGTTGGTTGCATCAAGCAGGCAAAATAAGCTGTAAACAAAGCTGCTCAAGTATTACAAGTCCAACAGGCTTAATCACATATTGCTTTGTACAAAATATTTACTGGAAAATTGCACTGATGTGTTGAGGACAGTGTGGAGAGACAATTGGCAGTGGAGTGAGCGCTTGACACCCTTGGTTTATAAGGGACATGTAGTCGTTGTTTTCAAAACCACAGTCAACAAGTAATCCCATGCACCACTATTTAGGGTTCAGTGAAGGATAACTGCTAAGGTTAATTTGCTTTACCCCTTTCAGACTGGCTGGTTTCAATTGTTCTCTGCCACTGTTACATTTGCCTCTAGTGGAATTGATTGCGAGGTACAGAGATGAGTGGTGGATGCTGTCTATGTTCAAATGGAGGAGGTCACCAAAGCATTTTGCTGTTGTAGTGAGACAAAACATTAAGTTGTATAACTGTACCTGTTCTACTGCTGCCACCATTATTGTGCTTTTGTTACATAGACCATGGTGGCTGGGAGATTTTTGTGGTCCTGTAAGTATATTCTGGAGAGGGTTTACAGACGTAGTAGTAATAGCTGCTGTTGTTTGGTGTCACGCTAAAGTTCAGCACTTAACATTTGCATGAGCGCAGGTGAAGAAGGAAACTCTACTCTGCTTGGCCCTACCTCCCACATGATTCTTTGTAAATTTCTTTTCTCTGGTAAATCCTGGGCTCTTCCGGAAGCAGTCAATAAAACATTTTTATCAGTATTGTGGCATGGAATTTACATCAAAACAGTACTGACGTGTTTTTGCCTTTTCCCTCACATTATTCTTCAACCTGTCAGTGAAGGAATGACTTAATCGCTCAGCCCTCTGCTTACACGTTAACTGATAAGGTCTTAAGGGCCGGCTTCCGAGTGTTTTATTTCCCTTGTGAACCCCGACTGAAGCTCTGATGAAGCACACTCCTGAGTTATGGCCACTGTCCTCCTCAAATGGCCTGCTAATTGCAGCAGTTGTCTGGGTAAAATTCAGCCAGCTTCTGGTGTGAGCCATCAGTCAAACAAGTTGGCGCGATCCCATAGTCGTCAGTTAGAGTGGTAATTGCGGTGAAGACTAGGTATCGTGCTCTTGCTCTCAGTATCTCTCGCTCGCTTGCTCGTTCACTCACTCACTCTCTCTCTCACTAATTAATTAATGGGGGGAGAGGGGATAAGAGGGGGCTGAGCTGAGGGCCATACAACCCTGAGTGTCTCCTAATGGGGAGACAATGTGTTGCACTCTACCATATCAGCACTCTTGGATGCCACAATACAGAATGTGGAAGAGCTCCATAGATGGAGGGGTTTCTGTGTGGGAGAAAGAAGAGAAATGGGAAAGGGAAAAAAGGGGGAGGGGAGGGGGGAAAGAGCTAGAGCTGGAAACGTAGCCTGTTTTGGGACCATGGAGTGCAGAATTAATCTACAGCAGATTTCATTGGCACATCACAAGGGGCTCTGCATCTGAACAAAAACGTTGCTGATCAAAAAAGAAACGGCAAGAGCCGCACTGAGTCGAGTGTCTCTGTTGTGTCGTTGTTGTCAGAGGCAGTGGTGTATAATTCAGAGGCAGGGGTAGGGAGGAAAGCGTGTCATACCGTGTAGGAAGCCCCATGCCTTAGATGCTTACTGAAGCGCCAGCCCCAGCAGGGCACCTTCTGATGTCGCCACCATATGGGAAGGGAGGACTGGAGGAAGAGAGGTGGGGGAGGAGTATGATGGACAGTCCGCAAAGGCAGAGAGAGAGGTGGTGGGTGATGTCAGAAGAGCAGAGATGGGCTACATCTCATCATTCAGAGAGGGTGGATGTTGGGGAGGATGGGGTGGTGGTGTGGGACTGCTATTTTAAGGGCTTATGGAGATCGGTAGTGGTGGGGGGTTGTTGCTAGGTGGGGGAGGTGTTTTGAGGTGGGATTGCATGAATGACAATTCAAGGACAGTCCTTGTGGTAGGAAGGAAACCACCTGTAATGTAATGGGAACGCCACACTACACTTCATATAGCTTAACACATTCTTGTAGTTCCCGTACAAAAGCTTGTTTGCCCCTCTCAAAACATTTGCCATACAAGTGTTGCATACAGTCATTCTGCAAATATTTTCCCCCACACACACACAGCAGAGAGAAGAAACACCAACAAAAGCCCACTTACCAGTGAGTCATGCCACCCCGTGCGGTGAAGTGATTGTTTTATGAATGGGCTGCATTTGCGATATGGGATAGGAATGCCGTGACACTGGACAAATAGAGCATGCATGAGCAGGCTTCTGCTGCACGTGGGTGAGTGTTGGCCTGTTTCTAATGAAACTGTGGACTTTCCTTTCCTGTAACTGGCCAATCACAAGATGACTCCTCAGGTTTTGCGGGAAATTGACAGCCTGGGGCTTTTTCCCCCCCCACTGTGTGATCATATCCCATGGCACATTGCTTGGTGGACCCCATCAAAGAATGGTATGAGGGGGCTGCCTTGGAAGTTACATCACTGCCATGCTAACCGTTGAAGCGTGTTGGAATGGACGTCCACAGTCGGCACTGCCCAGTTCCACCGACTACCACTGGCAGGAAGTGGAGGACTTTATTAAAATGATCTGGTCTGATATGGTATGCTCCCACTGGGATACAAATTGGAAGGAACACGTTCTCTTTATCTGAAACATACACCTGTTTGTGCCTCAGATGCGCCGATTCTCGGCTTCAAGGGCAGCTCTGCTACGCCTGTTCTCTGTGTCACTCGTTTGTTTCTGTGGTCTGCCAATAAGCTCAGATAATCAAATGCCTTCATCAGATCAAGTGTTATCCTTCTTTCACTGAGATTTGATACTGAGCGTCTGGAAGGATTTGGGGGCCTTATCTTTTCAACACCAACATGGAAAAGGCTGAAGCCTGTAAATGAATTTAGTTTTCCAACAAGAAAAACAAGGGTTTGCAATTGTACAGATGAACATATATTCCAAAATTGATGCTGATTAAAAATACTGTCTGTATTCTAAATTATGAATAGTCTTTATTCTCTATTGGGAGCTTGATATGCACTGCAGATTCACAGTATCACTGTGTTCTTATTTTTAATGCCTTGCATTTGAGCTCTGTTAATGCTCAATTCTTAAATTGTGTTAGGAGGACATTTTTGTTTTTCCCATTTTTTTCAACAGAATAGACCAAAGCAAACATACCGATATAACAACCCATTTAACATAATTTGATTTCAATCTTGAGAATTCTTTAGAATCATTTCCATTGAGATCTTCTGACCTTTTGAAAGTCCTTCAGAGGCAGGTGGGGATTCCTGTCAGACAGGCTGTGACAATCGTTTGACCTGAAGACCTGCATCAGCTCCTGCATCAGTCCTCCAGTATGGCAGTGGTAATCTGGGCCTGTCTGCTGCCCTCTCTCTGCCTTGCTTTGACCACAAACAAGCCTTTCACCCCACCCTTTTGCAGCACTGTCAACAGCCTCCTCTCCCATGAATGCTCTGTGTCGGCACTGTTTGATATGCAGGAAATGGATCAGGAAGCAATTAAACTCCATGACAAGTTGAGCGACCTCAATTACTTCTGTTGGTGATGATGGTGGTTACACTCTAGACAGGACCGTCAGAGAAAAAAAAAACCCTCTGCCGTGCCACAAGGTTAGAGAGTGAGTGAGTGAGGGGAAGGGCAAAATCTCTTTTCTGCACGGTTTAGTTTTGAGTCGATTTATTTAAACATAAACTTCTCACGTTTTTCTTTACCAACTTTTTCAAGGTGAAAAGCCACTGCCTGCTGTTCTATTCCTACCCTGTTATTTTTTTCTCTCTCTCTCTCTCTCTCGGCTGTCAGAGGGTGTAGAGTTCTTGAGTGTTTTCACACGGGTGAGGTTTGCGTACAGCAGGCGTATGTGCCTCCAGCTCCCAAGAGAGTCACAGGGGGGTGTTTCACCTCAAACAAAAGCAGACTGACATTCTTCCCAGTGCACGGCTCCTCAAAGAGGAAATCATCGCTGTTCAGAATTTAAACATCCCCCTCTTTGCCCCTTAAGGAGGCCCAATGTTGCAAATCCTCCTCATTTTCTTTTTTCCTGTTTTTTTTTTTAGTTTTTTTGGTTCTGTCTTCTGTGGGAAGTATCCTGAGATGAAAGCTGTTCCCTGAGAAACATTCGTCAGGCCGTCAAGCGGCATGAGCAAATTGATGTTTATGCTTCTGCCAATGGTGCTCTACATACCTTCCCCAGCCATCGCCATTACATCAGACGTAGGCTGATGGTTTGCAAGAAGAACGACAAGAGCAGGGAAAGTCCGAGGCATCTGTTTTACACTGACAGACAGCAGATAATTAAGTCTGCATAAGATGGCGAGAGAGTCTTGTTGGCTCATCCTCTTCAAAAAAAAAAAAAAATAATTACAGCAGGACCGCAAGGAGACTTAGCAGCATCATCACATTTAGTCCTCATTTTCTCTGTGTTTTTTTTTCTTTTAATTATGACTTAGCCTGCAGTGACTGAGAGTTGCCAAAAAAAGGAGAGCCAAAAGCCTACTTCGCTGGCATAGTGGTCAGCTTCCTTTGAATGTCTTTGCTGGCCAAACCTAACATATTAAAAGGATCTGCAGAGTGGTTTACCCTGGGAAGAACCCTAGCCCTCTTTGCGGTGAGATAGCGAACAACTCTAATTTGGAAGGGGCCGGCTATCAAAAATGTTGAGTTGTCTGGAGTGCAGTTCATTTTTCATAATGGTCACAATTGTCTCCCCTGCCTCACCCTGAACTCCTCTGGTGTCGTGAGCGCAGTCTGGGATTCTGAGTGCCAGTCCCTGGCACCCTGGATGCTCAGTAACACCTCCCAACAGCTGGTCATGTCAGGAAGATGTATGCAGATTAGAGGACCCCCCCCCAACCCAACCCAACCCCAATCCTGCAGGTCTTTTCTTTTAATCCTTTGTTTTATTCACCAAAAAACATAAGCAGCCTCCCAGACAATAATGTGTTGTTGCTCTCATATATGTTCATATGGAGTGAGGCGATTCAGGATTGAGGGCTGTATGCTGTTATAGGCTTGTGCTGTTTGTGTTTATGTCATATCCTGACACTGCTTCTGCGGCACCTTCATGCCACACACTCACACACTTGCACACTCACACACACACACACACCAAAAAACATCATTGTCAGACTTCACAGTAACACACACACACGAGCACTTCTATAAAGAGGTAATGTTGTTTGTTGTCATCAGATGTTACATTTCAGTCTCATGTGCAGCCCTGAGAGGCCTTCTGAGCTCAGACATGGAAACTGGGTAGTGCTAGTGCTGTCATGTGCTAAGCAGCGTGCACCAATCCCGGTGGGGGGAACCCGCCTGCTTCCCTTATCCCTTACTGATTTATTGAAACTGTAATTATGGAGGCCACACCCCGGAATGGAGAAGCTGTGGACGTAAGTAGCTGCATCACCAGGGAGACCCGTAGCAGCCAGTAAATCAGTTCGCAGATACACTTTGCGCATAGCAAGCTCCTGGCATGACATTTTTTCTCCCCCCTCCCTCCCTCTACATAGTGTACAGTGATTTATTATTCTGCACAGATCAAAGCATTATGTACTGCCCCGTGGTGCATTGCTATAATGGGGCTCCTATATTCAAAACTTGGAACGTACACACAAACACACGCATATACACACTAGCATACACATACATACACACTTGCAAACATTCACACATACATGTGCATACACACGCACAATCACATACACATACATACACATACACACTTGCAAACATTCACACATGCATGCATACACACGCACAATCACATACACACACACACACACACACACACACACACACTCGCATAGATATACATACACACTCGCAGATGTTCACACATGCATGCATACGCACACGCACACACATACACATACATACACACTCGCAGACACTCACACACACACACACACACACACACATACCCACACAAGCACTTTATGCGGAGTGCCAGCCTGGCAATAAAGAAGTAGTCAATGGGCTATAAATTGAGGTGATGTAACAGTGTAACTGTAGCAGAGAGTGGTGAGGACAAGTGTCAGTTTCATCCAGTCAAGCACTTAATGTGGTCCCAACTACATTTTACTCCGATATTACACGCTGTAACAAATGACATTTGTGCACCGCACAACGTCGTATTATTTGTGGCTTTGGAATGAAGCAGATGGGTTTGGGAAACAGCACCGGCTGTATGGCTCGTCTCTACGCTGTGCCATACATAGAGTTGCTGCACTGCTGCTGCTGCTTCTTGCAGTCTTCATTTTTTCTCCCGTCAGTTGGCGAAGGAACATGGCGGCCGGCTCACGGGGATTGTGTTCCGCCTCTGCCTCATTGTTCTGTGGGGATGTAACCTAGAATGCATGACCTTCCCCTCCTCTTTTGAGCACAAGGGCTGGATTAAGAGTCAGATGACTGGATCTGAGGCGCTGGAGGTTTCAATCTTCTTACCTCTCTGCTGGGTATTTAGGTTGGCACTGGGCTCGGGCTGTTGCAGAACAAAAGGGCTAAGTGATACCTCCGTGCCCAGTATGATTGGAGTTCTGCATTAAAAACACAGGCAGCTACATATTATGTGTTTGATGTGGGTGTATATGTTTGTCAGTGGGTGTGTGTGTGTAGTTTACTTGTTCATCACGCTTTATTTTTATACAAATTCATGTTGTAAAGGTACGGCCTTTATTCTTTTACTACTTGTGGAGTTGAGCAGACCATTGATTTTGCCCTTGAGTTTCATAATACATGACCACAGAAATTGTGTGTGTGTGTGTGTACTTACTGTTCTGTGTGTGTTTGTGCGTGTGTTTGTGCGTGACAGAGCTGGTTCACAACTGTGTATATAAAGCCAGTCGCTTGGTTAAAACCTTCCTCCTATATGTGGCGCAAGATGTTGCTGTGGCCTTGTCTTCTAACCAGTGCTGGAGCTGGACAGCCAGAGCCGAGATCTTGACCTTGGCCTCCACTTTCTATTTCTTGGCCCGTTTCCTTGGTAATCCACCCCCCCACCCCCATGCCCGTCTGCCTCCCCCAACCTGCCTAACTGCCCTGGCCGCCTGCTAGATGACCTTCTGGCCCCCTGGCCTTCATCACACTGAGTGCAGGGAGCCATTTCTGCTTATTACGCCGCACTAAGATAAGCTCAGCCCCATCTGCTGCAGGGACTAATTACATGGCGTTCGCTCGCCAAAGCCATTGAACCTGCTTTGGGCTCTCCCTCTTTTGTGGTGTTGTAATAACATCCTTTCTGCTGTTAATGGGTAATAATTGGTGATAATTGATGGTGGTGGTGGTGGTGAGGGGGTTAAAGTGTGAAACGCTTTTCATTTGTGTTATATGTAGTCACAATACTGCGTGTGATTTTTTTTTTTCTACTTTAGAAATGTGGTGGCTATCAGAGCTGTTAGTTCGGAATTAATCTTTTAATGGCCTAAGTTGCTGCAGTTCAGTAACTGTCTTCAGCACTTCTGGACACCAGCAGTGTCTCTCCCCCATTAAGGAAAATTATGACATTTTGTTACAAAATTTGGCCAGTTTAAGTTGCCCCATTGCTCTAATTTGAGCAAACTGAGCTCAGAGGAGGGATGTGGATCTTTAGCTCACTGGCTTACCATCAGTAGCCACAGTGTCCCACAGTGAAGCTCTCTCTTCACATCCTCATCATTTCCTTTGGATCACAGGACAGCCCTTCAATTACCACTGCCATTTTGTTTCATCTTGCTATCCTTACCACACCCCATCTGAAGCATATGAAATTGCATCATGTCTCTGAGGCTACTAGAGTTTTTTTAAAAGATGGTCATAAATGTATCTCTCTCTGTCTGTGGTTTCCAAATTGTTGCATAAGAAAATACTTAAAAGATCTCAGAGGAAAGAAAAATGTGTTCTTTTTTTTTTTTTGGTGCATCGTCTGTCACACATTTAGAGATGGAAAAGAAAAATCTCAGTGATCAAAATGGTCCTCAAGGGAGTCTCCCAGCGGAGTGCCAGAGCCGAAATTTATAGCGCGGCAGTTCAAATGTTTCCGTCTGAACTCCGGGATGTAATTTTAATTTGGTTTTAATTTGACTAGCGTCCCCTCAGAGCTCCCCGTTCCCTCTTGTCAGCCGGGGGAGAAGAGCCACTGGTGGAGAGGGCCTGACTACACGCCCCGAGCTTTTCATGGTCCCATGAGTAACATAGTTACTGTGTGTGTTGGTGTGTGTGTGTGTACGTGTGTGTGTGTGTGTGTGTGTGTGTGTGTCCCTCCCGCTGCTAAACCCGCTCTCCTGCACATGTGCCAGGATGAGGCTGCAGCGCTGTCTTCTAGCCAGTGCTGGAGGTGTGCAGCCATTTATGTGTGTTTATATGTGCAGTGTGTGCATGCGGATGGCTGCTTTATCCATCTATTTTGTGAAGGTTTTATGTGTGTGTATGTGTCTTTTGTGTTTTATTCCTATGTTTGTGTACTTGTGCACATATATGTTTTATATGTGCCTTTCAGTTTCATGTGTGTGGTATTGTGTGTGTGTGTGTATAGAAGGGTGTTTTTGTCTTTGTGTGCGTGTGTGTGTGCGTGTGTGTATACATACGTGCGTATGTGTGTGTATGTGTACGTGTGTGTGTGCGCACTTGTTAAGCAGGCTCTCTGACATGGTTCAGTCGGAATGTGCAAAGCCTCAGTGAGCACTCTTGACAGCTCCCTGATTTCAGAGCCTAAAGAAAATCACAAATCCATGTTTTCCTCTGCGTGCCTGTGTGTGTGTGTGTGTGTGTGTCAGCATGCACGCATGCGTTAGAGAGAGAGAGAGGCGGATAGAGCAGTGTAGGGAGATTAATCGGGTTACTGAAAAGTGCTAATTATAGTCAGAACGGAGCAGCACATGCTGTCCTATGTGTGTGTACATTCACATACATTCACACACCACGCCACTCACGCACCATACCACTCACTCCACCACATCACTCTCCAGTCAGCACTGGTCTTCAAAGCACTAGCCCCCGCTCAGCTCACCATGGTCTCTGGTGGACTTCCACTCAACCTGCTGCCATGGATATTCCTGCTGTCCACCCTTCCCTCTCTTTTCCCGGATATAAATAGACGCTCCCTCCACATTGATCTCCCCATCTCCCATCATGCCCCACCCATTCAACCACACGCCCTATTTCTGGGCTGAATCTGGCCGCCTAGAGTTTATGGAAATGATGCAACATTTGGTTGGTCAGGATAATGCCGCTCCACGCTTGACCATTTACATAATTGGAGGCCAAGCACAGCCTTAATTTTAAACCCAATGTAATGTTAAGGGTCGGTACAGTATAGAGCTGCGGAGAAATACTGTTTTATTCATTAGACACTTGTTACGATTTGTCTGTTTTTTTATAGCACTTTGTAAGTTTCCCCTGACATCCTTGTGGATGGTAACGCAGTTTACTTATAGAAGCATAACCTACTGATGATCAAGACGTTGATTATAGCTGTGGTGGGTTTTACATCTGGTTTGCCAAACCTTTATGTAGCACTCCATTTTTGCAATGGAAAACTCAACTCGCTAAATCAAAGTGATAAAAATGTTCCTAGCGGCAAGAAATACTGTACACCACATCTGCTTATATTTAAAAATAGGGAAGTCAAGTCATCCCTAGATGTTTAAAAATATATCTTTAAATATGGACAGCTGCTATATATATAAAATTCTCGTATCCCATACCTTACAGATATAGAATTGAAACGGAATGCAATTGGATTGAAACCAATGGTTCACCATGTAAAGAGGAATCGAAGAAGGGAAAGAAAAAAAAAAACAGGCCATCTGTACTAAAGCCCTAGCATGGCCAACATATCGCCGTGAACCTAAACACACACATGCTGTGTTTACTCCATGTCCCCTGTAAGCCGCACTATGCCAGGCATGAAGAATTAAGTGTGTCGTCTGCCGCCGATGTAAGTAGATTACTCAGTGCCATTAATCACCCTGACATCTGAGAGGGGTTATTTCAATACGCAACAAGCCCTCCTCCAGGGGCCCCAGAGGAGGGAAGCAGTGGGGGATGCGGGGGGTGGGGGGGTTAGGTTGGTGCACGCTTCTGGCCTTCCAGGTCTGCCTTCCAGTCCCCATTGGGAGCGGAGATGGAGACGGAGACTGATATCTCAGGCTCCGGTGAGTCACAGTTGACATTTTTGTCAGGGTTGACTCAGTGGCCAGACCTTTGGGACTTCCTCTTCCCATGTCCAATGGGCATCTTTTCCATCATATCCTGTGGGTGATGGGTGTCAGTACAGTATATCCATGCACAGTACAGTATATGCTTGCACAGGCATGCTCTCTTGTATGTACATACATATCCAAAGGACTCTGTACACATAAATGTGCATGCATACACATACCCCATACTTAAACGTATTGGATTCTGCCTCGCAGAGTGAAGTCAAACCACGGCTGCACTGTTGAACCCTCGCTCACTGCAGGCTAGCACATTACACCCTCTGAGTGCAAATCCAGTTCAGAGAGCGGAGACCGGTAGAGTAAGTCAACATCATTATTTTATCATAATCTCTCTTGCTCTCTCTCTCTTTTTCTTTTCTCTCTTTTTCGCTGTTTTTCTCCCTCTTTTTCTTTCCAAACCAACAGAATTCAGAAATAAACAAACAGCGTGTGCACAACAGAGAACACCCTGACTACACGTCCTCCCAGCTGGTATCAAACATGGCCCAGGGGTTTGTTGGGTTCAGGCTGTTGAAGCAAGCAAGGTGTGGGGTGTGGAGCAGAGCAGGTGAACTGAACTGTAAATGATGTCCTTTGACAGCCACCACATGTGCATTGTGATGAGTGGCAGTGGATGACAGGCTGGGGGGCGCCCAGAGAGAAGGTGCTCATTGTGGATGGAGGAGGAGGAGGAGGAGGGGGGAGAAGGAGGAGGGAGGAGGGTATGGAGTAAGGTTACTTCCAAAAAGACGTATCCATGATTCTAACCATTCGTACTCGTGAGGTTAAACATTTGTACGTCAGTAAAAACAGGTGTACACATAATTGTTAGATGTTGTGGAGGTTAGGACTGTATTTATGTGGGTATGAATCTAAAAGCTGTGAGTGCAAAGTCTTGTGAATACGACTGTAATTTCTACGACTACGAAGTCTTCCTTGTGAACACGAATTCAGATTTATGGGTACGAAGAAAAAAGTGGTGAAATGACGTCAGAGACAGGCCACAAGGGAAAGCAATCGATTCCCGATTGTTAGAAACGCGCATGCGCCAATGAAGTTTTGGTGAAGCACTGGACCACTTTGGCACATTGCTTCAAAAATGGGTTCATTACTTGAAGCTTCAGTAACAGTGACTTCTCCTGGTGAAAAGCCAAAGCTGCAACTAAATTGGCCCAGCTTCATAGTGGCAGGAGGCTTTGATACAGTGACAAAAAAAGTCATAGAACTAGTGTGTAGAGGAAACACGTCTATTCTGGTGTGAACATACCAAAACACACTATACAAAGTTTTTTTTTATTTTTACAAATAAAGATTAATTCATCTTTGTATTGTGTAATTGGTGAAAGTGCTTAGGGAAAGGATGCTTGATTTTGGTGTAGTTAATGGTTTGAAGCACGTTCCGGCGCTTCTGTCTGACTGCCATCACTAGTAAAGACCACAGAATGTCTAATGACAAGTCAACAACACATCCCACATCTGTTTTTATTTAATGGAATTGCACTGTTTTATATAACAAACGGCTTATGAAGGTACAGACTTAATTCGTGTACAAATATGTATAAGTCCGGTTTATATTCCTCTTTGCTGACGCTGACTTGCACTAGTGCATTTGTTTACAACGACGCTAGCAGTCAGTCAGTCAGTCAGTTAGATCATTGAGAGTAAATATAGTTAATCAGTGCCATCAAGTCCCGTACCATTTTATGCAGACATTTTTTACAGACCGCTGAACCGGAACCCGTGTGTGAAACCGGCTATTGGGTCAGATGGATTGTCATAATATGACGACGAATAATTTGTGTAGTCTTATTGGTCATAAACAAGAGATTATAACGGGGGGCGTGTGTCGCGGTGCTACAGAGAGGGGAGTGGGGGATTCAAAGTAAGTGGTTTAGTGACACACCAGGGTGAGTTAACCCAGTAGTGGTAAAAGAGATAAAAGAAGAGCCTGGAATCCTCTTCTCCAACTACAGAACGCGAGCAGGCTATTCTCTAAGAGGTTTACAACTTCCTCTGGCTTGATTTACCGACGTCTATCCCTAAACCACCTACTTGGAGTTGGAATAACCGCATTGTATCCAAACTCTCTGTAGCACCGCGACACAAACGCGCCCCGTTAGCCATAATCTCTTGGTTATGACCAATAAGACTACACAAATACTCGTCATATTATGACAATCCATCTGTCCCAATAGCCGGTTTCACACACGGGTTCCGGTTCAGCGGTCTGTAAAAACTGTCTACATAAATGGTACGGGACTTGATGGCACTGATGAACTGTATTTACTCGCAACGATCTATTGACTGACTGACTGACTGGCTGACTTGACTTGACTTGACTTCCCGCTAGCTGCTAGCGTCGTTGTAAACGAATGCACTAGACCAAGTCAGCGTCAGCAAAGAATTAAGTCTGTACCTTCATACGCTGTTTATTATATAAAACAGTGCAATTCCATTAAATAAATATAAACAGATGTGGGATGTGTAGTTAGACATTCTGTGGTCTTTACCTGTGATGCTTCACAGGTAGCTCCGCTGCTTTCCCCGCCGTCCGACATTTTTTGAATTGGCGCATGCGCGTTTCCAACAATCGGGAATCGATTGTTTCCCCCTGTGGCCTGTCTCTGACGTCATTTCACCACTTTTTTCTTCGTACCCATAAATCTGAATTCGTGTTCACAAGGAAGACTTCGTAGTCGTAGAAATTAGAAGTCGTATTCACAAGACTTTGCACTCACAGCTTTTAGATTCATACCCACATAAATACAGCCCTAACCTCCACAACATCTAACAATTATGTGTATGACAGCAGAATTTTGTGTACAACTGTTTTACTGACGTACAAATGTTTAACCTTACGAGTACGAATGGTTAGAATCATGGATACGTCTTTTTGGAAGTAACCTTACTCCATAGGAGGGCTGCTTTGTCACCCCGCTTCCAGGCATAGCCACCTGGACTCCCATCACCCTTCGTCTGGACACGGTCACTTTTCCACTCCAGGCACCCTCATGGTTTTTTAAAACATTGTAATTAAATCAGCTTTAATCATTCCACCACCAAAATTCTTGTCCCCCCTTTTTCTGCCTCTGAATAAATTCTGTTTAAGAGTAGATCTTGAGTAGTAGTGGAGAGAGTTAGCCACCGCATTTTTAATGCATGGTTGGCATAAAAAAGAACTTATTAATGCCACATCTCCTGGCCCTTGTCGGAGAGAGAGAGAGAGATGGAGATATCGTCCTCCTTCCTTATCCAGCTCTGCAATATATATATATATATATATATATATATATAGGGCAGAAGTTCCCCAGGTTATCACTTGCAAAAGGCCACGATTCATACTTGTCACAGAACAATTTCTTTTTTTTTTTCACTGTGTGCGAGTGGCCCATTATATAATGATCCATAATCCTTTGTTTCTTCAAAGCTGTGCTCAGCTAATCAGATGCAGTGTCTGATGGATGGCCTTTACCATCCCCTATCTACATCTCCTTATCAGCAGCTCCTTTCATCCCACCAAGAAGTGCCTGCCATTTAGAATATGGAATACCATGGATCTCATCTCGCAATGTATCTGCCTGTCTTTCTGTTTCCTCCTGTACATCCCCTTCTCTCTGTCTCTCTCTGTCTCTCTCTCTCTCTCTCTCTCTCTCTCTCTCTCTCTCTCTCTCTCTCTCTCTCTCTCTCTCTCTCTCTCTCTCTCTCTCTCTCTCTGGTTGTCTCTTCCTCTCTGTGCTCCAGTACTAACCTCAGGTTGCTTTTTAAACATGCGTGAAGATAATGGGCACCTGGTTGCTTATTAAAATGCTCTTCATGTCTGATACCACAGGGTACGGAGTTTCATTAGCCAGCGTTATTTGTCTCCTGTTATAATATCATCCCTGTGTGTGTGGTCAGTTGGCAAAACAATTACAAGAGATTCGGGCAATCATGCCCATTGAAATATTTATTAGTCGAATGAATATTTTACTCAGTCCTAATGACTTTTTTGTGTGTTTTTGTGTGTGCTCTTTGGCTGCAAGAGCCTGGCTTATAAGTAAAAGGTCATCCAGGTTGGTGGGTTTTAACAGCGTGTTTTGAAAGCGTTGTCTCTCCTCAGAGACATATTTGATATCCATTCGATCTTCATGAATGTAAATATTTTCACAGATTGGTGCTGGACGAGCATTCTGGTTCTGGGCACTGAATGTGCTGACCGTGGGGGTACGGTTTGTTGATTCATGGTCTTTTCTCTTTTTTTTTTTTTCCTTTTTTTTTTCTTCTTTTTAGCTTCACTCTCTTTTCAAACGTCTCCTCCAGCAAAGGAAAACATTCCAATTCCTTTTGAACTGCTGTGTAATGAAGCGGCAAAGCTCCATCCTCAGCCATGGCCAAAGCGACAGGTGTAGGAGGGCCTAGCTGGAGTTAATTTGGATTAACTTCTTGGCGCTGAAGTAGAGGTATTTTCATGCTACTTTAGAGTCCGGGACAATTATTCACGGAGGCTTTGGCGTTTCCATGTGAATCGCCCAAAGGTATGTGGTCGAGGGAAAGTGTGTTGCCTGTCTCCCTGATGACCCAATGGGCCCTGTCAAAGGCAAAGAGTGTGTGTGTGCGCGCGCGCATGCATGTGTGTTTATGTGTGTGTGGCTGTGTGACACTTCTGCTCACTTCTGCTCCCTTTGAGAGGGGCAGGTGGGTCATCAGGCCGAGTGTCTGTGACTTCTACTCGCTAATGTGTTGGAGTTTGCGGTGACAAAAAAGAAAACTGCATGCAAGTCCCTGGTGTTAGGAGGACTGACCAATGAAAGCTGTGATGAGGAGTTCACATCCTTTTCCTGATGTTATTTACTCTTGGGCCTCAGTAGATCCTGTTTCCACACTTTTTCTTCCCCTAAACTCGGGCGGGGCAGATCATATGAGCTTGCTTGACATGGTGTTGAGTTTCTTGGCTTGCTTGGATTTACAGGAAGCAAGCTGTTTGTTACTTGATCCAGAGGTGCCACACCCCTGCGCTCCAGTGGCATGTGTCAAGCAGTGGGGTAAGGTTGCTGAGATGCTTTAGCTGGAGGCTAAACGTGCTCAAGCCTACATTTAGTGATTTACACAGTTAAATCACTGTGTGCATACTCTACACAAAGAACAAATATCTTGTTGCACTTCCTCTCGGTTTTGATTCTTGTTCCCTAACGGTATTTGTGTATTTTTTTATTTGTGTCCATGGTTTAGAAGAAGGCAATCCATTCATTATCAGTAAAGTATCCCCTGCATCAGCTTAATCACTGCACTCAGTGAGGTTTTAAAAAATCAAATCCATATATTCAAGGCTTTAATTATGCATTTGGACACTTGACTTTCCTTTTAAATACAGGGTTCAAGCCACAGACTATCTGCCTAACATTGACTGTAGAAGATGTTTCAATGCATTTGTGTGGGGAAATTAAATCTTGGTGCAGAAGGCTAATGTCTGCATCTGAAGTCCAGACACCAGTCTGGTGGGGTTGTGTAATTGGTTCAAGGGAAAAAGCGGCTAGGGGCCAGTTGTCTTGGAGACCGAGCCCGGATGGGGAATGCCAGTTAGGCAGTGCTCCATGTTTCCAAGTGAGCTTTATAGTGTGTCTCCTCTTCTCTTTATGTGCTGTTAGCGAGCCAGTAATGTCGAGAACCCAAGTATGTGTGTGTGGAGAGCATGCTTATATTACCAATCTAAGCCTGAATGTAGGGGGTCAGGAAATGGACTATACTACTAATATTTTCTTGAGAAGGCTATTCCACACACACTAAAACCACCCATTTACTCTGTGTCATTTTCATGGGGTTTTTCCATACCCAAGCTATGCTATTTTTCTGCATCAACATTCTGAATTGGGGTCACTGGATATGTCTTGAAAGTACCACTCTATTGAATTGTGAGCAATTTGAGCGTGAAATGGTTTGGATCATTCTACTCATAGCAGTCCTAGCTTTATGAATCCAAAGCCATTTTCAGTGTGTTTAGCCCGCACTGTATGGAATGGAATTTCTTCCGAGGCAATTTCATAAAGTTGTCTCGCTGGTGTTTGGTAGTGATTCATTTAGTGACAGCTGCTAATGCTTGGCTGCTTTTGGGCTAGTGTGCTCCTCCAGACTGGAAATAAAAGAAAACTCAATGTTTCTGATGTTCATGAGGTTTTTTTTTTAGTCCTTATCAGTCTTTTGGCCACAATTATGAGGGAGTGTGTAGACTAATAAATGAAATTGCCGACGATTCAGTAGAAAACATTTGTAATGTGTTTCTAATCTATCCTCATCTATTAATAAGCCTCGGACAGCAGGCCTCTTCATCCCTGCTTCTACAAGTGATGAAAAGCCATCACGTAAAAGTGAGATATGGACTGCGGTTAAAGTGAGATTGTGATTGTAACTAGAATTCACATTTTACCTTGTGGCTGAACCTTTGCATAATGCAGGAGGAGTGGAATGGAAAAGCGAACCACAGTCAGTGACCGGCCATCTTTTCAAACTTTCGCCGTATTGTCCTGCCAGAGTGCATTCCTGTGTTCTCATGCCTTATGCATGTAGCCCAAGGTGGCCGGCAGGAACAGGGCCCATGATTTCAGGGGTCCCTCAGTGGATGCTGAGTCTAGTGAAAACACCACGGCCCTGTCTCCTCCAATGATTTTAACTACAGACAGGGTTATTTTTAACAGCACTGACGAGCCCCTCCAGGGTGGACAGTGGGTCTGTGGGTCCAGTCTGGGCTTGCCATGGCTGAGGAGCAGGTACATCAGGTTGGGGGATCTGTCAGGTGTGCCAGTGGTTTCACAGGTAGGAATGGTGAAACCACTGGCAGGTAGCAATGCCACTTGGGTTGCCTTACCCAGGCTGCACCTCTGCCTTTCTCACACCTCCACCTGCGCCCTCTCTGTCAATGCCTGATGATTTGTGTCAGGCTAACGAGTGTCAAGCGGGCTGGCACAAAGGTGGAAAAAAGGTGGCCACCTTGCTCACAGTTTGAGCTGTCTGAGATTGAGCCTGAGGCTTTCTGTGGTGAGACATTGAGGATGAAAATGTCATTACACGGTTCATGTTCTTTACCCCTTTTACATGTAGTTGTAACAATAGTCTACTCAAAACCGTTATTTCATTTTGTGTTCTGTATGTTTCCTATTATGTAAGCACTACCCTCATGCTTTCTATGCTGTGCATGTCCACACATGCATGGGCATCACTAGGCCTTTTTTGTACTGGGGCACGTACCCTAGTAAAAATCAGTGGTGCCTCAGTGAAAAATGTTTAAAGATTTTAGTAACAGAGAGGGGTGAGGTTGTTGGGTTGTCTGATGTATGTCCATCAGTGCATCTATGTGTGTGTGCACATACAGTATAGGTGCTTGTATGTGTATGTGAGACAGGGGGGGCGAGCATGTGTGTCGAGTTGCAGACATGCATCACAGGGTATCTGACAGGTTTTCCTCGCTACATTCCCCATGCGGTGCTACACTACACTATGTCAGGTGTCCCTCTGACTCCGTGCTAACCTCTGCCATGGCTCACTGGATCCCTCACTCCAGTGGAAGGGGCCCCAGCACAAGCCCCCCTCAAGACGTGTACACACACACACGCACACACACCCCTTGGACTCTAATGAGACAGTTTACTACGCATCCTTCTTTTGCATCATTGACCGAATTCACGGCCCTGCCTTTGCATAAGTGACCGAAGCACGGCCCTGTCTGAGATCTGGAAAAAAAAGCAGCCTTGGAGAAATGCCAATTTACATTTGTTTCCCTCCTCTCATCCTAACGTGTTTGTGTAGAAGGGGAGACTGGTGGTGCTGACATTTATGTCCACACGTTGTTTTTAATCGTATGTGCTGAGGCAGCAGAGCCTGGAGGAGGAGGGTGAACTCTGAGGACATTTGGACTGAGCGTGGAGCGCTTCAGTACGGATGGGGCCAGCAGGGCAGCACAGGCTGTCCTGCTGTTGGCACTGGCTTTGCTTGGATGTCATCATATTGACATCAGGACACAACATCCACAGATCTTCAAAGCTGCATCCCTGGTATAAAAAAAAACAAAAAAATAAAATAAAAAACAAGCCCTTTTATCCTCCCTACCCTGTGCTTTTCCCTGAGCTCCCTGAGAGGCAAAAAAGAAAAATGCAGGTGATTGCTTTCGTAATTTGTTGAAAACATTGATTGCTTTATGCAGTTGGCATCCAATTAGCGTATCTCTAACTACAGCCATTTCTTCTCTCAGGTATCACAGCTGTTTGCACTGAAAAAAGTAACAACAATAACTCCATGTTGGACACTGCCAAACATGGAGGTGTGAGCCTCATCTGGATAGAATCAGGGAAGTGCGCTGAGCTCAGTGCTGCTTGGCGGACAATCATTTCCTGTACGGTCTTATGTCTTATGGCATCCCAGCGCCAGCGCCAGGCCCCAGCAGAGGAGAAACATGAACTGCGGCACTCCTCTCTCCTCTCTCTCTCCTCCTAAAGCCCAGTGTACACATGGACAGTTTGTTAAGCCTGCTCCGCAAATCTATTACTAGGGGATTTTCTTTTTTTTTTCTTTTCTGGCTCTTTCTTTTCTTCATTCTCTCTCTCTCTTTCTCTGCCTTTGTCTCTCTCTGTCTGTCTCTCTTTCCCCCCGCCACTCATGTTTGGTGTCTCTGTCCCTGTCTTGCCATTACAGCAGTGGTACACGTTTCCAGAATGGTGATGTGGCTCGGGGAGCTTCGGGGTGGGGGGGTTTGGGGGGCAGGCAAACACTGATGCTGCTCCTGCTGCATGGCTATTGAACATGACGAGGAGGATTCAATAGGATTTCACCCCAACAGCCACCAGAAGAATCCATTGTTGTCCTCTTTGTATGTGTGAATGTGTTTGTTTGTGTGTGTGTATATGTACTGTGTGTGTGAGGGAGTGTTTGTTTGTATGTAGTGTGTGTGTGTGTGTGTGTGTGTGTGTGTGTGTTATGATGATTCTACCCAACAGAAATCGAGAAATCGAGAGAATTGAGCAAATCACAGAGAAGTAAAGCATAAAGGAGGAGAGAAGGGGGTGGTGGTGGTGTAATACCCGCACGTGCAGGCACGCACGCACACAGACACATATACACACACACACACACACACACACAAATACAGTACATACACACACACACAAATACATACACACTCTGCGACAGCAGTTGTAGTGAGTCAGCAGTGGCACTTTTGCCACATTAGCAGGATTAGCGGCTTCATTAGCGCCCCACACCTGATCTCGCCACCTCCTCTACGTGATTTAAACAGATGTATAGGGGATGAGAAGGAACAGCAGCTCCTATCTGTTTACATGCACTACCTCTTCCTGTCCATAGAGGGCAGCTGTGTTCTCTCCATCTGCGAGCAGAGTGAAGCTCTCTTGCTCTCGCTCTGTGTGTGTGTGTGTGTGTCTCTTTCTGTCTGTCTCTCTCTCTGTCTGTCTGTCTCTCTCTCTCTTTCTGTCTGTCTGTCTGTCTGTCTCTCTCTCTGTCTGTCTGTCTGTCTGTCTGTCTCTCTCTCTCTCTGTCTGTGTGTGTGTGTGTGTGTGTGTGTGTGTAGCATAGCCAAGCCAGAGGAGCCTAATAAGGCAGAATGTAGATTCGTGGTTTTGACAGGCCACGGGTCAGCAGTGGGGGACAACATATGACATTATTGTGATTGTGACCGCCGGGCAAATTGGCCCCTTTCTGTGCGATCTGTGCTGCGTTGTGTGAAGTCGCCTGGGTACCTCTGATGAAAGTTAACATCTGCTTGGAGTTAATGGCTGACTTTTAGGTGCTGGAGACCAGCAATTGCCCACAGGCATTTTTAATGAGCTGATTTGGATAGCTTACTCTGCCTCGCTCTCTCTCTGCCCTTCTCTTTTTTTCAGTCTCTCTCTCTCTCTCTACTCTCTCTCCTTCCTTGCACTATCATATTCAGATCCCTGAGGAGCAAAACTGCAGTATTTCTATAGGATTTCCTGTAAATACATATTGGTTGGAAAGATGGTGAGTGTGCAATGTTGTGCATTTAGCTTTGTAACCAGTGATGCGGGTGTATGATGTAGATTCCAAGTCACTGTGGTCAGCAATGTTTGTGGTATTGCCATTGTTTTCCTTTCCCTGACACGCTCGCGCTCTCTCTCTCTCTCTCTCTCTCTCTCTCTCTCTCTCTCTCACACACACACAAACACACTCTCTTCTCTGTCTCTCACTCTCTATTTCTTTTTCACTCACTCGATCCCATACACACACCACACTCACTTACTCACACTCACACACTCTCTCTCTCTTTCTGTCTCTCTCTGGACTTTTCTCTGAGCAATAAGGGAGAGAGACTAATCTGCCTTGGCAGCTCGATCCTATCACATGAACACTCCAACACCAGCAGAGAGATTAAATCAGGCCACTTGCAAGTGTGATGATGAACAATTTGGAAAGATGCATAACAAAACTAGACCGAATATTTTCTTTATTAGAGTGAATTCGTGAGATGTTAGATGATCATGATGATCCATCAAAGTAATGCACTCCTGAAAATGAATCGTGCAATTATTTCTGGTCGGAAGAGAAGGCATGCTTTTATGAATTTAGATTGACATTAAAGAACCAAATAAATGCATCCTTGTACAAATGTATTGTTGGTGATTTATAGAACGTAAATGAAAAGGTACTTTTGTCCTAGGATAAAATATCCTTTCTTTTAAGATGCCAGTATTTGGATCTATACTCTCTGCAGTGGGTTGCCACTAAGAGCCTCTTCTCAGCCAGACACTCCATCTTGTTCTCTGACAATTATTTTTGAATCTCAGTGAAGCCAGTATTATCGATTTTTGTCTGCTCCAATTAATTTCCACTCCACCAGAAATGAAGTGTGGGTGGCGTTGTCTCCTGCCGCTAGCAGCCACATAAAGGGGGAGGAAAAAATCTCTGGCAGACACTCCAGTTGACGTAAAATTTTAAGTACTTGTAATGCTTTCCTCATTTCAGGATTGCGGAACTCAGGAGTCTTGGGAGATAACCAAGAACAGCTAAAGGGATTTTTAGAGCTGTACTAACACCGGTTTTGTTTTGCTTATGTCTGCTAAAAATGCTGCATTGTAGGCAGGCTGACTATGGGAATAAATATTAGCTCTATCAGCTAGCACAAGGTGAGCATTAGCCTGGCCTTACAACATGGTTGACAAAAGTGCAGGATAGTAAGAAGTTTTACACCTTCTGTGCACAAATGATTTGACCTGCAGTCATTTAGTTAACCTTTGGAGTTGAGGACTGAGGAGAATTTAGGGATAGGCTAGTTCTTGGTTGTGGATTTTGTGGTGTTTGCCGGATAGGCTTGTTTGCCTTCAATACTTTTCCTCCTGTGTGCTGATGAGCAGAGTAGTGCTGTTCCCTTAAGAAAGAGGGTAGCCCTTGTGAATTAGATGAGCCCGGGAAGAATTTGATGGGAAGAACTGCACTGAGCAACAGGAGGAAAAATAAAAAATAAAGAAAGAAACGACAACATTAATAAGACATGGCCTGACAGCAGCCAAGGCTGGCCCACGCCTTCTCCCTAAACGATGGGTGACAGGAAGATTGGGGTGGTCCATTACCAGGCAGCCCCAGCTCACAAGGATCTCTTTTTCAGCCTGAGTGGCTCTGCATTGGCACTGTGGCACATTGGCTGTGTTTAGGGACGTACTCGTCAGATCTATGATTGATTGAACATACAGCAATTCTCTATCAGGGTCTGAGATTGATGGTTACTTATCAGTATTTTTTTGGTGGAGGATGTTTTCCTCATGTTTCAAAGAAAAGCCACTCATTGTATATAGTGTCATCTTTCCCTTTCAAATGCTGTGTGCTGTTTTTATTCGTGTGTGAATGTGACTCACAGTGTGGCAAATCACTGTAATTTTAGCACCAATGGAAAATGCTTGGGGCCATGCTTTCCATAAGCATTATGTTATTGCCATTTGACTATGTGGGGAATCATACCAAGATCACCAGCATCAATAGCTCTTCAATTATATCTACCCTGCTTTATAGGGGCTGTCCAGGGGTCTTATTCAGCGTCCCTCTTGCCCACTTTAGGCTCTGAATAATGTGGCTTTAAATTTGCTTTCCTTGTTGTGGGAGACCATGGCCCACGGGCTATCTTCCTTCCAGCTCTACAGTGATGCTTCTCTGCCACTGTGACATTGTTGGTGTTGATGAAGTGGTCTCCCACTACGTGTCTCTCAAGCTATGCTGGTCTCCGTGTCCAAATGGAGCCATTTGAATGCAGAGCTGGGTGCCGACGCACAATATAGGATTTTCAAAGAGGAGACCCTGGATAGCAGCCAGTGGTGGTGGCGGCAGTCTCTGGGTTTAAAAGAAGAGGTTTTTGTGTGTTCTGTATGGCTGATCAATTGAAGAGGCTGGTGGAGGTGGGAAGGGCATGGTCAGGTTTTAAAATATTTTGGCTCATGGAGACACAGTGGAAACACAATGTATTGGATTTATATCTTCACCAAACACAAACAACACATAATACCAACTGACAGCTGAAGGGGTGGGAGTGGATTTCCGTGTTATTCCTCCCAATGTTATTATTTTTCAGCCGTGCTCTATGTTTAGAAAGAAATAAATTGGTCTCCATAAAGTCTTTGTAACCATTACCTGTTGCATTCAAACCTAATGTCAGTGTCTCGCATTTCTGACAGGCTAAATCCATAAGTAATTAGCCATGATAAACAGTGGGCTGCATGGAGTGTTGTTATCCATGCACGTGTTAATTAGTGCCAGTGTATGTTTCACACCTGTTGTAGATGAGAGACAAAACCCCAAAGGTGGAACTGGAAGGTGGCTGACTTTTTCACAATTCAAGCCAAATACTGTCTGCTCAGAAGCTCATTTCTCATCATCATCATCACCACCATTGCCATCATCGCAAGTTATCCGCTTTGCCCACTGGCATTCTGTGTCCTGCGCATTGGTTAAATCTTTCACCGTTGTCTTTGCCCAGTCTTCTGAGAGTATCCAGTACTTGTGGCTGGCAGATGAATAATTGATTAGCGAGCGAGTTGCATATTTAATGAAGGAATATTCGCATTGCCATATCCATCACATGAAGAACTACCAACTGCACTTGAGTTCCTGATAGGCTAAGAGGGGGGAAAAAAATAAGCGAGAGGTAGATGGGATGAATGTTCATAAACCGCAGGGAGGTGGAATTGCGATGATGTGTGTTGCTGCGCTGCTGTAAATTGGTTCAGCGGTTGCGCAGCGTGGGGCAATGAGACGATAATTCAGAGGAAGGCAGCTTCATAGTGCGAGGCTAGCAGGTCTGCTCTATTGCCCCCGTGTTCCTCATTAGATCCAGTAGAAAACCTGAGCTTGTTAATTACATGTGTTTTAATTAATCTTTACAAAAGAAACCACTGTCTCAATCAAAACAGCACATTTATTTCAGGCAGAATGATGCTGAATTCATTAGTTTGCATGCGTAATGTACTGCTGTTACCTCTTGGAATTTAAATATTGTTTTTTTTTATGTTCTCCCTCTCCTCACCTTCTCCATCACTGCTGTTTTGTGCTCATTAACACTGGATTTCACTTTAGAATGGAAGCCATTACATTTCACTGTAGAGAGAGAAATGGATGGCACACAGGAGGCACTGCCTCTGCAGATTGCCCTTGGCCAGCACCACCATGTCACTCCACTCCTTTATCCTGTACATGGACAGCCGTCATGGCCCTTTTCTCATTGTAGACCTCTGGCTGCTGTGGCCTTCTGTCCCTGGATGGACATCCTCCTTTCTTTCTTTATTTTTTTTTTCCTCTTTGAACAAGCGTTTCCCTCCACCTCAGAGGGGGCGGGGTGGCTTCACATTACCAAACCTGTCTGTCTCCCTTAACCTTCCCTTATGATTCTTCCTGTCAGAGTCCCTAGCCCCTAGTGGGCGCCCAGCCAGTCACCTCTGACGGGCCTGTGAAGTCCCCTGAAGAGTCAATACAGACAAAGGCAGGTGTCCAGACAGGTCTGTCTGTTTTCTCCTCATCTGTACTGATGACTGGGGGTGGTCATGAAAGTCCAATGCCAGTGCCCACTACAGTCATACTCGATACCCTGGCCTCCAGTATGTCTAAGAAGTAGGCATAGGTGACACACACTGCCACACAAAAAGGGCACCTACTTTAAGGTTTATTTAATGGACTTGGTTGGGGGAGGAATAATAAGGAACTGCTTGTGCTTTCTGGAACTGGACCTGCCGCCCCTTTCGCTCGCTGATGGCCAGTGGGACTGCGGCTTCTGCTGCCAGCACTGGCCTGCTTTGGATGACTAGCTCTCACATACCCAGCAGGCTGGAGCAGAGGGGAGTAGCCAGACAGCTCAACCTCCCATCACAGCTTCATCTTCATCAGTGTCCTGTCACATTGCTGCCCCAAGACAGACAATGGGCAGCTGATTGTTTTGTAATCGATTTGAGCCAGATGCAACTCTGGCCCCGTAACCCCCGATGGTTACACACCCACATACACACACACACACACACACACACACACACACTGTACACACATACAGAGTTTGGACACTGATTTAGCCCCATCCAACTCCTACCTTTATTTACAGAAGATTTATTCTCTTTGCGCTCAACGTCTCAGATGTTCTGCACCCGTCGAAACAAATGATCTTTTTTGATTCCCCTCAAATTCAGAATGTTACACAAAAGTCCACAGTTTGTGCCTCCCTGCAAAAATTCTTAGAAATGGGATAACTTTTTTGGAACCTTCTAGACCTCGTAGGCCCAAAAATAACACCGTGCCTTCTGCCCTGAGCCCGAGTATTTAAAGAATACAGCTTTGTGTCTGGTGGAGGCCGTGGTTGAGGAATGTAACCAGACCCTCTTGAACACATAAGCCCTTATACAGCAAGATGCTTCTGCACAGGGACTCTAAATTCTGTCTTTAAAGCGGCTAAATTGCTACATTCGAAAACCAAAAAAATACCCCAATAGCTTGAGCTAAAGGTGTAATTATGGGATGTTTTCTCCTGCCGCCTATATTTAAATGTGCAAATAGTCAAGCAAGACAAATGGTCTGGTCTAAGCAGACACAGTGGTACCAAAGCACTGCGATATAAAAATCCTGCTTTGATAGAAAGGGGATTTTTGTATGTTTTTTCTATATATATATATATATTTTTTACTAGTGTCTGTTGTCCTGTAAGCTCACACAAAGGGCCTGACAGAGCCAGGTTTGATTGGTATAGGACAGGGGTTCCCACGTTTTACTCAGTAAACGGCTAAAAAAGAATTGGGGTCGATTGTTTCGGGCCAAACGCTAACATTCATGCTACAATACAATAAATTAAATATGCCTTAAAATTTAAGCATGGGGGGCAAAAATAATCGGTCACGGGGCAACTTATGTGCACGGGCCCCAAATTGGACAGCCTTGTTATGGTAAGTGCTAGCAAACGGCGCGCAGTGCAGACAGAGGCCTACCGTCTGCTGGCTGTGAATGAGGCCACCGTTGTTGCCGCCTGGCCCTTACACAGGTCTCCCAGGAATTGTAAATGTCGTCACATTTTAAACAAGGCAGGCTTTTCACAGTAAATGAGTTCTTTTTTTTCCCCCCTTCCTTACTCTTTCTTTCTCTTCCCTGGATATCCACAGTGCACTGTGGCCCAGTATGCAGCCTTTATTATTTCATTTGACATGCAGGGGTAGCCATTAAGCCAGGAATTAAACAATTTAAACCATTGCTATAAAAAGCTATATATTTTTTCTCCAGCCTAGTATAATCTCTTCCTCTCTGTCCCCCACCCCCCACACTGTAGGGTTGAGAATCCAGCTGTGTGATGACCAGACAGTGGAATTAAGGCTGGACAGATGTGCCACCACCTCTCCCCTACCCCCTCTTGCCCTCACAATGCCACTCATGTCCCATAATGCTATGCTCCACATCTGAGTCTGTGAGGAAAGGCACTGCCTCTGCTGCTAGTCGCACTGCCATATCACTGCAAATGCAGTAGCGTGGGTGCAACTGATGATCTGGCTCTGTTGTGACTGCTTGATGCAACTACACAGATGTGCTGTCTTTTTACCCCCTGTCCATTTGCCCAGTATCCCATCTGTAGGGTGTCAGCGGCATGGGTTTTTATGAGAGCTCCAAGCCTACCAACCTCACAAAGCCAGACTCATCTGGTGAGCTGGAAAACAAGGTCCAGGCCCTTTTTTCTCTGGTGTGCCTAATTTCTGCTGGCCTGACCCCGAGGGCCTCACCATCTGCATGTCAGACTGGCGGACTGTTGTGGGAGCGCATTTTTAGGGTCACGCTACATGCTCCCTGCCCAGCTGTTTTGTGTTGCCTTCACCCGGCTGGGTTCCTGAAGTCACAAGTTCAGATTTAAGTGGGATGCATAACTCTGTGGTTGGCTAGACCCCATCTATATCCCCTTTCCCTCTCCATTCCTTTCAAAGGTATCCATGTAATGTCAGTGTGTATTAAGTTATTCCTTTTACGGGGCTTGTGAGTAAACGGGTAAAAGATTTTGTCGCTGTCTCCCTGTTCATTTATAGTGGCATTTATCAGTGGCATTTATCCTGAGAGGGAGGATGTGCCGGGGATCTTCGGCAGCCAGGAGAGTCTCCCAGTGTAATGCAGGCCAAATTAAATCTCGAAATGCCAGAACATAAATCGTGCTCTAGCTCTCTCAGAAACCAGAGATGCATCTCTTGTGCTTTTAAAAAACTCCTCTCTTCCTCTTTTAGTCGCAGTGTGTCTCATAACATTTCCCTTTTTCTTTTCCAGACATATTTCCTGTGGGCCACATCTGATGGAAGTCAGGCAGGCCTGATATTTGTATGGGTCTTTCTCATCATCCAAAGGTTAGTACTGACTGAGTATTAATTCCCCCATATTGTAATAATGTCATATAATGTCAACTGTATATAGCCTGTATAAAGTGCCTTCTACATAGCCATGAGTGGATTGACTTTGAAAACCACACATGTGACCTCTGCCCAAAAAAAAAAAAAACATTTTTTTTTATTCCGTTTTCTGAGCCAGTAGTGCATTCTGACTTTAAAAGGTGTGGATTGAACCTGTTTACAATAAAACATAGGCAACTGCACAGCGACAATTATGGAACAATTTGACCATTCTGTTTTTCCAAAGGAAATTTCCTCAATAAATGCCTTTCTGACAGGCTTGAGCCATTACAAAGGCCTGTTGTTGTTGTATTCATGCATAGGATGACCCTGAGATCAGTTTGCTTACATCTGAGTCATACTAAGTGCATGGGCATTTTGGCTTTAGTTAATTACTGAATAGCAACATTTACACTTTTAGTCTGTTAAGAAATGTAGTAACTACTCAATCAGAATAGAAATGTGCATATAAACACCTTGATTGGAATAAAATTTTAATTGGATTGGAAGGGGTGGTGTAGTCCATTACAACTGTCATGTATACACTTATTCCGATTGATTCTGGTGGGGTTCAATGACAGGTTCACGTCCAATTAGCGATGATTATTGTAACTGTCAGGTAAATTCTACATTCGGATCAGATGATCGGATTAGATCTGTCCCGATCAGTAAACAAAACTGTCCGTGTAAACTTGGCTAATGACAGGGTGGTTGCTTTGATGATCTTTATCTGTTTGTCTTTGTGGTTGTCAAATGTATCCATTCGATCCTGTGGCAGAAGTAAAGTGCCACTTGTTGTGAAATCTGTAACTATATATATATCTATGGAGTAACAAAGTGTTATGACGGCTACAGAATGTCCGTGTAGAATTCTAGAAAAACAAGGTCTAAGACTAGCACTTAGTTGTATGTATGTGTTGTTAAGTGTCAATCATCTGCATTCAGACTTTGGAAAAAGATTGGAGATTTCATTTAATCTGTTTTTGCGGGCCACACAGGTTTACAGGTGTTTTTTGTCAGAAGGATTGTCTGCATAAATGCTTTTTTCCCCACAATGATGATTCATGAACTTTGTGAGTTGAGTTAAACTACCGTCTATTTGCTGCTAGACTCAACACCTGAATGCTGAATGTCATTTAGAAAGTCTCCCGGCTGAGAAAAACATCGGTAAAGTCAAGGAGAGGAGAAACCGCAGACATGCGACCAAGATCCCCTCATTCTCCAGTACTCATTTGCAGAAAGAAAGCCAAGGTCATAGTGGAGCTGTTGAGATGAAGGAGAGCCTAATTGCCTCTCTGAAGTCGGAATATGAGGGGCCGTTTTAATAGTCGTCTTGGAAGTGAATAATAATCCTTGGGCCGGAGGCCAGACGTACCGGCAGCCTGTCATTTGTGTTTACACCGAGACCCGTGTGCTCTCGTTTAAGCAGCAGTCATTACCCTCACACCATGCCTGTCTGCACAAGAGGTGGCAGTTGGGTTTTTTTTATATATAAATATTTCCTTGGTAACCTTCCTTCAGCCTTGACACCAGCATCCCTTGTGAGCCAAAAATGGCGGTGAATGTGCGTGTTGTGCAGAATGAACTTAACCATCCAGGCTATTGATTTGCCAGTTAGGTCCAGAGCGCCATTTAAGTATTAGTTGTGTATGTGAGGTGAACGTGAAGGGCTTTATTTTGAGTGTTACACATTGGTTCTAGGTAGCATGTGGGATATTCTCAGATTGGGTTTCACGGTCATCTAGCTCAAACCCATCTTGGACCTGAGAGGGTTGATGAGTTTGACTCCTCAGCGGTGCAATGGATGATTGAGTTCCATCACGACAAGACCTTTTCAGTGGGTAGACGATGAAAGCTGTAGGCTCAGAGGGCAAAAGGACACATGGCAGAGATGTTGGATGAATCGTGATGAGAAACATCCATCTTTGCAGCATTCAAGATCTCCTCACAATCTGTACTCTGTCACAATATAACATAATATAAAAATAAGAAAATTACAAACTCAATTTATCAAACTCTGCCAGTTTGACGCAATAAATGGTTGAAGTACCAGCCATCATCTTCTGTTTACCTGAATTACAATGAACAGCTAACTGTTTTTCAGAGAAAGTGTCTTAAATTCTCATCATGTCACGTGTACAAGATTAGAAAAAGATTGTCACTCGCGCCTTAAGCTTAACAAAACCTTCATGGACACACTCTTTGATTAAAAACAAATTTTGCCCATTTCCGCACTCTTGGGGTATTTTTTGTGTGTCATTTCCTGATAGAAGTAATTACTCTGGACTTTCAATTTTCTGTATGCCCCTCCTGGACTCTTTAAAGCTCAAAATTAATCATTACCCACCCATATATTATTTAAGACGCTGCCCATGCTTGATGAAAGCGAGGTAAGTGCAAACGTTAGTGGATGAGATATTCCACGTAGGCTAGCCAAGAGTGTGCTCTGTGGAGCAAGCATGTATTGGCTCGCCAGGGCCTTGGGGTCTCCATAGAACCAGGGCCAATGACTCCAGAATATTAACTCCGCTCTCAGCTGGCCTCTTCTAATGAATTGAAGTGCTGCTGTGACAAGTTCCTCTTGTTTGGTTGTGGCCTGTTTGTCTCCCACAGAGAGTGCACTCGGATGGGTGCTCTGTCTGTTGCATTACGCGTCGTAAATTCTCATCAGACTTATTATGTTGCGTTTAAGTGCCTCATTCACCGTCTGACACACTCTTGATGGGGCTTTCAGGTTTATAGTCCTTTGGCATCACCACTTTATGTTATGTTTCTAAGTGCTTTTGTCTGTCTATCTATGTGCTGTGCACCTGCTAAGTCCAGATATGTGTATGGAGTGCAGCAGAACAAAGTGCACATGTTCCTGTATGTACACAAGTTTCTATATGTGTGCACATGTAGCTGCTTCAGCATGGGTGGATGTGTGTGTGGGTGTAGGTGTGCATGTGTAATATTGGTGTGTGTGTGTGTGTGTGTGTGTTTGTCTATCGAGATGCACAGCCACACGGAGAGGGGCGTTGAGTGTGTGGCGGGGTGTCAGGAGAGTGTGACTAATGGTGGGATCTCCTGCTCAGTGTGTGAGGTGGGGTGCCCTTCACGGGTGGCTGGAGAGGCAGCTACATGCATCGCACACCAAACTGGCCCCAGACCCTACCCCACCCTTCAACCCCCACAGCCCACCCTACACACGCACGCACACACCCACAGTTGCAGCAACATGCATCGCACACCAAACTAGCCCCAGCACCTACCCCACCCTTCAACCCCCACAGCCCACCCTACACACACACACACACACACACCCACACCCACAGTTGCAGCAACATGCATCGCCCACCCTACAGACGCACACAGGCCCACACACACACACACACACACACACAGTTGCAGCTACATGCATCACAAACCAAACTGGCTCCACTGCCAGTGCCTTCCCCACTCTCCAACTCCCCCACCCCACCACACACACACACACACACACACACACACACACACCTTTAATTCGCTTCCAGAATGCTGTCTACCAAAATTACCCTATGTATCAAAAACTCCTGAATGTCAAAAACTTTACCACAAATATATGTGGTCCTCTATCATTTTTATAATCCAAGATATTAGCATTTAAAATGTGTCCCGTACTTTTGGACCGCACGCACGCAAACTCGAGGCATGGGCTAAAGCGTATATACACACCAGCCTCTACTTAAATCTAGTATGGAAAATATAATCGCGCACTACATATCCACCAGCTATGTGGATGTTGTAAGTCAGTGAATCCACCCATGATGGTTGATGCATCTTATGCACTAACTGCTCCTCCATTTGGTTTAAAGTGTATGACAGTGCTTTAAGTGTATAAAGGATATATGAGCACCTCACGATAAAACCCAGCTGAGTATCCCTGAGGAATTGGCTGTGCCAGAATTTCCACTAAAGTCAACTATGAGAAAACCAGACATGTTCACTAAGTTTCTCCCTCCCATATCAGTAAATCTCAACAAAGTCCTCCTCATGTCTTCAAACAGACCATCCTGTCACAGTTTTAATGTTGGGCATTAAGGTCTAAAGGACCGTATGAGAAAAGTAGTTTGTCATGCAGTGACCAACCACTTAGGTGGTTACATCCAGTCGCCGGGAATTGGGCACTATAGATTTCATGTGGTGTATGAAACAAATGCTAAATTAATGTGCAATTAAAATTCCTTAACATTATTCAAGCTAAATTCTTCAGTACTATGCACTATTAATGGTCGTATTCTAGTTCTTTAATGTCTCTGAAGTTGTTAGTAGAAAATGTCATCACCTTTTGACACAACTCCATTCTCATATGCACTGGTGGTCACCCTCCTTTGACCAAGTCTGGAATCCCCCTGCCTGCAATATATATGAGGGACCGTTACTCTACGAAGAAGCGCTATTGAATCATTTCATTACGAGATTACTCATGAATAATTAACCGTCACTCTGCCTCTAATTATGCATATTGCAGTAGCATTGAATAAAATATCTGCTGTATTATTAGTGAGAGTGGAACGGCATGGTGATTTAGACGTGTTAGTGTGACCGTTCGTGTGAGAGTTAGAACGCTTTGTTCTCCGTGAGCGGCATTTGTAAGATTCCCGTCACCTCCTCAAATGGTGTCCCAATAGGATTTAGAGGCAACATGTTTCACGTTGGCATTGGTATGCAAATAGGCCAGTTGGCAGAGGGAGTGTGAGAATTTGGCTTTTTTTTTCTCTTTTCAAATCAAACTGATTAAAATATTTTCGCACAGGCAGATTGAAATTGCTAATTGTTTCTTGATGTGAGCTGAGAATCTCAGCAGACCTATCCATAATTGAAGATGCTAGCCAAGAAACTATTTTTTTCATAACTGTTAAGCTGTATAATTTGTCAGTGGTCCAGAGTGTTTCAGTTTAGATTATGTGCTTTGTGATGACTAAGGTGACATCTTGTCATTCTCAAAGGTTGTAGATTTACCTTCTAAACCTTTTGGCATTTGTGCCAACATGGTATCCGATTATAAGTGGGTTGTCATTCGTTGATGTTGAATGTAATATTCTTTAACAGGGATTTTGACTTTTAAAAGAGACTTTTAAAATACCCTCACATGTCTCTGTTCTGTAATTCTGTTCATATTTTTGTCACTGTAAATGCTTGCTATGTTACCACTCTCCTTGTTCTCTATTTCTCATGCTTATCTTACTCTTTGCGCTCTCTCATCTCTCTCTATTTGTGTGGTGGGAGAGAGACAAATGGGGAGAGAGAGAGAGGGGGAAAAAGAGAGGGAGCGATGGAAAGAGAGAGAGGGAGAAAGAAAGGGAGAGATGGAAAGAGTGAGTGACTGAGAGAGAAAGGAGGTAATGCGAAGAGTTAAGGGACCCTAGTTTTGAGACTGGTGGAAAGCGTGTTGGAATTTTAATTGCTATGACTGGGCGGCTTTGCAGATAAGACGAGGCAGGGGGCTGGAAATATGCGTGCGGCTTCTTTTAATAGATTCAAGATCATGATGACCCAGTGCTTTTTGACGGCCATGAAGAAGGGTGGGGTGGGGGAGGGGGTGGGGTGCCTTCAGGAAACAATTTGCCTTCCATCAAGGACTTCACAACCCATGTAGCGCACACACACACACACACACACACACTTGCTCCTCCATAATTGGGATTACTGCATGACATCATCCATGGTGAACCGTGGGCGGCACCTAAGAAAATTAATTTATGCAGAAGTTAGTCTGTTCATGATCTGTCACAACCAGGCTCTTACTCTGAGTTTAAAGGCTAGGATCGCTCAGTGTTTTCTTTAATAACGAGTGTATTTGTGTGGCTCAGAAGAAGGTCGTTGTGTCATGATGTGCTTAGTCTCAGCTGTAGTAACCATCATTGAAAAGACACCCAATCATCATAAGCAGTACAGGGGTGTTAAGGGTGAATTAAGTATGGCAAGATGACTGTGTGACTCATCAGTGTTTTTGAGATCTACCCTTCTTCTATGTGTAATGTTCTCTTGGACTAGGGTGTCCCACGCCTTATCTCCTCCACTTTGTTTGGTTTTGTATATGTTCCGTACACATGGCTATTTCCTGACCAGACTGTGATCATAATCTTTGTTATTTTTACTTGGGTATTTGAATAACTAGAGTGACGTACAGCCAAAATGGCAACAACAAAAAACACAGGCGCCTGCCTTAGCTTGGAACCATTACAGTGGTCTCACTCACAATAAGCCCTCCCTGACTTGATTTGGACCGCACCATGAGTGATTTCAGAGAGCTCTGTCTCGGGCATTTCATATTGATTTCTGTGAGCCAGGCCCAGCATTGTAAACACTGTACGCACTGGCAGGGAAGCGCATATCCTCAGCAAATGACCGCATTAAATTGGCACACAGGGTTACAAGCATAGGGGGTGGGTGGTGGGTAAAGGGGGAGGGAGTACTCCTCGGAGGTCGGTGCAGTGTAATGCCATCTCCTTCGTCCCTTTTGTCCCTTTCTGCCACCTGTAACCGTGACTTTTTAAGCAGTAATTGGTAGTAAGGGTGAGGAGTTTGTGCTTTGAACAAGAGCAGGCTAAATATAGCTCTCAGCAGGCTGCCTGGCGCTGCCTGTGGGAGACGAGGCTTTATTTTTCTGTGGATGAAATAATATGCAGGTTTGAAACACTACAGTTTAAATTATTATTTTGAGCAATTTATAATAATTCCCGTCTCTCTCTAATCCCTGATGTTTGATGTAACATTCCATTCTCCGTATTTGTCATATATTTGTTTACGTCTTGTGCTTTTTTTTTTGTATAAAATCCTCATGAAACTCAATTCGCTTATTTGTGTGTGGAGACCCTGAAAAACACACAGATCAGTGATTGAAACTTTTTTGCTCATGGCCTTTTTGGAAATCCTCTTAAAAGAACTGAAGGCAGATAACTTTTCCTGCACAGCTGTGACTCACTGGTCTTCTCCAATGGGCAGCAATTTCTCTGTCCAGTGAGTCATCACAAGGGGACCAGACCCCCCTCTCTATTGAGGACCACCCATTGTCAGGTTTTGGGACGAGGGAGGCATGAGTGGCTGAAGCGAAAGGGAAGGGAAAGGGAGGGCATGGAGTCTGGAGACCCTTCCTGTCCACTCATCCTTAAAATGTCATCCCCCCTAAGTGCAGCCATCCCATTCCAGCCATGCCTCTTTTCATTTAGCCAGAAATCTAGCCTTGTGCCACCCAGAGGAACTCATTCACCTGCTGGCTGTAGCCTAGCTTAGCCTCTCCTCCCCCTTGGCCCACTCCAGGGGAGCCGCATGTAATTGACCTGCCATCCAGGACAAGCTCACTCCGGTCCCCCATGGGTGCAGGATGGATGAGGATGTGGAGGCCCATCCGATTATTTTGCTGCCTCAAGGCAATGAAAGGTGGAGTGGAGGTGGGGAGGGGGTGGGTCGACCACGAGAGGGAAAAAGTCTGGCCTCTCAATGAGATAAAGGTTAAGGATTAAAAAGGCCGAAGAGGAAAGAGGAAGAGGTCCGACACCTCGATGGTTGACTAACCACTTCGATCTAATTGGGATGACATCAGACATCTCCTGTTGTGGTGTGTGTGTGTTTTTTTTAAACAAATGTGATGACATCATTTTAAGGACCCCTCAGCTTAGCATTTGCTTTGGTGGGGGTTGCCTTCAAATGCTATGTTAGAGTTGGGGTGAGTAACTGTATAGTATAACTTCCTCTAGTTTTCTCTAGGTACTGTGGGCAAATCAATACTTTCTCATTAGCTTGTCTCCTACAGGCTGAGGCAGAAAGAAGAGCCAAGGGTTTTGGCCAAATGCAAAGACAGTGGTGAGATGGCCAACCAAATTGCATCACCTCTTTGTCTCTTCGTTTTTCGGGGGTGGGGGGCTTGGGGCTGTGTATGACTGATGGTATCTCTGTACCTCACAGATGCTTGCTAGCAGAGGCATCTGAAGTGTCCTTGTAAGATAACAGTCTGTGGCTTACAGAAAATGGATAACGCGATTGTTATATCATTTCGCTACTAAGTGAAAAGTCTAAGAGCGCATTCAGTCATTGTATCACCACTCAAGATCATCTTGGCCGAGACGTTGTGGTGTGTTTTTCTTTTCTTTTTTTCTCTTGAATCAAGGCCAACCATGAAGACTGATTTCTCCCACTCTTGTGCTTGCAGACCACACTTGGTTTGCTGTTCCTGTACAATCTGTTTGGGTGACTGTGCTCTGTCAAAATTGTCACAAAATTGTTTCGCCCATCACCAGTCTGTCACCTTTGAAATGTGCCCAGGCGAATCACGCCATCCAAAAAACTGCACAGGATACCCACTCACACCTCACCTCATCGCACAGCCAAGCCAGTTCTAAGAGAAGCCTATTCACAGCAAGCAACTCTCTCAGCGGTACAGGGCTTTTAAAAATGGCTGCCTGCTTTCTCTGTGTATTTTTCATCAGAGAAATTACTGAGGGTTGAAAGCGAAAGGAATGATGGAAAAAAACTGCTGTGGCGCACACAACCATCTTTGGGAAACCGGATGGGGGAACCTCACTGTGGTGCAGACAGTTATAGCTGTGTTACGGAGGTTTGGTGTAAATGATTGGTAATGAGATGATCACAGCACAAGATGAATGCAGGAAGCCCTGCTGCAGTGGAACTTATGGCACTGCTTGCTATAATGAGCAGCTTTGAGTGAAGTGCTGGGTGCGTTTTCCAAAAGCAGAATCTCTGAGGGGGTGTTAACGGGGCTGCATTAATGCACCGGCGTTTGTGTGCTTTACAGCACAAAGGCAAATATCTAGAACTGGAACACTGTAATTAGTGCTGTAATTAGTGAGTCAGTGTATTTCGGGTCTTCCCTCCCTGCCACCCCCACACCGCCACCACCGCCGCCACTATCGGAACGCACTGCGCAGGTAAAAGTTTGTTCAGTTCAGCAAAAGTTTGAATCCGTTCAATCCTCCGTGTCTAATTTTAGGAGCGAGACTACGGGAAGTCGGCAGAGGGAGGGAAGCAGCATCATCATCCTCCGCTGCAGGAGGCACCAGGGAGAGAATGTAGGAGCAGGGGGACATTCAGCTCCATTGCGTCCCATGGAGCAGGCAGGCGGGGAGGTGCTGTTCCCCAGGGGACAGACGCAGTAGGGTGCATGTTCCTCCTCTCTGGCTTGCCTAGAATAAAGAGAGGATTTGGAAAGTAGGCCCATATTAATGGGGACATGGTGGGTACCCCTTGGGCCTCAGAAATTGTGATGGCATTATTGCCAGTACAGTGTCTTCTCTGCCTGACAGTTTACCTCATAGCAGAGTTTAAACTGATACGTAGGCATTTGAATAGCTTTACTTCTATGGTTCCATCTGAAGGTTTTTCTCTGCACGTCTTAGGAAGGTACCGAGTCCATGGCAAGCTGTTGTAGCCAGAATTAGTTATATAATGTTTACTTGTTTACATGGCAGCATAAATGGTTTCAAAGCTTTTCTTAGCTCGTCATGCCATATCCAGTCTGACTGTTCTAACTGTGATCATGCCATGTATTTCCAACAAGGAGCCAAGGACACACTGTGATATGTTTATCTTTTGAGAACAGAGTCTTCTGTCTCTGTGTTGTAGTGTTTTCCCCATCTCCATGTATTGCACAATGATAAACATAGGAGTAAGACATTTGTTTTCCAGTAACAAAGCAGTTGTGGAAGAACTTGCTGGTTTTTAATTCCGTCCATTCTTCCCTCAGCCAGTTAAACTGCCTTGACCCTGTGTTACTGGCTGCAACAAAGCAAGCTCACCAGGAAAATGTATGAATACTTCATATTTGAATATGCCTTTCATGATCGGTTTGCCTTCAAATACATTTTTTTCCTCATTAAGTTCTTTTTCCATCAGCAGTCTGACATCTATAATAACCTATTAAGTTTCTATCAGTGTGGACTTGGTGCAAGGGTTAGATAGGCCCTTGGATATTTGTGAATCTTAACACAGTTGTCAAAACCCAGTTGTCTGGCTGGAGTGAATGTGGTGAATCACAGATTTGTGCTTGTCCCATAATTTTTGTATGACTTGCCTCCAGTAACTCCTCCATTATTAATATTGTTTTGGACTCTGACATTGCCATTTTGTTTGTTGCAGAATAGATTGAGCTGACACTGTCAAAAATGGGGCAAAACAGCCATGCAATCTCAATGACTGCTGACCTCTCCCAAGGATACTTGAACATTACCCTCTGTGCTTTAAGGTGAAGAGTTCTGCGTAGCAGCTGCGGCACAACCTGCGGCACAACCTGCAGCACCCCCCCCCAAAAAATCCTAAAAACACACCAAGCAAGGGCTGTGATTGGGCAGCTGGATTATACCAGTGTGTGATGGAGTGACCATTACTAGGGTTGTGGGTGTGACTGTGACGGCAAAGATTAGGGCCGTTTGTGTGGCATGTTTGATACCCCTCAGACCCAGGTTCGAAGCCGGGTGGGGTAACTTCGCTACACAGTGTTATAATAACGCTAAACCTGTGGCATAGAGTACATACAGTTTATTATAGAGCACAGAGACAAAGCATGCAAACCGTCACCGAACTTTGAAGAAGACACATCAGCGTAGGAGTGTTGGCAGAGTCGGCGGATCTGCAGTACTCCAAATTAGCCTTTAGTCTTGTATTTGGCACAGCACGAAATTGGCAGAGATAATTTGCTCCGTTTACGTGACACAGACAGGCAGCTGAATATGCCACAATAGTTATTTGTCTGCTTCTTATCAAGATTGTTCATGGCCTGCTGCTCATGGACACAAATTAATCACTTGGGGATGAGGGTATGAGTGGGGGGATGGGGGAGGGGGGGGTGTTGCCTCGCTCCCAGGCTGAATAAATGTCACACAGTGACCTTTTCTCATTAAAAAGTCAAGTGCAAGTTGGCTGGAACATATAGTTATGGCTAAGATCCCACACAATTGTCTTTGCCCATCAGCGGCAATATTAATGGGTCTGTGTCTCATTTTCCTCTGTGGCTGCCCGTGCTGCAGGAGTCCACCTTCCCTTACACCTACGCTTCCACCGCCTCATCTACTTATTCTGTCCCTCTCTCTCTCTCTCTCTCGCTCTCTTTCTCCTATTGTATTTCCTACCCTACCTCCCCCTACACCTCTCCATCTGATGATCTGCTACGCTTTGCCAGATGCCCTCTCATCATTGCCAACCCCCCCACCCCACCCCAGCCCCACCTCCCGATCCTCATGCCTCCCGGACAGATCAATACTACAGGAGCCAGCTGTCTGGCTATGTTGGTCCGTGTGGTCTAACAGTGTCTTGCTTTTCTCTAGACCCATTGGGAGGATATGTGCAATAAACAACACAGTTTCATGGTTGACCTTCATATTTTGTTGCATTCATAAGAACTTGGTATCTGAAGACCAATGAAATAGTCCCACTTCTTGACTGCCTTTAACCATGAACTTAGCAAACTGACACACAAGTTTTATGCAAAGACATGGAACTAACGACTGGGTCTCCACAATAGCAACAGTCCGTTTAGAATTGGCATCAACAGTATGGCCAGTGGGCTAAGAATAGATGTAGTTTGTGGCAAAATGAAGTAGTTCCACAAACAATTTTATTTCGGTGGTTAAAAATATAGAAACTATTGCTATAGATTAACAAAACACAAGTGTCAACTGTGGTATAAGCAGGGTAATGGCATTATCAGGATGGCAGATGTAAATACGGTTTGCTTTGTGTTGTGGCCACATTACCACCGTGCCACATGCATTACCTTTTTCAGACCAAACTCCACGTCGTCCATCATCCCTTATGTGTCTTTGTCACCTGCTTTGCCTAATGACACACTCAATGATGCATTTCCAATTCAGTCTTCCTGTTTCATTTAGCATTTCATTTAGCATTTCCCCCTTTTCACAATACCAATCGAACTCGTTGTTCATTTTTCAAGGCATAGATGGATGAGGTAAATCCAGCTATGGATGAGGCCATGGCCGACTGAGTTAAGTCCAGGTTCTTCACTGTTCCGCTGTATGCAATTAATGTTCGGAAACTAAGCCGTGCGAGTCCATTCTCATTTAGCCCCAGGCATTTTGTAGTGGGTCAGCACAACAAGAACACCCCCCCACTTAGAGTGAGCGCTGACCCAGATTGACATGACCTGCCAATGAGATGGACCATCCATAGCGGATGAGAGTGTGGAACGAGTGTCATGTTGACCCCTGGGGCGACGGGCGCTCACTGGGGGCAGTGGAGATGCACAGCCAGAACCGGCAAAACTGACACCCCAACACAGTCTCGCACACACAGACACACACACACACACACACACACACACAGTCTCACACACACAGACACACACACACAGACAGACACACACACACTCACACACTTAGCTACTTGGTATGTGCTCCACTGGGGATAATGAGGGGGAGTGATATGAATCACTAATGCTCACTGTAGCTGTCCGTGGTGGGCCCATGGACTGAGCATGCCTCTCCAACACACACACACACATGCTTTATTACTCCAACACTACAAATGGTAACCCTCCACCCACCCTCCCCACAACACCCCCTGCACCTTATTCAATTTCCAATCACTAATTTATTTGTTTACTCATTCGTTTGATTTTTTTTTTTTTGTTTCATTACATTAATTCACCAAAACATTTCAATTATGATAGGTTTCCATATTGATATTGATTTGTGGTGTTTGGGGGACTGAAGTCTTTATTAATTGGAAATGAAATAAGCACTTTGGGGGATTGTATTGAGATTGCTAAAGGCAACCTGACTGGGATTTTTAAATGTGTGTTTAACAAAGCAGAGCAAGCAAAATATTTTTGATACACTCCACATCTACCCAAGCTTGCTGACTCGTGATGAAACAGGGTTATAAACAAAGTCTTTTCAGTGTGCTAGAGAGTAATGTCATTGGAAAATTAGAGTATTTTCTTTTCTACGATATCCATTGTAGCGGTGCACCAGCATTCATGTTGTTCAGGTTATGTCTGGCTTCTAGCCAGTTGTTTGTCACATTTAAGGAGAACAAGAGCCCGAGGGCTATAGTGGCTAACAGTAAATGGATAAAGAGGATAATTGGTGTAAGTGTTCCTCGTGTATGTTGTATTTATAAGACCCTGTCTGTTGCCATTGCTTTTCCCTTTTGTCATGTTCTGAACCATCTCTCTCTCTCTGTCTATCTCTCACTCTCTCTATCTATCTCTCACTCTCTCTCTCTATCTATCTCTCACTCTCTCTCGCTCTCTCTCTCTCGCTCTCTCTCTCTCTCTCTCCCTCCCCCCCCCCCCCCCCCCTCTCTCTCTCTTATTCTCTGTTCTTTCCCTGACAGCTCAGGGATTCATGTAAAATCTTACAACCATCACAGTGAAATTCCCCAGGCTTTAAATACTGAAGGCAGTTCAGTAATTACCGTGGAAGAAGTATTTTTGCCTTGTTTGGAGAGAGAGGGAGAGAGAGAGAGAGGGAGATAAATGGGTTTATTTAAATCTGTGGAATGACATTTGTTTCCTCTGTGATTGTTGTTTTTCCGTTTTGAGATGTATTAGAAAGCATGTTTTTAGTTTTGGATGTATATAGCACATTTGTTTTGAATGCTCACCTTGCGTATATGGCAGGCTTCACCAGCAGGGTAAAACAGATCTGGAAGTTTGCTGTGGGTGGGTTTGGCTCTGATTGCTGCGGAAATTAGACCTTTGGGGAACGTCAGGTTAATCTTTTCTCTTCAGAGAATTCTTCGGGCAAAATTACTCCTTTACCTGTATATAATTACTGCTACCAGTGAATTGCCTCCTGCTATTCCTGGTAGGCTTTATTTAGGGTGGGCAGATTTTAAGGGTTTTATTTGCCTTAAACGGTTTGTGCTTGTTTTACTGTATATGTGCATGGACTGTTTTCTATCAGGTTGTAATCACTTCAAATGGGGGGCAAAATCGAGACTATAATGCAGATTGTAATCTTCATGTTGTGACCTACTGCATCTCTTTTTGGATCACATTAGCTGTGACTGTTGTCTTTGTGTGCTGTACAAATGGTGGTATCGTGAGATTGTGGGGGGTTTTTGGTTGCACAGAACACACAATGCATTGTTGCAGCTCAGGTTGCAGAGAAGGTTGTGCAGAACAAGGCCCTAGTTGTGGCCACCTCCAGCCTGATTTACACAGTTCCAGGCAATGGTGGGAAAGAGTTCTGCTAAAATAAATGAACTGAATACAGTCACTCTGTAGCTCTGCAACTTCCCCCAGTCTCTCTCTCTCTCTGTTTCATGCTTTCGCTCTCTCTCTCTCTCTCGGTCTCTGTCTCGTGCTATTTCTTGCTTCTTCTTTCTCTGTCTGTCTCTCCCTCTATCTCCCTCTATCTCCCTCTCTGACTCTCTCTCTCTCTCTCTCGCTCTCTCTCTCAGTAAGGAATTGGCTTGCGTGTCTCTTACCAGCTGGTGACGGATGACTTGACACAGAGGTCTTTCTTATACCTTTCCTTCCATACCACCAGACTAAACCAATTCACTTTCCTAGCTTTCAGAAAAAAAAATAGTAGCAGCACCTGCCTTTCCCCGCAAACAATACTGTGGATGCAATATTAATGACCTTTCTTTTACCTCCCTCCTACCAGGCACTTCTCTCAGCCTTGCCATCAGCTCTCAATCCGCCTCTTTATTTTTGTCACGCAACACCTAACGCTGTGCCCTCAAGCCAGCGGAATGTTGTTTCAAAACTTTGATTAGAGTTAGCCACGGTCATTCCATTTCAGCTGAGCAGCATTGCATACATTTTTAATGCCATGACTTGAAAGAGTTGATGGCACTTTGTTTGTGTGGAAATGCTCTGCCGTTTGGCTTTAACGTTGTCCTTGCATGCCAGTGCTAAACTCCCACCTTGGAGTCCTTTGTCGCCACGGAAATTTCTCATCTCTTTTTGTTTTGAGACACACTTTGTCCATTGGTGCTTTCTGAGGTAACTGCTTATCGAAACTGTTTGGCTTGAGGCAGTCGTGCCGCAGCTATCTAAAGGATACGCTAAAAACTGGGTTCCATTAAAGCTACCATTTCTTTTGAACCCCTGTTTTGAAAGAAGAATTTCATTATGGTGTTGTGCTCGTCATCTTACGTGTGGAGAATGGAACAGCCAAATCTCCGTAATTGAATTTGAAACTACCTGTGGTTTTGCATAATCAGATAATGGAAGTGTGGACTAATGAGAGTTAGAGTGTGAGTAGGATGTGCTCATGGCTGGGAGTGTTAGTGGGGTGGTCGAGGTAAGTGGTACTTTGCCCATGTTCCATTGACCTGTGGTTGTACTGGACTGGTCTTGGAGGGCAGAAATTCCCTGCTTGGGTTCCACTACTTCGGAAATGATGAGTCGCCTATTCTAAAGATGGCTTCATTCTCCCATAAAACTTGGAGGGGCTATTACGGTGGGCACAGCCCTGGTCCTTTCTCTTGGGAGAAAAGTAATAAGTTTGACATAAGAAGCCATTGAAAATCCTTACTCTGTTAAAGCCATCAAAAGACAGAGCACTTCGGGTAATGGGCTCCCTTTGGGAAGACTCCAAGAGGTTTGTGCTTTATGTCAGGGAGAATTTGTACTGACGCTTTTTTTATAATGTATTGTTTATTTATGGAAACAGGATCACAGTGTCATGAAGGACTTTAACGGGAACATCTCAGACCCCCTCAACCTCGTTTTATGGACTGACAATTGATGTAAAACACAATGAATACTTTAAAATCATTATAACAATTGTAACAACAAAACATGAAAATCATGTCATTTCATATGGCTAATGGTAGCAAATCAGTGACCTGCCTTGCACTTCTCTCCCACATCTGTATTGTTAAAAATTCAGCATTATGAATTCTAGCTGTAGAAAGTTTCATCATTATAACAGCTTCAATGTATAACGAGTATTAGTAGTTCAGTAAGAGGTTTATGTGGGAGGTAGCCATCTCTACAAAAAGTGTTTTTGCTGCAGTTAAACCTGCAGCCAGACTTGTCGTTGCTTTTTAGTGTGATGTGTGAATCATCATTAAGCAAGTACAGCTTTATACAGCAGTGCTGCCCTCTCATAATGACAGGTTCAGCAATACCATTCCAATAAAAACTTTCAGGTGCTTGATCACCTTGCAGAGGCCACCCTAAGGTTCATTTACTGTTGCCAAGTTACATAAAGTCATTTATATTTTACCGTTGATATTTGTCGCTCCGCTGTCATCGAGCTACCCAATGACCCATTGTAAAAAAAAAAAAAAACCACATTCCAGAAGTTGAACAGATTTTACCTTCTAGCGTCTTGTGTTTTTTAGAAGCCTCGCTGTCTTTTGAGCAAGGCCCAGGCAGAGAAGGCAGCGAGGCGTGTCACAGCGGTCAAACAACTTGTCAGTCACGTCTTGCCATAGGAAGGCTATTGAGCTTGAGCATCTGGCAGAGAAAAAAAACATCACAATGTGAACGGCCCCTTATACAAAAGCCTTCTCCTTCAGTGTGGCCTTGTACAGTACGTGTCGAATGTACAAGTCTGTGAGGTTCCATCCATCCACCTATCCATCCATCCTATCAGACATTGTGAGATGTCAATGTAAATGAAAGCGTCTGCCAAATGCAGTGTAATGTAATGTAAATGTCACTTTATTTGTAAAGCACTTTACAACAGCACAGCAAAACAGCAGTCCACCAAAGTGCTACGAAACAAGACAAAACAAAACACAGAAACAAAGAGGAAAGAAAAAAATACTGTATATAGCGAGAGATAATAACATAATACTTAACATAACTTAATAATACTTTTTTTGGAGATGGAGGTGAAATGAAAGAGAAAATAAAAGCATTATTGATTCCCTGGAGCAGCGTCAGGTTAGGGCAGCTCTTTCTCTTGATGCCTGGGCAGTGTGCCGCTCTCAGGGTTTACTGTGCTTCCAGGCCACAGCCCTGACTTCACACCTTATCATTATTTTCTCCTTTGTCTTTGGAGAGCTGGGCAGATTCCCCCCCAAGGTAGATCCCTGTGCTTCTCCACTGGCACAGGTGTTACATAATTGAACACTACAAGGTTTAGCGTGCCTAGCACTGAACAGGCAAGACCTCACACACCCTCCCCATCACCTTACCCACCCCCGCCACCACCACCACCACCCCCACCCCCAGCCCCTCATATCTTTTATTCAAAGCGGCAGGCCGTGAAAACTCTTCTCTGAGAAGCTCTGTGGCTAGCATTAGGGAAGGCTGATCACCCATATGTTCCAGACCATGCTCTCTCCGTGGGCTGAAAGCACAAATGCATTTGCAGAGAAAAGGCATAGCTGCCTGCCCTGCCTACCCTTTTTTCTTCCGCAATCTCCAGCATGCAGGCGTCGTGAGTGAGGTGCCATGCAGCTGCTCCCGCACCCCTCCCAAAACACAAATGACAACGCTGCCTCATTTGGTATGGGGGAGTGGACCAAAAAATGAAAGGTTTTTTCATGCTTTGTCAGCCTGTAAATATTTATTTATTCATTAATTTATTTATTTATTTGCTTACTTACTTACTTGAATCATGCCTGTGCTCTAAGAAGAGACAGCTAGGAATGGGAAATTTGGAAAGAGAATCCTCACCTACCAGTTAAAAGTCAGACACCCACTGCAGTGCCTTCGCGAGTGGTCTTTGTGTAAAAGTGTGCTTCCTCACTTTGAATGTAGTAGGAATGGCCTGTGGAGATGGGGGTCGAGTCGGCTCTGTGCTAACAGTGCACCAGGGGCTTTTTGATGCAGGCTGGAGGTACGTGAAGGTCTGTACCCATGGTGATCTGATCCGTCGTGGCGAACTCTGGACTCTGCTTTTGTCTGAGTCATCTCTGAGCAATGTGGCACTCTCACTGAAACTCTTAGAGCATAGCTGCTCACTGCATCCCGCAGGGAAAGAGGAGGGGTCCACTGTATGGATGACCTTATTTGTAACAGGGCTTTTAGCAAAGGGGCAAGAATGAAACACTGTTAAAAGGGAGTGAGTCACTTTGAGAAATCGGGTCATTTGATATAAAATACCAAGTGTGGCTTTTAAAAGGTTAAGTCCACCTTAAAATATGTGTGCAGTGTAATATGTACATGTCTGTATCCTTGGGTAATTTCATATCAAATCAACACAGACCTGACACCCATTTCTCTCAAATTGAAATATGAATCTTGAAATCTCACATGCATAGTATATATATATCATAAGAATGGTTTCAATTCAATAATTACCTGCCATGGCTGTAATAGTTTTCGAGATTGCAGATTGAAATATGGCTGACATTATATACAAAATGGGCATGAACAGTGTTGGAATTTTTCTGCAAACACATTGTACTTAGCAAAAGGATATCATTCTGGTGAGCAGTGCAGACAAAAAGAGACTTTGTTCCTAAGGTACCAACTATTAGCACCACTTTAACCTACATAAGAAAAAAACCTTGTACAGATGCATGTGTAAATGCTAATGTAAACAGTATGGAATTAGCTTAATTTCATTTAATATCAGTACAGGTGGTGATTAATCTATTTTAAATCCAATGTATTGTAAGTCATGCATACTGTTGCTTCTTCTGGATGATTCACCCTAATGTTAGTTTATTTAATATCATATCAGCACTTCATCAGCACATCTGTCCTCTCCTCAGATTCATAAATCTGGGCTTTTTTATTGTAGTGTAGTTGTGTACCAGCATTATGCTAACCTGTATGATTATGCTGAACTGGCTCCCTGTAACACAGTGAATAAAAAAAATTCTAAAAATATATGTTCCTACAACAGGTCCAAAAAACATTTCTGTGCCAAGAACTGTTGCACCGAGCTGAGTAGTTATTGCAAGACCTTTCTGCTCATCGCATCTGTATTTGCATCCAGCCCATGTTGTGTCGCATGTCAGAGAGGGGATGCCTGAAGTAGTCCATAGGGAAGCTGCTGATGTGTGTCTGTGTGTTGTCACAGCAGGGCTGGTTGATGTGGTTAAGCACCTGACAGCCTCTGATGAAATGAAATGCACATGTTGATGCAACTTTTCCACTCAACAGTAGAGAAAAAACAGTATGTTGGTGGCTGATACACAAACATACTAACTTTTCACCTGCAAAAATGTCGGCTGACTGCAAAATCCTCCAGACTTTATCCTCTGAACCTCATCAATTTTCCCTTTCTGAAGGCTTCAAAGTTTTTTTGAAAATGCTTCTAGACACACAGCTTCTGCCCCCACCCCTCACTCACCGTTTGCTTTTTTTGTCCTGAGCTTTTTCATTTCATCTTGTACCCCAGAGAATGTGTTTGATTTTGATGGCTTTGTGATGTCAGGTCGATGGGAAAGTGCTGTGTAAAGGGCATTCTCCACCAGTGTGTTCTAAGTGAACCACTATTTCTGACATGGCCGTTTTGAAAGACATAATGGTGATGGACAGTAATTTCCACATGGGGAATGTTCAATCGCAGGACCAGCCCAATGCATCGTGGCACGCAATCAAACGAGGGCACGCTCAAGACTGTGGCGTGATGCTTTGAACTGGGGCGGTGAGGTAAATGGATTACCTGTGGAGCCTGTCCTCTCCGCTCTTTTGTGGTTCTTGCATAACCTCCCAGACAGCCATTCAGCTTTTGGTCAAAAGTTCAACTCTTCATTATGCTTCTGTGTCTAATATGACTGGGTTGATGGCCAGCATACTGGAAGGGGTCAAAAGGCTGTAGGTTCATTAAATATTCATTCAACTTTTGTGAAATTGGGCTTTTCCAGTGCCTTACGGGCTAAATGTGAAAGTTGTAAAAATTTTAGCTAACAGAAGGCAGTCTAAAGTACCTCATTCAGCTACTACATTGCAGAGACATGAAACGCTGCATTACGAATGCTTTGTTGAAGGATTTGTGAAGGTTGCCAACAGTTAATGAGGGATCGTTATCGTCATTAGAGGCAGTCTCAGTTGGAGCTGGATGGAGCCAATTAGTCTTGATGACTTCAAGGTCCTAACAAAAGGACATCAATGAGGAGGATATCTCAAGCCTGGCCCTCCCACTGTTCCACTTTGCTCCAGTAATACAAGGGATACACTACACTCTGAAGAAAAAGAGAAACAAGAGTTTGATCTAATAGAGCTACAAGGGCCAAAGATTGTAGTGGTAGTATATGAGAACTCTACCCCAGCAAGGAAAAAGGTGATTTTTTTTGTGACTTTGGTCAGTTATATTTTCATTTGCTGTGACTTTGGGCAAAATGCAATTATCCAGAGTGACTTACAGTTCAGTGACTTGAGTCCAGGATTTGTTGGTTTAGTGTCATGCTTTTTTGTGTTGAGCTGACCTTCCTGGATTTGGCCGTGCCAAGGACACAACCAGCCCTGCCAGAAGTCACTGCGATTCCACGGCAACAGAGTGATGCACTTAGTTTGGATCCCCATTTCTTTCCCAATATTTCTTCTCGACACAGATCACAAATGCCCTTTTTTTTTTTTTTTTTTGCCCGGCCTAATATCAGGCTGGTAAATCCTTATATCTTGTCTTCTACATTTGCGTTGGCAGAGTTGTCGCCTGTTTCCCTTTTCGCTCATGAAGAATGTCTCCCTGCTTGTGTGCAAGCGCCTCGCTGCTCTGCCAGGGACGAAGCCAGGCGACATTAAATCTCAGCACTCTCTAATGAAGCTACTCCTGTGAGCCGAGACATCCTGTCGTTGCCTCCTTCCGCCGCGTCCGCTCTGCAAATCCATCACTTCGCTGCTGAAGCAATGGGGTGAGAAGAAGAAGAAGGAGGAGGTGGCTGGGGGGACAGAAACAGAGGAGAAAAATGCTTCTCAGTGCCAGGAGGCCTCCAAAATAAAGCTGCACTGCAGCCGACATGGCCAAGAGAAGGGATCTTATCTATCAGGGCTCTTCAGACCGCTTCTGAAAGAGCTGTACTACATTCATTATTGATTGTTAAAACATGCCAGAGCTCCCTCTCTTCTCAGTTGGCTCTCCCCTCCTAAAAACCTGCATACATCCAGGAGGTGTATACTGCTTGTTATATCTGTATGGCTGGTTATAGTATACAGTAGTCTGAAAGAGTTTCTGTAGAGGCCCCATAAGGAAATTTATTTGTTGAGATATGAGTTAGACTTTAAATGTTTTAACACAATGCTGCCTATCATGGTGATGGTGACACTGCAGGATATGTCCCATTCTTTTTCTTATGCATAACCCAGGATCTGAACACATGAGTGGGGAAAAAGTCCCATAATTCTTTGGAGCACAGTATAAATGCTGACTGTTGGTGCCTTTGGTGTGTGTGTGTGTGTGTGTGTGTGTGTGTGTGTGTGTGTGTGTGTGTGTGTGTGTGTGTGTGTGTGTGTGTGTGTGTGTGTGTGTGTGTGTGTGTGTGTGTGTGTGTGTGTGTGTGTGTGTGTGTGTGTGTGTGTGTGTGTGTGTGTGTGTGTGTGTGTGTGTGTGTGTGTAGTGGCATAATCTCTCATTCTGAAGACATCAGGGGGCGAACATGGCTGAGCTGGGTGCAGTGATAAGTAATGCCACCCGGCTTAGCTTGCCTTTGATGTTCGTCCTAGAAAGCCAAGGTGCTCAAAGGCTGTCCGTCCTTGAAGTTAAAGAAGCCATGGATCCCTGGAGAATGTGAAATATTGTAATCCCTGCCAAAATAAAAGGGGGGGTGGGGTGTGGTGAGGGGGTGGGATAGCCCTGTAGGGTATGTGCCCGTTAAGTAACACCCCAGGTTTGTGTTTCTGAATTCGACCCCACCTCCCTTTTTTCCCCACTGTTGAAATTGCTGATGTTAAATTACAGTAGATGTAGAGCTGAATCAGTTGGGTGTGTAAAACGGGTATGATTGCAGCGCTTGGCTGGCTGCAGTAGGACTGGTACACACTGGGCTTCTTGAAAATGGATACTGGAATTAAATCGATGACTGGGAGTAAGGAAATGTGGCAGCTCAGAATAGTATAGACTGTGCTGCTTGGAGTCGAATGGCCGGCGGTGTAAAGTGCAATGAATAATTTGTGCAACTTATAATCTTGGCTTTAAGCCATGACCTGCAGTTTTTCACAGCAAAACATAAAAATGTGCTGACCTGTGCCTCAAGCAGTTGTAGTGTCTAAAGGTCTCATTATAATGATAAAATGTAAGTTATAACATATTTGTAAATGTGTGCGTGTTTGTATTTGTGTGGCTGTGGCTGCGGCTGTGGCTGCAGCTGCAGCTGCATGTGTGTCTTTGTGTGTTTGTGTCTGTGTCTGTGTCTGTGTATGGGTTAAGAATTGTGCGTTGACACTTTCTCTAAATGTGTCCTTCTGCAGCTGCTGAGGCAGTCTCTTCGCCGTGGGTGGACCACACAAACCTGTCAACTCTAACAGCCAGCCAGTCCATTTGCCGCCTTGACAGCAGCAACACCGACATCAAAGGTACCCAAATCAAAGATCGCTCTCTCTCCTCTACCCTTTTACCCTTTCATCATCCAGTTTTAAAAAAAATCACACAGCCATTTTAGACGAATGACCATTTCTTTCCAGTTTTTCTCCCTTAGAGTTTGTCTTACTTGTCATCTAAAATCTTCGAGTCCACATTATGTGATGCTGCCCAACGCTTTGTGGTAGTTATTTACATGTTTTACTGTTATACTGTCAGTGAGCAACATATACCTTTGCATTAATCCCCTCTCTTAAACAGCATATCCCTCAAATGTGTTTTCTTGTTTTACTTCTCCCACTTGAGAGTGGGCTGGAAGCCGAAACGGCACCATTTTTTTCTGGTCCAGTATTTCCTCTGCAGGGTGAGAGAGGGGAAAGCGAAAAAGCTGCTAAATGACAGCTCTTCTCATCTCCTGCTGTGTACGGATGCCTTTCGGAGCCATCTAAATACATATTTATGTGTTTTTTTTTTTTTTTCTGTCATCTTTCTCCCGTGTTACTTTTCAAATGGAGATGTGCTGGAATGCAGGCTTTTTTTGTTTCTATTCATATACCAGTGCATGCGTTTGTGTGGTCAAATCTGAATATTACAGCAGTCATTTGACTAAATTAATTTCAAATTATTTTAAATTATTGGTGCATATGTAGGATGCGCAACCATATTAGGCATCTGAAGAATTCTTTAAGGTGTGTGCGTGTGTGTGTGCGCGTGCGTGTGCGTGTGCGCACGCGTGTGCGTGTGCGTGTGTGTGTGTGTGTGTGTGTGTGTGTGTGTGTGTGTGTGTGTGTGTGTGTGTGTGTGATTGAGGAAGAAAAGATGCAGAATCAAAATCCCTCTGATTCCACACTGAAAAAAAGGGACTTCGAAAAGATGAGAGGGAGAATGGCTGGTAAACAATGGTATCTCTTCTTCTCCTAGCTGAGAACCACATCAGGAGTTTGGGCCTATGCTGCTCTCTAAGCTTTGTTTATCCAGCCATCACAGTTCTGCTGCCTGCCGTGGATTAGCCCTTGCTTTAATGTCTCATAGACGGAAAAAAACACACAGAGCCCAAAATTGAAGGCTAGATTGGCCCTGTGTGTGACAGGGGCTTTATTTTGACTTAATGAAAGAGGAAATCTTCAAAGAGATGAGAAGTATTCTTATGGGCCCCTCCGACTTAGAACAGCCATAGCCATTGCTTTTTCTCAACCGTTGCTTTCCATGACGGTAGAGAGAGATGCATTGCCTTTAATCGAACGCTGCATGCTTTTGCAGCGGGAGCTTTCAGGCTCATCTGACAAGGCCCTCTTGATCAACAAGCCTCTAATGAAGGAGCCCTCTCTGTGCCCCCGTCAAGTGTTTTTTCTTTTTTTTTTTTTCCTCTACTCTCCAGATGGTTGCCACTGGAAGGACAAGTGAAAGCATTTTTTGGGAGTCCGTGATGGAAATAATTACCCTCTCTTGGGGCACCAAAAAGCCACTACAGCCGGGCTCCACGCCATTAAACGAGCAGTCACCAGACATGGCACTCCAGCCCGACTGTGACAGAGGAGCGCAGAGTGCTGTCTAAATCATGGCCATTTAGCCTATGCAATTGGCATCAGGCTTTTAATGTGACGGGGGGTTGGGGGGCAAAACGAACCTACAAATGGCTTGCGTGTTTTAGTATAATGGCACAATGTGTTAGGCATCACTTGGAATTACATTAGCTCTGGTGTTTGTATGTGTTGTTTTGGCCCAGTGTTTTGTATCTCTAACACAAATCCAATTTGCAAGTAGACACTTTTAATCACTTTTTTTAATACATCTGGTGCAATCCCTTATAATTTCACCCAGTCTTCTTTTTTGAATTGGCTGAGTCAATTATTGCAGAGACCAGGTGGGAAAAGGGCCAGGGAGGCCCTCCCCATCCGCCCCATCCACCCCCATCCCTTTCAGTGAGCAGGTGCTTATGGGTAGCCCCCCTGTTCCTCAGAGGTCTGTGTCTGGGTGGGGTGGGCAGGGCATCAGGTGCACTCATTAACTTCCTCCTCCCTCTGCCTCCCACCCCAATTGATGTGGCTGAGTGGTGCCAAAAGTTGACTGGCTAGGCTAATGAAATGGTGCTTGTCTCAAATTATGGGGTTTAGGGACTATGACCGCGTAATTCCTCCTCTCCCTCCTGTTTTGTTTAACTATACGTATAGCCCACGTCGTCCATCCATCCCTCAGAACCTTGGCTTCCACTGCCAGACCTCTTTGTCACAGTCAAAGGGTGGTCCCCACTGATGTCTGCTGAGTTAATGCATACTGCAAACACCTCTTAAATACATTCTTACAAGAGTATTGCATTTTTGTGGTACATGGTGAAGACTCACTGTAAATTCAGATTCGAGTATTATTGGCCAAAGCAAAGAGGAATCTCACCAAGCTGTGTTTTGCCACAAAGTTAAATATATATGGCATGGCGGCTGATAAGACTACCAGTTTTCATGCTGAAATTATATAGCACTCCCTTAAATTTGCATGTTCATTTGCTTACATGTCTGATTAGGTTTTTTAGTTCATTAGTTAAGATATTTCGGTGTGTGTTTTAATTGTGCGAGCACAGAGGGCCGTCTTTTGGGACTGATGAATGAGCTGTTGAAGATATACTACCACGTTTTCCATTAGGGCTTTGATGTGCTGCGCCCGAGCTGCTTCTATCACTGCGTATGAGCCCTGAAACCATGTAGAAATTACGGCTGTGCGCATAAAATTTATTACACGGCTATTTTTAGCAGCGGGACTGGTGCGAAAAGTCGTTTATCCTTCAGGGAAAGCCCTGGTCAAACGTGAGCCCTTCAGTGCATGTAAAGACCCCGTGGTCACACGTCTCTGAGTGTAGGGGGTAGGGGGAGATAGTGCTGCCAATGGCTCTCCCTCATTGTATCACCTTCACTTCTTTCAGACGCTAATTCAGGAGGAAATTGTCTTCGCAATTTAAAGTCATTTGGTTTTTTCCGCTGTCCCATTTGACACATTAGCAGGAGCATTTGCTCTTTCGTACAATCAGCAGTGCAAACGACCCCTCTGCCCTCTCTGTGTATTTAAAAGGCTTATTAGCATGTGCTTAGTGCGGCATACGCACAAGACTGACGCTGATGGAGGAGCAGGTTAAACGAATAACCCTCCCAGTCTTCTCCTCTTCAGCTCACAGCCATTAGCAGACGTCTGCTGCCTAACGTCTTCGAGTCGGGGGGGGGGGGCTTGTTTTGTCGAGCAGGAATTCTTCAAATTCACACCACCGGGTGCTGCTAGGGTATTTTTGGAGGAGTCCAACAAGAGGTGTGTGGTAACGATGAGCACTGTGTGTCCCACATTCCCCGCAGTTTGAGTCATGGGATAGGGCCGTTCGGGCTGTTAAACACTACAGCCCAGAGTGGGGAAAACAGAAGAGGTTCATTTAGGCAATGTAGCTGGGGGAAAAAGCTGCACAGTCACTACATTAACTTCCAGGCTTTGTTTATCCAGAGTTTCAGTGAAAGTAAATTTGATGTTGATTATGTCAAGCCTTGCATCCCCTATGAGGGTGAACATAGGTGTACATAAGAAAACGTTTAACTTATACCCTCCACCCCCACCATGCTTTTATTTTTTCCAGAAAGTAAGGAGGTGGACCACCCATGCCCCCCCCCCCTCTCAAACCACCACCACACCCATGCAGCAGGGCCCTCTGTGGGGAGCTCACCACACCACAGTGCCTCAGCATAACACTGGTGTCAGAGCTTCATTCTGGATAAATAAATGATCAGCCCGAAACAAACATCAAAGACTTGTTTTGTGCTCGCGCTGTGGTTCAAAGAGATTGGAAGCCTTGCCCAAGAGTTTCCCACTGTGCCTACACGATCTGTTTATGCATGCTTTTTCAGACTACTAAATCCTGCAATCTGCATCAGTCCTAAAGCCTCCTGTCCTTCCCAAGCACGGTCTCTGGGCTTTCATTTGGGAGTAGCATAGGAAGTATCCCTGAAATTGGTTTGAAAGTACAGCAATCCCTTTTTCCCCCCTCTCTTTCAGACTTTACCAGTTAAACAAAGCAATGTTTGATAGTCTGTCTGATCTAACATTTTCTTTTCCCCTCTCTCTCCCTCTCTTTCTCTTTTTCTCTCTCCTTCTGTTTTACTTTCTCTGTTTATTTGCAGCACTCTGTCGGTATTTGGGTTTCTCTCTTCTTTCTGTCCTTTCTGGGGGATGTCTGTAATCTAACTGCCTGTGGCCAACCGACTAATAGGTGTGTATAAAGGTGAACTCTGTGAACCTACACCTGGCACATTGCCCCCTATGTCATTTTGCTTGCCCCTGCTCATCAGTGATGTCCCCTTGGTCTGTGGTGCTTGAGTGGAATTGAACGGGAGATGTAATGTAATGGTGTCCAGCGTGGTGCATGCTATGTGCAATCAAATCCTCCTCTTGTGATTTCATTTGATATCCCAGCAGAGACTGGCATGGATATTACATAAGTGCATGATTGTGTGTGTTTGAGGACATGTAAGATTGAATGTCAATTTGTTTTTTGGAGATAATATGCATTGAAAATCCATTTTGTTTTCACTGGTGATGTTTTGGTTGGTTGGTGGACTCACATCATGGCTGTTACTTGTGACCATTTTATGTTTGTTTTTGTTTGTGTTGTGAGTGTGTGGAACTACTCACACTTTTTTGCAGTAAAACTCTCAACTTGATTTAACCGCCTCCTGACCCCCACTTCCCCCCTCTCTCCTCTCCTCCTCCTCCTCCTGCTGGCCCGACCCCAAGACCAGCACAGACCCAGTACTTGTGGGCTCGGGGGCGCCATGGAGGACTATGACGTGCGTTCGGCGGCCAGCATCCTGGCCTCGGTAAAGGAGCAGGAGGCTCGCTTCGAGCGCCTCACCCGCGCCCTCGAGGAGGAGCGCCGCAACGTGTCGCTGCAGCTGGAGCGCGCCAACCTGCCCCCGGACCGTACGGGCGGCTGCACGGCCTCCGCTGGCCAGCCACTGGCCTGGCAGCAGGTGGTGATGCAGGTAAAGACAAACAAGTGCTGCTCATTGCCCCAGAACAAACCGCTTGCATCCTTCGTCCATCCGTCTGTCGGTGTGCCCACCTGCCTGCCTGACAACCTGCTGCTCTCACCTGGGCGCACATCCATCTGTGTGTGTGTGTGTGTGTGTGTGTGTGTGTGTGTTGGTCATACCCAGCGCTCTGGAGGTGGAGTGAATGGCGCCATCGCTCCCATGGCTTGTCTCGGCATGACCATTCATCATGCAGTAAATGGCAGTCATTTCCTGTTTGTTCTCTGTCGTGATTGGTTGGGCTAGGTGTCAATGTCCTGTGGTGACTGCCATTGTCTCATGGAGGTGAGGCACTTTTCACCTTGTCCCTTCTTCTTCTTTCAGCCCAACCAATCCAGTCAGCTGCTTCACCTCCTCATGTCCTTCCACCCAGTGCATCTTGATGTTGTCTTGTGTTGTTTCTTGTGGAGTACTCTCTAGTCTGAGAGAGGCTCAAGGTTCTCTGTGGTAATACTTTGCTTGTGTGTGTGTGTGTGTGTGTTTGTGTTTATTTTTTAATCAGGGATTTGTGAAGATGTTAAATGAGGCTGATGTAATTTTTTGAAATGTCAGTGGTCACCATGGCCCATTCATTCCCAGGCAAGACTCCCAAATGCCAAATCAAATTGTACAATCGCAATTGTCTTCTCAGCAGTTAAGGTCATGTGTCAAATATGTGGTGTGTCACTAAACCCTGTATACTCTTTGCTGACTCATGTTTAACAGGCGTGTAAAATTTAAAAATGAGTGTCCGTTCTAAGCCTGTGTGAGTAAGTGTAGTCTCGTCAAAAGCAAACCCTGCACTCTTTGATCCACCTCCTGCCGGATGAGCTGTGATCGTGATTGTGATCGGCCCTTCACACCTGTATAAATCCTGTGCAACTTTGACAGGGCTGTCCAAAAGGTGATGGCTTGGTAGTCGATACACTTATTTTAAGACTCTTGCTTAGCTGATGTTCAGTCTACTGTTTGCTGGATCGAAGTCAAATGTTGTGCTGCACCAAATCTATCGATGATGGCCAGTTGTTAGTGAAGTGCATCCTGTCTACCCGCCCTCCTGTCCACCTCCTCCTCCTCCTCCTCCTCCTCCTCCACTCATTTTCAGATAGTGCTTACAGGTCACTGAGCACTTGACCAGGTGCATATGGGGTGCAAGACCTCTCCACCCCAGCTTATTTGATATAACAAGTGTGTGTGTGTGTGTGTGTGTTGGGGTGGGAGCTGTGCCAGTTGGCTGCGGGAGGCGGTGGCTGCATGCTTGGCATAGCGGCGTGGCAGGGCTCATCCCTCAGGGCCCAGAGAGCTCTGCTGTGTGACATAGCGGTTGCTGCGTGCATACATAAGGATGCTGAGTAAGGAAGTCACTAGTGTCTTCTGCTGGGTCTTATGCATGCAGATTGATTGTATGAGGAAGCCATTGGTGGCCTTGCATTTTTAACAGGAATATGCTTGTGTGTGTGTGTGTATCTATATGTGTGTTTGACACCATACAAAGATATACACACACAATCAGACACAGACACAAAGTTGTATCTTCATGTCCATGTGTTCTGCTTCATATGCAAAGAGCAGATTACCAATCAGCCGCTGATTACCATAGTGCTGAATGCATGGAGTGCATTTTGAGAGGTGTCTAAAGAGCTGTGAAGTTCACTGTGAGCCGTGTTGCCGATAAAACTAATACAACCTATTAATACTCTTTATTAAAGTATTTGTGTGGAATCTGTTGTGGAATTTCCATGTAAAATCACGACAGCCTCTTCTTTGTCCTCCCCTATTGACCGGTTTTGGGTTATTTATCCACTTTTCTGCAATTACAGTTCCATCAGACAATCAATAACGTAATTGTAATTGCAGTCCAGAAATCCTACCACCTTATTGTAACACTCAGAGTAAATATGGTGCAGGATACTGGCCTAGGCTAGTTGATAAATTTTGTTGACCAGAAACCTGTTTTTGTAAATGCTTGTTTCATGAAGAGAGTTATTGATTTAACACGCGGGTCAGGTTCTCAAGCTTCTTTGTGCCATTTGCATTTCATATGTTTGACTCCATTAACCCAGAGTCAATATAGCGGCTCTTTCGGGGATGTTTCTCTTTTGAGATGAAAGAACCTCATATCACAGCTGACCTAAAAGGGGTTTTGTTTTACTTTTCAATGAAAGTAGTGTGGCAGTGACATGCTGATACATTTGACGAGTCATATTTAAGGGGTAAGTCTCAGCCTTTAAAGGCCCTGTTTGATATTCCAAAGGCGCGGGCAGGCAGGGCTAGATGGTAACAAGAGCTGGTGTTCACGGCTGGCCCTGTCTAAATGTAGGGGGGGGGGACTTTCAAAAGGACCCAGGGCTTTAGAGGATACCGCGTCCTCTTTAATCTGCCTCTCCTGTCTGCACTGAGACATATGAGGAGCCAGATCTGCCGGACTTTGTTTTTTTTTTTTTGTTCTTTCTTTCTTTTTCTTGTCCTCCCTGGCTCACACCCAAGCAGTCGACACAAAGGCTGCGTCACCGCTGCGTATATATATATCCCTCCTTGGGCCGTGTGTGTGTGTGTGTGTGTGTGTGTGTGTGTGTGTGTGAGCGCGCTGGTGCATGCCTAGGACCTCGTAAATCACCTGCCTAACAATGAGGCCTGGCCTTACACTCCCACACACACACACCCACACACTGGTTGTCCTCCTAACACCATTAGGAGAATGCTTGCCTCCTGTAAATGTGTAATTACCTCGGTGCGAAACTAGCAGCATTGTTTACCAGGGGGCACTTTCGCTCCATGTCTCTGTCTTCCTCGACTGTTTCCCCCCGCTCACCCCGACTCTGTTTATGACTCCTTTTTTTCTCACGCTCTTTCACATTCTGTCCATCTCTCATTCACTTCTCCTCTTGTGCTAAAATGCTAAAAAGTGAGACAATGAGTACCACTATGTAAATGTATGGGGACATCCCATTTCATTCATTAGGCTACTCTAATTCTGTTATAATGCACAGCTAAAAAGAAAAATATATATAAACATTGTACATCTGACACTGATAGCTTCCTTAACATGGCTGGCTTGATGGTTCAAAACCACTTGTTGACAACTTTAAATATGTCTCCATAAGATGTGAGATGTAATCCTCACCATCTCTTTATTTGGAGTGATATGGATCCACAAGTTGCCACTAAGAGTCTCTGCAGGCTGTGTGCTGGCATAGGAGTTGGTTGAAGGGTGGGGGGTGGGGGGGGGGGGGTGACTCATAAATAGCACTCAGGCGTGGCTGGCGAAGGGTTAACACGCTGCCCCTGTTCCAGCTCACTGCATGGCTAACACTGGACGACAGGAATGTTGTCCTCAAGGTTAGGGATGGACGCATTCCTCTGCTGGCACGGAGGGGGGAGAGAAAAAAAAAAGATAGAGAAACCGCTTTTGTTGCCACATCGCTATTTATATTCCATGGGGCCAGCAGCTTAGGCCTCAGTCTCTCTCAAATCGGCACAGTGCTACTGCTCAGGTTTGCCTAATGTCTGTCCTTTTGCCCCTCGCCGCCATTTAGTCACAATGCATTAAACCATTAAACGCGCTAAAAGCTCTGACAGAGTTTCTCAAAAACACCACCTCCATACTCTCGCACCATCTCATTCTCCCCTCTCTTGTTCGCAACACAATGCCTGAAATGGCTGAATCGGCTTTGGCACAATGCGATTGGCCTGTATACAATTAGCTGGGCGTCGGCTGATTGGTGGGGTGGGGGGTGGGGTGGGGGGGTAAAGTTCTGGTGATGACCTGAACAGCCGGTAAGGGCTTGTGGCGGTTCAGGTCCATGTGTTTTGGTATAAGTGGTCTTGGCTTTACAGGTTTGAGGTGTCACTTGCAAGAATGTGACCCCCTGTGACTCCTTGTGTTGGCTCCAGACAACAGCAGTTGTCTTTGTCATTAGCAGTCGGGGTCAAGTGTCAGATATGCGGTGTGTCAGTAAGCCTCTTAGGCAAAGGTTGTTCCAGTAGCACATGTCACATGTGCTGTAGCTTATTCTACAGTAGTTCACTTGCTCTGTCCTTTTGCCTTGAAAAAAAGTATTTGTATCCATGCCTCAAGATAGGTGGGGGGTCATGAAGTAAATAAAATATGACTGCAGTGTATAAAAGAGGGCAGTGTTGTCACTAAACAAGCTGCCGGCTTTGATCGTGTGCCCTGCCCGTGAGTGGTATGCCAGTCAAGCTGTTGTCAGGGTGGCCGAACGCTTGAGTTGGCTTTGGCAGCGTGCACTCGTCTGGACACAGTTAACGATTGATGGACAAAAACAGTCAGTCAATGCCCTAAACAGCCGGTCAGACTTTGGGAGGTGATGCCAGACCCCATGTGTTTAGTGTAAGGGGCTCCTGGCTTTTTAGGAGACCACAGTGCCACTGCAGGAATGTGACCTCTCTGTCTTGCTGTGTACATCTATAACCAAACAAGTCTGGATGTTGACCCTGGTGATTGAATCCTCAAATTCAAACCATTTGTGATGGTGAGCCTTCATCCCACCCTTTCCCCCTAAACCCCGCAGTTGAAAGGAGGTGTTTCCAGCCACTTCAAAGGCTCCAGCATTTTTACAGTCTGCGTGTGTAAAACATACACGAACCACTTTTTTTTTTTTTTACTATGTGAAATACAACCGTGTAAACGGCTTACAAATGAGTACCAAACACGGAGCCCATCATCAATCAGTTTTAGACCCCTCTCAGAGGGCAACGTGTAGCGGGCAGTTCAGTAAGCTGCTTACCATGCGTGGTGTGAAACCATCATTACAGTGTAAAACTTGTGTTTTTAATTTTTTTTATCTTTGTTTCTTTGAGCCCTGCCATGCAAGCGGAGATCTTTGGAAATGGGTAATCAGGAATGTCATTGGCCCATTTCAGACATCGGTGTCTGCTTAGGCTTACGGAACATTCCGGCATTCCTCAGCAGAAATGCATCTGACTTGTGTTTGCGTCTGATGTTTGGCATGTTGATAGCCGGGGCTTTGCGTGTGTGTGGACGCAGATGATCTCGGCACGACATTTAGTGGACAAACACGGAAGACTGATGGCTGCCAAAGTCACCAGCAATCAAGTACATGGAGTCCAGAAGTGCAGCTGAAGTGTGGAGGTTTCAAAACACATTAACTTCTGTGGTTTCACTCACGGCTGTGGTATTCCTGCAGTACTGACAACTAAATCAGTACCACTGTGTTGCACCTGCTGTAAGCAATCTGTAGATGATTTGGATTAAACCACTCGCCAGTTGGTAAAAATGCCGCCTTTAGAGAATTACCGAAGCAGAACAGAAGGGCGATTGTCTGGTCTTTAGTTCTCAGGAAACCACTGCATGGCTCACTGTGCCTGAAATCATTTCCAGGAATGGTCAGATATAACCCCTGTAGCCTGTAGCGTATTTTTGTTTCTTGCCGTCTAGTCTTTTGTGTTTCTCCATTTGTCTGCCTGCTACTCATGCTAGTCAGGAGATGCTGGGTGGTGAGGTGAGATAGAGGGGGACTGGGAAAAGTGTGAAGAAAGAGAAAGAGAGGGAGCGAGACCAAGGCCAAAAAAGTAGACGATATGTGCCTATGGCCATAACAAGGTGGGTTGTTCAGGTTGAATTAAAATCGATAGTACAAATAGAAATAGTTTCTCAACATGACTTCATGGTAAAGCCAAACTCTCTTTAGGTAAAGGAAAGATAGAGCCATCTTTAAAAGAAGTAAACTGAACAGAAAGCAGCATGAAGTGTGAGCCCTAATTTTTAATGCACAGAGTTATCTTACACTTTGCTGACTGGCCACTTTTCCAACAGAACACCACTGCTAATGATGAAGGCTAATTACATTCCCTTTTCCACGCTGGTTCTTTGTGCTACATGAAGGTATCTACACTTCTCTCAAGGCCTAGTTAAAGCATCACACATGCCTTTTTCTGCATATAGATTCTCAGCCTGCAACTTCCTCTCCTCCCCCTCTTTGTTCTCCCAGCTAGTTTGGCGTTTTTTTATTTTTATTTTATGAGGAACATGAGACTAGCTGAGAACCCAGCTTCACTTCAGGTGTCTGACTGTCCAACCGCAGCTTGCTGTGATGCATTAACCTTTCCACCATCTGTTCCATAGCCACATCTTGGCGGCCATGGAGGGGGTGCTTGGGTGCTCTCACCGCCAATATATCTTTTAGGATTTTTCAAAAACAACAAATTATGGTTCTGCACCACAAGCCCCAGGGTGTCCAACTCGTCTTAAACATTAAAGGAGGAGTTGCATCCAAGTAAATAACGATGCATTGGTGTGTGTGCGTGTTTATGTGCATGCATAAGTGTGTGAGCAAGAGAGTGTGTAAGCGTGTGTTTTGAAGATACAACACCGCCGCTTTGGAGTGAAGGGGTTTTTAGATTGCTGTTTGAAGCTTAGTGGAGAACATTTGGGGTCCGCAGGGATGTTGTTGACTGTAGCGCACGCGAGAAAGAGGAGAGCAGAGGAGGCGAGCGCTGCAGAAACTATAGAAACGTGTTTGATGTAGTTTATTATGCCAACGACTCCTTTCACAACACTCCCCCTTACTCCTCCATGGTTATTTTTATCGACTTTGCGTACAGAAATGGCAATAGTCAAAGGAAACTATAGCTTTCTCAGATGTGAAAAAAACACATAAGTGTGGTGCCAGGCACTGAGGTCTTTTTCCACATCTTTTCACTGTTTTGGTTGCTGCATAATGTGTAATTTTTTTGTTCTTTTCTTTTTCTTTCTTTCTTTCCACATTTTTGTGTGACCCCCCTCACCCACCCTTTTTTCTCTCTCTCTCTCTCTCCCAGCATCCCCTCTCCCCTTCCTCCCACCTCATTGACAACAAACTTGGAGAACAACAGGACAAAAGCTTATGAGCGGGGGAGAGAGAAAAGGGGGGAAGAGCGGAATGAGTGTTAAAAAAAGGGGAAGGGAGGGGGGGTGAAAAAGGAGTTTGGAAGGATTGGGATGGGACGGGACGGGAGAGGAGAGGAGTGGAGTGGGGAGCAGAGCAGAGCAGAGGAGGGGAGGGGAGGGAAGGGAAGGGGGCAGTAATGGGGTCTTACTGCCCCCCCCCCCACCCCCCCGGTACTCCTTGGGGGCTGTGCTTCATTGGCACGTCAGGTGGGCGGGGCTTATGGGGCTCCTCTGTGTGCTCCAGCTGTGTCTGTCTGTCAGCGCCCTCCCCCTGACCGCCACTTCGTTTGCATAGAGTGTGTGTGTGTGTGTGTGTGTGTGTGTGTTAGAGAGACAGAAAGGGAGAGAGAAAAAGAGGGTTGGTTGGTTGATTGGTTGGAGAGAATGAGTGAAAAACTGGAGGGTGCTGCAGGAGCTACACACAGTGCACAGGGGCAACGGCCGTCTGGCTGAGTGGATTTCTATTCACACACCCACAGACTCGCACACACCCACAGACTCACACACACACAGACTCAGCTCACACACACAGACTCAACTCACACTCATACACAATCACCCCTCCTCTCTTTGCCCCCCTTTCCCAAGCCCAAGGGTTTTGTTCCCGCACCGGCTAACTTTTTTCCACCCCCGCCTGTGTGTGTGTGTGTGTGTTTGCCCCGGGGTTTGTGTGTGACTAACGTTAGACAGGGACTTCTACTTTTTCTCTCATTCTTTCTCTCACTCATTCATATTCTCTCTCTGTCTTTCTCTCTCTTTCTTTCTCTCTCTCTCTCTCTGTCTCTCTCTGTCTGTGTCTCTCTCTCTCTCTGTCTCTCTCTCTCTCTCTCTCACTTACCCTCTGTACTGTCTCTTTCTCTCCCTTCCCTTTGTATTGTCCAGAGTTTTTTTCCTGTTCTTCTTTTCTTCTGCCCAAACTCATAAGACTCCAGCATCTCTGTCTAGCCAACCAGCAGCAGTAAAAGCAGCGAGGAGGCGGTCTTCTCTTCTCCTCTGCTCCCTTCTCTTCTCTGAGAGGATCTAGAGCATGTGTGAGAGCGGCTGAGTGAGTGAGCGAGCGGGTGAGTGAGAGAGAGAGAGAGAGAGGAGGGGGAGAGGGACTGCGAGAGAGAGAGACTCTGTATATGCGCACAAGCCACTGTGGGGAGAGGATGGCTGTGTGAGAGAGCTTTTCCGAAGCTGCCCGGACGCCAACAGGGAGTAGCTGAAGTAAATAAGGAAAGAGAAAAGGAAAAAAAGGAGAATAAAGGAAACTTTTTTTTTCTCGCTCTCTCTCTCTCTCGGAGAAGGAAGGAAATTGCTTTCATATATATATTTTTTTTCCCTCTCGTGTGGACAGCCGGCAGAAAGGGATTACAGCAATGCCTGCTGAAGTCAAACAGGTTAGTGCCGTGCTTTAGTTTCAGTCCTCTGGGTTTTGATCCTCTGTGTTCCTCTCTTCTTTCTCTCTCTATCTGTCTCTCTCTGTCTGTCTCTCTCTCTTTTTTACATCTTGTTTTGACTGTTCTCTTTGCACTGAATGGCAGATGCACGGTGAGCGTTGTGCGACCTCAACAGGAGGCTTAGTGCCTTCATGCAGGGTCAGACTTTACCACTGCCCTTTACACAGTCCCCCCACCCCCATCCCCTCCAATCTACCCCCACCCCCACCTCCCAACAGGAACAGCTTGCAATTCCACTTGTAATGGTGTTTATCTCACAGAGATGTGTATGTCACAGCTTCTCAGGGAAGTCCGTTTTTTAGTCAATTGTTCATGTGTTTGTGTTTGTTGTGGCAATTCGCGTCCATTTGTGTATGTGTGTAGAGATCTACTTAGGATCTAAGAAATGCTGTCTCACAGAAGTTACAAACACACATGTTCAGATCCACACATAATTGTAGAAACATACAAACATACATACATTTACAAACACACATGCATACACACATACTTGCGTATCAATACATTTAATCTGAAGAGGTGCACACAGTGTGGATTGGTTGGCCGAAGCCCAGTCTATCTGTGCCCTGATAGATGAGACATATGTCAATAGCATTCCGCGGAGGAGACAGCATGCATATCGAGTGCTGCTGATGAGCCCTAGCAGCCAAATATCTGATTGGAGAGAGCCGTGTGCTAGAGCCAGGGATAGAATTGATGGTGTTGAAAGTTTCTGCATGTGGTTTGAATATGTGTGGGCTTAGGTGTCAAGGCTTTACAGTTCACCTCCCCCTCAAACTCACACACACACGCACACACACACACACACTCTCTGTCTTTCTCTCACACACACACACACACACACACACACACACACACACACACCCTTGCTCTCTTCCCTCCACAACTGGAGCTTCTTGTTGGGTCAGTAGTCGCCACAAAGCAAAAGGTCCTTTCAGTAATCACTCAGGCTCGGCACTATTGTAACTGTCCGTTGGCCGTTTTTTTTTTTTTTTTTTTTGGTATGTGCATCACGCGCCCCCTTCTCCGAGCAGGCATCGTCCGATGTTCGTACGTTTGTCTTTCTTTGAAGGGTCTCCTCTGAAAGGGGAACTGGATTGCAACGTCGCACCAAACTGTGAAAATGTCCTGGCACTTGCCAAGTTTCACAGCTCTGCCGTGAAGAAAAACACGGGTGTGCGGAGAGGCCCGGCGATCATTGCATTAACTCGCCACCGAGCGAGACTCGCACGCTAATCTCGCCGACCCGCTCCGTTTGCACAGGATAGCTGCGAGCCGTTTTAACATACCTTGGCACGGAGAGCCATTCTGACAGCTAGCCGCTCCGATTCTGATAATCTGTGAAGGGCTGCCTCAGGCCTTTGGGAGTGGGGAGTGGGGAGGGGGGTTGGGGACACCTGATAACTTGAGCCACAGTCACACACACACACACAGAGACACGCACCACTTTTTTTTTTTTTTTTTTTTTTTTTTTTCTCCCCCCATCTATGCAACTGCCACTGCATGTTTCCCATAGCTTGTGCCCTCCATATGACACCCTGAAGGTAGCCTCATAACAACATCGTAACGACCAAAAATGGAGACCGGGGGGGTCCTGCTCGTGACCCCATCACCCCCCTGCCCACAAACACCCTCCCCCGCCGCACACTCCTCCTCCAATACCACGAATTCCCAGCATGCTTAGGAGTTCACTCACGCTGCCCTCAACATTTTGCGAACCTTTCTGTTTTCATCTGGAGATGCCATCGTGAGGGAACACCTGCTTTCCTCAGCTCAGTCTGTCGTGGCCAAAGTGATGGCTGGATTGTTCGTGGAGTCGCTTACACTTCAGTGTCAAACTTGCACTCAAATGCTGTTTAGCTTCTTGGCTGTGGTTGTCTGTTTTTATTTTTATTGTAGTTTGTTGTTATGGCTTTTGTGATGACTGCGGTTGTTGTTTTTGTTGTTATTGTTGTTGTTGCGGCTGCTGCTACTACCACTGTCATTTTATTACAGTCTTTTTGTCATTGTTTACTGCTAAACTGATAGATTTATTACTCTGGGACTAAATTAGAGGTGTGCAGCTGAAGGTCCCCCATTCCACCCTCTTAAACAGCCTTGACAGATCATCACTTGTACTTCATGGCTCTGGACTTTTCAGATTCCACGTGTCTGAGACACGGGACTGAGGGAACCGGACAGATATGAGCAAGATGTGTATCAGATTCTCTCTCTTTCCTTCTCTCCGTCTCTGTCTCTTTCTCTCTCTCTGTCTCTCTCTCTCTCTTTTTCTGTCTTTCTCTCTCTCTTTCTGTCTGTCTCTCTCTCTCTTTCTGTCTGTCTTTCTCTCTGTCTCTTTCGCTCTCTCTCTGTCTCTCTCTCTCTCTCTCTCTCTCTTTGCCCCTCTCTCCCCCCCCAGCACTGATTGAGCTTGTGCGTAAAGTGGACTCTCCATCCCATCAATTCTGCTGAGGGAATGGGTGCGACCCGTGTGTATCTGCTTTAAATTTCAGCGCATGGTATTTTTAACTTTTGCACCTGACTGATGGCTGCCTCCGTGGGCAGACGGCGTGTCAGTGCGCTCCCGCTCTGAAGATATCCCCGCTGTGAAAACGCACCAGTCTGGCTGGCTGTGCTATTTCTGCAGTGGCCCCATTGTAGTGGAAAAGTAGACGGTCTGATTACGGCAGAAGATTAAAAAGCACTATCCAATTCCACACAATGATGAGCTAGCTTAGCGTCGGGAGACCAGTTACATTCATATTAGACCCAGAGTGATGTGTGTGTATGTGTGCGTGTGTGTGTGTTTGCTGTGTGTGTCTGCTGTGTGTACTATGTAGGCTGGAGTGCACGTCAAAATGCTGTTGTGATTTTTAAATGCACTTCTGCTGGCTACTGTTGGCAGCAGTCCAGCCATCGTTTGGTGGTTGTCTCTGGGGTATGTCTGTGTGTTTGTAGAACGCCCTGGTTTCTGTGTTTACTCCATTTACCCCACCCAGCCTGGCTGAACCACCATCCCGCAAAAACACAAACCCACCCCCACCCAATCGCCTCCCACCCATGGCCGCCCGCTGTCCTGTGTGCAACCGCCTTTTGCCAGGGATCAATATTTGAAGACATGTAGAGCATGAGAAGCTGGATTGTGTCTGTGAAGTGAGCTCGAAAACGCCAGTGACCTGAAAGAGCAGAGACCCATGGAGCACTCTAGCCACCATTGTCATTGGTGATGGCAGCATTGGTGGTGGTGGTGGGTGCGGGACCTCCTCCCTTTTTTTTTTTCTTTTTTTAGCCCGAGGGGCTGATTGTTATCCATCCCAGTCTGGCCTTGTCTGGCTTCTGCTAATGGTGGTGGTGGAGATGTGTTTGTATTGGGCACTGGAAGCCAGGACCCGGTGCCATTTTCCAGATGTCCTACATACAGCTGGTGTTGGTGTTGTTGCTGCTACTGCTACCGCTACCCTGTTCTACACTGGTGTACACATGGGCCTCATTCTGCCCCCATGCTCGCCCTTATCACCCCACCTCTGACCTCGGGGCGTGTTGGCGTTGTAAAACGCAGGCCACCTCAGCAGAGCAGGAGAGGATGCCAGACCTCTGTGGAATGGGGGTGTTGGGGTGTTGAGGGGGTGGGGGTGGGGTTGGGGGTGGGGGAGGTAGCTGAAATTACAGGAACAGCTGACACAGTACACTTCACCACCCCTCCTTCCCCTTCCCAGCCTAATGTGTCACCAACCCTGTCCCCTCCTCATATACTTTCCAGGGCAAAGCATTGGCTGTCAGGTGTATCTGAGGCCTTACGGATGATGGAATGTCATACAGCACGTATATCTCCCTCTCCTTTTTTTTTCCCTCCTCTCATTTGCCTGTAACCCATTTGGCAAGCTCGCCATCATGACCGATATAGGTCTGCATGTTCTCATGCTTCTAAAATCAGGAACAGAGCTATACGTTCAGTAAGACTATCTCACTCTGCTCTGCCTGCCAAACAATTCCTAGCACAGATGGAATTCATGGTGGGGGGAAAAAAAGGAAAGGCAAAAAGGCTCATTGAATTATGCAATACAAGAGATAGCTGCCTGCACATTCCTCATTGAGTTTGGGGAAAACAAAACAAGCCTGCAAGATTTGCAACATTAATGACTTGAAGTCTCGTTAGCTTGTTTTGCCGAACGCCTCCCTTGCTCAACCTCAAGCTGTCAAGCTCAGTCAGTCCGGTTATTGTCAGCACAGACTGATCTGAAACCACACGTGCATGCACAGATCTGATTTCTGTGGACGTCAGCCTTTGATGGTCAAAGATGGTCTTGCCCGTACTGCGATGAGCATTTGAGAATAGAGGATTTCCAAAATCTATCTTGTCTGTCTCTGTCTCGTTTCTGAGGTGAAGAAAAAATGTCGAGATGAGTTGTGATGTTTGGCTGTCTCCCCTGTCACCAGTGTGTTTACGGTGTTAGCTCAGGCAGGGCTATTGTGTGCCCCCCTAACAGCCCAGCCCGCCCCACCCCACCCCAGCCTGCCTCCCACCCCAGCCTGCCTCCCACCCCTACCACATCACTTCTATTTATTCAGCGTGTGTCTGCTGTGTGATCCCGTTTCCGTGGAAATGGGTCTCATCGCTTCCTCTCTCTACCTCTCTCTCCCTCTCCCTCTCTCTGTCTCTCTCGCTCTATCTCTCTCTCCCTCTTTTCCTCTCCCTCCCTGGTGACTTGTCTTTCCCGTAAACACACACCCTGCCCGTGTTTGCCCTCGCTAGATGTTTAACTGGTTGGGAGACAGACAGAGACTGACCCCGGGAAAAAAGAATACCAAGAGTCGTTTAGATCGTCCTCCCCAATAGATTTTGTTGGTAAACAGCCAGGGAGACGGGAGTTGGTGATGGGGAGGGGGGGAGGCTGCCCCCACGTCTGCCCAGCCAGTGCGCTTTTGTTTCTGTCTCTGAAGGGTTGGGGGGGGGGGCAGGAGGGGCAATGGGGAGGCCTCGCCTTCCCGTATGACGGTTGACAAGCTGGGATTATTGGGCAGTGCTATTCGGCGGCCCTATCTCCATTTCTCCTGCTCACCGCCATGTCCCCTGCTATCTCTGCTTTCCACTGCAGAGACCGATAAAGAGATCTGAGGAAGCTTGTGTGTCTTGTCTCTCTCTCACTTGGTTGTACAGAGACAGAGGGAGGGAGGAGAGAGAGAGTGAGTGAGAGAGGCCGAGAGAAACTTTGTGAGGAAGGTGTGTGTGTGTGTGTGTGTGTGTTTCCGAAAGACTGTGTGTGTGTTTGTACATGTGTGTGAGATGGATTGGGTGTGTGTGTCTGTGTGAAAGAGATTGTGTGTGTGAGAGAGAAAGGGGAGAGAGATTGTAATGGCTATAATTGGCTTAGAGCCAGCAGGGCGAGAGGAAAAGGTGCATTTGTGACACATTTCAGGCCCCGCCATGGCAACAGGAGTGGTTGGGGACCCCCCGACCCTGAACTTGATGATTAATGGCAGTGGGCTGCCGAGTTTTGGCAGACGCCTCCCTTTGACCGTGTGTGTGTGTGTGTGTGTGTGTGTGTGTGTGTGTGTGTGTGTGTGTGTGTGTGTGTGTGTGTGTTTACTTGCTTTCATTATCCCCCCTGACAGTGGGGGAAAAAAACTGTCTTCTCTCTATACTGTGGTGGCACGAATCAGCCTGCCACACAAAAAAGGAGGGGTGGGTGTTGGGGGAACGGGGGATTATTACATTTGGGAATGTAGCAGCCACAGACCTGACTGAAACAGATGTACCCACTTTGCCCCCTCTATACTGTACTCCTCTAGTCCCATCACCTTGAAATCTGCAGCGAGCCCAAGCTTTATGCAGTGAGAGGTGTAAACAAGAGTGCCGATGTGCTCTGGAAGGTAAAGAGAAGAGAAGAGAAGGGAGGGAGTGACCCCAGGGGCTGTCTGAGGCTGATAGACTGTCTCGGGGTGAACTATTTTTTTTCCCCCTTTTTTGATCTGCTGGAAGGCATTTATTCAACCACTGACCACAACAATCAATGAGAGGCTTAAGTGGAAGTTCATTTTGCCACCCCCCTTCCTCTCGATACTCCCCTGCCCCCTCCCTCTCTCCTCTCTGCTTCCTCTTGCTCCCCGTGTAGCACTGTGCTTTCAGAAACAGAAGGTGGTGATAGTGGAGGGGCAGTACACATAGGGAGAGTGCCCCTTTCACTGTTATGTATGGAGGTCTATAGAAAACACCCCTCACCACCACACCAACCACCACCACCTCCTCCACCCTCCTCGCCTTCAATTCTCCCCATAGCTGCTGCCCCCCTCACAGTTGCAGCTGGGACGTTGAGAGGCCCAGCGGGGGAATAGAGGGAGGGGTTTTCAAGCCTTAAAAAAAGGGGCTCCCCCTCACCCTGTGTGTGTGTGTCTGTGTGTGAGTGGGAGAAAGAGAAAGATGCCTGCTTACTCATCCTCCCATTTCTGGACCTACAACTCCTCCAGTCCTCTATTTCTTGCAGTCTTGCGAACACCAGCCATGTTGTTGTACACACAACAAGCCTTGTGGCCAAAGACAGTCAATTCTGGCATGTTAAGTCTATGCCATTGACTGTATATATACAGTCTCTGGTCTATGCCTTTGCTGAGCTGGGACTGTGTAACTTTTTGTCTCAGATGATGGCTTGGGACGGACTGATGGGATTGAAGTAGGGTGGGCGTCAGTCCATGAATCGATCCGCCATCATCCCCTCCCTCCATCGTACCATCTGTCTAAGATGGTCTTCTGGGATTAATGACTTTGACTGACGTCTCCTAAGTGCGGTACCAAGGACCATGCTTGACAGACTGGATTAGCAGAGAAGCTCCGTACAAGCACAGAATGTCTAAAATATTTTTATATTCCTGTCATTGTTTGGCACTCGAGCTGTGAGCATTTCTGTGGTTTCAGTCCAGTTAAGTTGCATCTTGTACAGCTCTTAATATGTTGAATATGGAAACAGAGTCCAATTCTAGTACAATTCAAAGGACAAGCTTTGTGTATTTGCACTGACCCTGAAGTTGCTGTTCAGCATGGTTCACTGCCATGTTGAAAGGAGAAATGATAATTGCTGTTGCCTTTTTTCACTTCTCACATTTTTAACACTTTCTTGCCACCTAGTAGTATATTTCTGTTTTGTAAAGTGTGTGACTCATTGTTCATCAATGCAAATTACAGTTCCCTGTAGGTGACATTGTCAGGAAATCACCTCACAATATCTGTTGACTACATGTAGCCCCTGAACATGTCAACAGTGCTACAATATAAACATTAACACTCCTGTAAAAACACCACGCTGGTCTCCTGTGGAGCTCCAGGGAAGCGTTGGAGTTGCCTTTGTGGCACGGCTCCCAGCCAAAGTGCTTTCGGACATGCCTGCACTGATGTCTGACCACTGCGCTCATTACCCATGGCCAAGGTCCAACATTTCTTTAAGAGGGTGAGCCCAGGGCCCCTGTAATGAGAGACGACAGCCAGGCCAACCGCCCGTTCCCTCCGCTTGCTCCTCTAGCCCTCACCTCTGGCTGGCACCGCCCTGGCCCACCCTGGCTTTAGCCCCAACCCAACCCTACGCCAGCCCCAGACCCTGGCCCTTTGCTCTTGGCCCGCTTCGTTTGAGGCGCGTGCTAACGAGTCCTTTCAGTTTGTTTGAGGCTTGCCGAAATGACCTCAAAAAACAAGGTCATGTTAAATTCTCTTCTTTTTTTTTTTTGCTCGTTTCTTTTCTTGTTTGCCCCCCCCCCCCTCTTAGAAGGTGATCCACACAATAGACTGTCGCATTTCCAACAATTACAGCGGTCCAGCATCACAGCCAGCTGTCATGTGCGGTTATGTGACGATCACACGGCATTGTTTCGCATCTCGCACTCCTTGTCATGTACAGAGGCCACTGGCTCCCAGCGGTGTTTTGCCATCATACAATAGGAGCGAGTGATGTGCCTCTCCACAGCATTCCTTAAGGCTCTATTGCGTTGTCTAATGAGACCTGACTGGAAGCTCGTTCAGAAGAGGCTGTTGTCGCTCAGTGAAAAAATAAAAAAAATATATTGTTCCATCCTGCCTGGCGTGTTAATTTGTTTGGGATCTCTAATTGACTGCGAAGTCCTTCGTGGTTGTCATGCAGTTGTTTGTTTTTCATGTCTATTGAGGCCCTGGGCCATGGGACAGGTGACAGAGAGAGAGAATGAGAGAGTGAATTAGTGAGAAAGCAGGAGAAAGAAAGAACTAGGGGGGACAGCATGGAAGGATGTTTTTGTGCCACCTCACTACGCCAAGGATACCCAACTGAAAAAGAAGGAACAGTGACTCATGGTGTTACACTGAATGGGGGCAGCAGCTGGCAACGAGATTTTGCAGACTTGGGATGACTCGTAGCTGTTAAAAGTACCAAGCTCATGGAATGCGGGAGAGGGACAGAGACAGAGACGGGGGGGAAAACCAGGCTTTGTGTTTAGACTGGACAGTCACTATTGCCTGGCAGCACAACTGAGCACACAGTTCTCGGATGGCTGTGAAAAGAAAGGATGGAAAGGCCATGTTTTGTGCGGGTGAGTGTGTGATGGGGTGAGATGGGAAGGAGGTGGTGGTGAATTGAGGGTGGAGGGTTGGGGGTTCATTATTTTTTCATTTCTGAATTACAGTGCAGGTGGTCTCAATATTGTTACCCAGTACAACTGGTATTCTCGAACATGAAATATTAAAAAGCCATTGTGATTTTGGAAATGGGCTGTTTTCATGCTTATATAAGGGTGTCTTTGTCAGAGAAAGTAATAAAATATCAGCCACTGATGAATGCTCTTACACTGTGTAGCTGTAACACCAAAGTAATTGCTTTGATATATGGCAGCCTGGGACATGTTTATAAACTGTGTCAGAAACTTGCAAATTGCTGGAATGAAAAAGAAAGACTCTAAACAACAAGCTAACAACTGCTTTGTGTCGGCTATCTTCAGTAGTGTACACATCTTCTGTCCCTATGATTTCAATGTATATTTGTATAAATGTACAATGACAGAATAATTTTCTGTAGCAGAACATGGTCTTTATTAGTATTTGGAAGCTCTGCTGGTTCTTTAATCAGTATTTGTCAGTCCAAATGTTTGTGTGTCTGTGTGAGTGGGTGGTGTTGTTATGGGGGTGGGATAGGTTGCTGGTTAGGTCGGATTTAGAGAGCATTTGACACAGTCGTGGCTTTGCAGAGGCAGATAGGGATATTGTTCCATATTTTCCCTCTAAAAAAAGCTGATGCCTGCGCAATGAGGCAGAAATTGTGTGTGTGTGTGTGTGTGTGTGTGTGTGTGTTGGCGTGGGGGTATCGGATGGAAGCAAATACAGGCAAGCAAACCAAAGCAAACACGGTTTGTTTATCCAGACCTCTCGGAGCAGTTAAGAAAAACCTAATCCATTAAGACAGATATCCCCAGCAGCCCCTCCCTCTGCAATCTGCCATGCTAAGAGCACGCCTTAAGAAAAGAGCGAGGGCTTCAGCCATGTCTTGTATCTTTCACTCTAGTGGTCTAGAGGAAGACTTAAGAGATCACAGAGACACCCTTCTGTACTCCAGAGTCTCAGATGAGAGGAAATGAACGACTGTCAATCAGCCGACACCCCCCTACCTCAAATCCGTTGTCACCTTGGCCTCACCTCTACTTCCATGTGCTCGGCTGTCAACTCTCACCGACCTACCCACCACATGTCCTAATACACCTACACTCCCATACACTTGCACCCACCATCTGACGTCCAAAGACACACACACATGAACTCTTAAGTCGTTCAAAGGTCATTTTAGGGTAATTGAGGTCATGCCATCTGTCTGGTTGCTCTGAGAGAGGTTATGAATGGACTCCTGTGTTTAGCGTTAGCATTAGTTAGCCAAGGCTAGGCAGCTCACGAGAGCCCTGGGGGGAGCCTGCACCATGCCTGTGCTTCACCCATCCTGGCCAGGGTCTCTTCCTCTTCACAACACAAGCCTGGAGCTTAGCATCCTGGTTCTCAGAAAAAGATGGCTTGTGCCTAAAGGGTTCTACTACCGGTGTTCCCTGCCCTGCTCTGCTTCTGCATGAAGGAGAAAGCGATTGTTGCTTTTTAATATTTTTTTAACTTAAGAATCCTATAAAGGGATTGTATTTGTTCCTGCCACCTTGGCAGTAGCTGTAATATGAAAGATTTATAAATGATGGAATGTAGAATTAGTTTGTGGCTTTCAGTTATTCATTTACACTCTATTTTTAAAACGAAAAACAGTTGGAGGGCTACTTGTATAGTTTTTCCTTCTGTTTTGTAGGTCTGTGATGTTCGTTCTGTTTCTCAACAAATGGATGCACTGCCCTCCGGATACCTATTTGGTTTTATTCTGCACAGTGCATCTTTATGTTTTACTTGACTCCTTACTCTTTACTTTACATCTTTACTCTCAGAATATTTTCGATTTTTAATCCATCAAGTGCTCGATCGACCCATGAAAATGCTGAATAATGTGTGTTTGATGGCACATAATGAATATTAATGCTCCTTTGGGGCATCATCTAAGTGAGCACTGTGGATGAATTTATTTATTTACACCTTCCAGTAATGACCTCCACACCCTTTTCAGACAGACACTTGGCTGTCCCCTCATGAAAGCCATCTTATGTCTTTGATTAGCAGGGAAAGGAGGGTAAGACACAGGAGGAATCGCCAGGAAGTGAATTTCAATAAACGTACTGATAATGAATAATGTATAAGTGCAGAAGCAAAACTCCTGAGGGGCTGCACCTCTTTGGTGGTGCCTCAGTCTGGTAGTTGAGAAGTTGATGCCCTCAGAAATAAATGCAGAGAAATTGAGGGGGTGGGAGAGAAGAGAGAGATAAAAGAGAGAAGACAGAGAAACCAAAGGCAGAAATAGAAAGACTGACGGGGAAGTGGAGGACGAGAGACGAGGACTTGGAGCAGGTTAGGTACTTTTTGGTTGTGCTGTAAGAAGATTTGTGCTCTTGCTTTACAGCACAGGTGCTGTTTTCTTCACAGAGTTAGATGGAGCTGCAGTGACACTCACGGAGAGAGACGGTGTTATTTACATCACCGAAGTGGCACTAGGCTCAGCCCACAGCAATTTGCCTTAAGAATCAGGGAATCGGGCTCCACCTGTGCCTTTAGCAACGAGAGGCTTTCAGGGCTCCAGATCCTCAGGCTGCAGACAGAAAGGCAGATGTACGACTCTCATCTGAAGTAGGCATCAGCCAGCCCCCAAGCCCCTTTTTTAGCTAAGCATCCATCAGCCCCATAGCCCTTTTCAAGCTTTGTTCCTCATAAAAAAAGAGAGCCCTCTACACTCAGCCCAGAAGCAAACGTGGCTTCTGTTTTTCTCCACCCACCAGAAAAGCTCATTATAACTGCCTCTGCCATGCACAGAGCACTTCCAGTGTTCCTGGGCAACTGGTGAGGAACAGCTTTCGCGGTGCTCTGATTCTGGGTGTGTGTGATACATCGGATTATCTGGTGGCAGCATGACCAGGGCTTGCGTCTGGACTTTCTGATGGCTGACTTCATCCATCCTGCGCGGAGTAAGTTGGGGCACCCCAATGGTTCACAATGCAGGTAGGCATGCACATCCTTGCCTGTGTGACTGCCTCAGTACCCTCCCTGTAGGATGAGATCAAGGCGATGAGCCTGTTTTAATTAGGGCTTGATTGTTCAATGTGTGGGCTTGGATGTGGGTGTGTCCTAACATGCCCACACATGCATGCATGCGTGCGTTACGTGCACAGATATGATCCCCCAGAGGACTCTGCTGTATAGCCTACAGAGGTTTGTGTGTGTGTGAGTGTGTGTGTGTCTGTGTGTGTGTGTGTGTGTGTGATGATGAGAGTGTGAGTGTTAAAGTGTATGTGCCCATGCTCGTGTGGTGTTTGCTGCAGCCAGTGGCTCTGCACCATTCTGGGCAGCTCAGCTGGCAGCAGTGGGAGTGCTTTACACTGAGGCAAGTGCAAGGTCCTCTAGACATTAGACACGTCCTCTTGATGGTTGGTGGGAGTGCAGTGACAGAGAGGCATGCACATTCTCTCTTGCCCCATCAATGCCATTGCTGTAAGTCTTCCTATTATCTCTGCCTCATTCACTTAAACAGCATTTAGGGGCTTCGGTGGAGACTCAGGGAGCATGAACAAAAGACTGCCTCAGAACCTTACTTTGTTTTCATCGTTCTATTAATATTCAGTATTTTATCTTCCTTTATCTCTTGCTCACCCCCCCCCCCCCACCACAAACACACACACACCACCTTTTTTTCTATCCCTCAGTCTTTTTCCTGGGATTCTTTTTCTTTCGTTTGAAAAGTAATGGTTTCGTAAGCAGATGGAAAGGCCATGAGGGGCCAGCTGAGGCTCGGAGAGAGACAGAAGAAGAAAGACTGAGAGAGAGAGAGAGAGAGTGTGCTGTTGTGAGTCATTCATTATTCTTTGATTTGCATTGGACTGTGTGTCCTTATCAAAACAAAGTACTTCACATTAGCAAGTTTGTCCAGAAATGGAGTGAAAGGAGGGGAAAGATCACTCTTTTGCATGGTAAGGACTTTGGATAATGCCCATTTCACTTGCAGAATATGCTTGGGGCAGCAAATAACAGAGAATTTTGAAGCATTTCTTTTGTATCAATGTATCCATTGGTCTTAGAAATCTCAAACATCATCCAGGTAGGTACATGTAGGCAGTGACATTCATTTGAAATACTTTTTAAACATAGGGGTGGTTTTGATGGATTTGCTTGGTTCTTGAATGTTTGTCTCTTGCAGTGGCCTGGGTTGTTCCTCACACACAGCAGTCGGAGAATTTTCTGCGGTGTCTGCCGGTCATTTTGGTCATTACATGAAATTGGAGGCAGTGTCAAAATCGAAGATGCCCTTAATGCTGTGTTTACCCTTTTCTCTTAGACTTTTTCCCTCTGGTGATTGCCGCCGTTTAGCAATTTTCTGGTGCAGTTTGTTTGACCTGCCAGCTTTGAGGTATGAACCTGTCAGCCTTATTGATCCAAACGTGTCCAAAGGAAAGGATCCCCCTCCTGACCGACAAAGTGGGAGCAGTAATATAGCCTCACTTTCCCCTCAGTCGGTCAAAAGTGCAGCCTACACGCTGAACTCAGCTTATTTATGACTCCCTTGCAAGTTATCATCAATATCATCAACAACATCAAAAACAAGAACTGCGTCCTGACATAAAACATGCAGAGCCTTCGGTGATGGGACAGGCATCGTGGGCAGATGATGCAAATCTGTGCAGTATCTGGAGACGGATTACACCCTCAAGAAGGTGTTGTGAAAGGATCCGATCCCTTTCAAGCTGCATAACACCTTGATGATCAAACCCAGCCGATGTACCCGAAACCATCTCATGTCCCAGTCATCTTTTTTTACTGTTTTTGTCTGGTTTTGTGTGAAGCGAAGCAGAGCAGTTAATTCGTCACGATAAGCAATAATTCAGAGCACTTACAAGGACTAATTTCTTGGTCTCTAATACTGGTTTGGCATGCTGATTAGGGCAAGAAGGGAGAGAATTGTCTCTTGGAATTTTATTTCAATAGTGATGCAGAGGCAGACCTTTTAGTATCGGCCAGGCTTGCTCGTGAAGGGACGCCATAAATCTGCATCATTGTCCATTTCTGGCCTCAGGCTGGCCTACCCCTGTGGTCACCCAAATAGCCTGTTTATGAATTGCTTCTTGGTGCCTCCCTTCCATGAGAAATTTGCTGTGAACAACCAAACATTAACTAAAATGTTTTCTTGGCATCTTCCACGGAGTCTGAAATTAGCTTTATGTATCTGTTGATTGTTCTCAAGAATGCAGTGGTTTACTTGTAATTAGCCATGCCGTATGTGCTTTATGCTTAATTTCTTAGTTTCTTTTCTTTCAGCTTGACATAGCCTCACATACTGGAAAAGAGCATGGAAATCTCAAATGTATGCCCTCAAAGGTTTCACTTGCACCCTTTTTTAGCTGTGCAAAGCTCAAAGGTCTTTGCTTTGACCCTTGGGAAGGTTTCCTCCCCTTCAGTACTCCATCTTTGTTGCTGATGTTATTTTTACTCCATGAACAGGTACTAAAAAATCCTGGCACAGCGCTAAACCATCGCTAATTGGCAGAAGGCAAGCACCTTGCAGCCATATGGAGCTGGTATTCTGCCCAAGTGCTCCCTAATCTCCACAACATGGAAGGAATTTTCGCGGGCCTTGTTTGCAGTGCAGAAAATAGAAGCCAGTGTCCCGTGTGAATTTAGCCTTGAGCTCTGACACTGCTGTACTTTCAGACCGCTCTGGGAGGGAAGGAAAAAGAAAGAGAGAGGGAGGGAGGCATATAGATGTGCAGAGGGAGAGATGGGGAGGGATGGGAAGAGAGAGAAAGAAGAAGAGAGGGAGGGAGGGAGGGAGGAATGGGAAGGGAGGGGTGGTAGTCGAAAGTTCAGAAGCACTGTTCCACTTCATGATGAAGCGAGAGAAAGAACATCCGACCGCCACTGGGCTCTGTTGCCTCTCATGATGTGATGCATCTGTAGACTACAGCTGTTATAATGACCTATGCTACTGTGCACGAAAGCTCTTAAATGGCACACAGGATGACTGATGATGGCTTAAGGGTTTTCTTCCAGTTGTTGCACCTTTCTTCTCATATAATTTTTTTGTACTCCTGTCTACCGTTGCGCTCCGGACACTGTAATGGCTTGATTGCATCCAGCATGGGGTGTTGAGGGGCACAGCTACTGCAGCTGGTGACTGATGGCCTGGCTTGATGCTGATTTAGTTTTGACATGGTTTGCAATATTGACTGTGAGCGGGTAAGACACTGGAGGGTTTTCATCAACTTTTTTTATTGCTCCAGTGTATGTGGTTTTTCAGAGAATATTGCTGTGAGGCTGTGACATTCTCTGCCAGCGAGTGTTCCAAGCTAAGGGAGAATGTCCTCAGCACAGAGAGGGGGCAGCCGTTTATCAAACTGAAAAATGTTGAAAGGTGAACAGCAGTCCATGTCGTGGCTATGATCCCTCATGGCCAGTAGATATGCCTCCCATGTCTCTCTTCCTTCAGGCCTTTGGCCTCAACCCCAACAAGCCCACGAACTTCAAGATAATGGAAATTGCAGCAGTGTGAAAACATGAATTGAGTGTGAGGTCAGAAGCTAATTCCTGGCAGATAAAAACAGCTCTGCTTTTGTATCCAGTAGGAATGATAGCCTAGGGATTTCCTCGCTACTCTTGGATTACAGTCCTGAGTTGGTCATCTTTTAAAGCTGAGGGGAGCATGTCTTCGCATTCCAAAGGTTTAGGTTTTTACGTCAACAGGCCTATCTGCAGTCTCCAAAACTGAGGTTGATTTTACCCCTACGCAGACTTTTGTTCCTTATTTTCCATGGGATAACATGTTCTCTGGCTCTTTGTGCTTGCCAGAAGATAAATGAGTGCTAACCCTGGAATGACCTTTGTTCATTCTCCTTTCCATTGAGAATAAAGACCCCACTGAGACGTCAACAACTGTATATGTAAAATATTCACGTTGTTGGATAAATTATTTGGTTTGTTCAGCAAGATCGGACAAAAATTGCCTGACAGGCTCGTATTGTTTTTCAGAGAGGTCAAAACAATGTAAGACAGTGACGAGAAGCACACACAGTTGCTCAGCCACTTATTTTGTCATTACTATTTGGTGCCGGCAGGGAAACAAACTAAACGACCACTGGCATGCCACATTAACCATCCCTCCATTTACGTCTTTGTTTTGGCAAGAACAACAACATATGTGTCATTCCACTGAAGGCGTGACAAGCCAGAGAGACTCCCATGAAGCTGAAGTTGAATGACTGGAAAATGTTTTGCTTGTTTGGCTATGCTAATGGCAGAAGGGAGAGTGAGGGATGGGGGGGGGATTCATTGTGAGGGGTGGGGTCACCCTGTGCTCAGGTGTCCCTGTGTTTTCCCCCGGCAGACGTCTGCTGGAAGTAATTTCTAGGAAAGATGGGAGTGCGTCTGAAAGGCTGGGGGGGGGGGGGCACCCTCCCTGGAGGAAACACCCATTTGAGGGTGCAGTCTGATGGAGGCACCGCTGGGATGCAGATGGTTTCATTAGAGAACCATGCCAGCCTATGCCACTCTGAGTCTGCTTTAATTAATGATGCCATTGGGTGCTGCTGTCATGCACTGACAGGGGTGGCGGCAGAATTGATCCCTGCCCTTCACGGCCCAGAACATGGCTGTCATTTCTCTCAGTATGAAGTTGCCCTTATAAGGAAGCAGCGGGGGTTTCCTCCCAAACACTGTTCACAAAGCTCACAGTGTCACAGAGGGAGATGAACCCATTTGTCCATCTCAAGTGAGTCCTGTCAAAAGGCGTCAAATGTCTTTTGCCCCCCTGCCTTCTTTCTCGCTTCTCTTTTCTAAAAAATGTGGACTGTGTGTTTTCTTTCTTGCAAGCTTGACTTCACATTCATGCTGATGCAGAAAAGAAAAAGAGACTAGTTTTGCCCTACAATAGCCAAGAAGTGTAGCTGTGTCAGTTTGGTCTGTGTGTATTCTTCGTCTCTTTCTTTGTCTCTCTCTTGCTTGCTTTCTCTCCTATTTTTTCCATCTTGTCATTTCTTTGGCTTCTTTTTGTTGCTTGGGACCTTTCTGCAAGAAAAGCTGACAAGGAACTTTCGAGGAGGAGATGTGCTTCACTGTCTTTGCTTCACTGCCGGCCTGCAATGGGACAAAGACAGAGCTTGGGCCTCTCCATCCTGGAACAAGCCCGAATGCTGCAGCAATTCCTCTCCACTGAGGTTACCGGCAGTGAAGTGGAAAACAAGGACAGATCTGTGTCCTTCCCCTTTTTACCCTCCCTCTCCTCCACATCTCTTTGTCTATCCTCTCTCTCTCTTACTCATTCCTCCTCACTCCCTCTCTCCCTGGCTGTTTCCATCTCTCTGTCTTACTATCTGTCACTCTGTTTTAGAGGAGGGAAGGGGAAGTAAGGGGAGTCGAGGTCCAGATTTGATTTGCAGTGAAATTGGATTAAAAGCATTAATTTGGGCCCATGCCTGCCCCAGCTGTGCTGCCTGTGTGTGTGTGTGTGTGTGTGTGTGTGTGTGTGTGTGTGTGTGTGTGTGTGTGTGTGTGTGTGTGTGTGTGTGTGTGTGTGCCTGTATCATTGTGCTGTACGGGAAAGGGATACGGTGTGTGTGTGTGTGTGTGTGTGTGTGTGTGTGTGTGTAAAGAGATAGCATGTTGCAGGGGTTACATGGTCACAGAGGTCTTATCTTGCTCTGTGTGTGGGGTCTATGAATGGATGTCTTATCTCCCTGTGTTGTATCTCTGTACCAGTCTATTTAAGTCTGCCTTTGCTGCAGAGACTATTGCAGCAGACTAGGAAATAGGGGGAAAAGCATGCACACATACACACACACACACATACATACATACATACACAAACACACAATACATACGCACACACTGACACAAATGCACATACACACACACACGCACATATACCTTAGCCAGAACATTAGCGAAGTAGCCTGGCTGTAGTGGCTGTAGAAGACATTCACACCCACCAGTATCTAACCTCTGTCAGGAGTGTTTCTGAAGTCCTGAAGGTAGTGTCAATGGACAGAACAGTAGATAAAGCAAACTGTTATCCCATAAACAGACTCCCAGTGTACTTGCAGAACTATTTCTGTAGAGATTTTACATGTTAATGCATAGCAGTAATCTTGCGCAAGGACATCGCAATAATCCCCTGAAAAAGTAATAAGACGCTGTGTAGACAATGAAGATAGTTCACTGGCACAGTAAGCCGTATGTCATTACTGTGTCATGACATTGTTGATGTCTGCAAAGCAGTCCCCATAACGTAAGGGCTTTCTTGGCTTCCTGTATGTTGTTTGGCTTGGGAGACAGGAATGCAGTCAGGAAGTCGGGAGAGCTCTCAGTTTAGTTCCTTCCTTTGCTCTCACAGTCTGCGAAAACCCAGGCTCTTCCATTGTTCATGTTGGTGCTGCTGGAGTAGGCTTTCTAGTGCTGCCATTACCTCTTTAACGTTTCTTACAAATTCACCCAAACATTTCACCCAAACCAATCACAGTTTATGTCCACAGAAGGATCTTGGGGTCTGGGGTTTCTGAAGGAAAAAGTTAAATTTGTTTGTTTTTGTTTTGATGTATTCTCTCTTAGCACTCTGTACACATACTGTATCTGCTGTATGTTTGTTTTTGTTTTGTGCTAGCGTCGTTGTCAGGCAGGCCCAGAATGTTTATGCCCATATCGGCTCAAAGACATCAGCTGCAGGCCTAATGGTTTGCAGCACAGCACAGCACAGTGCGGGTGGCAGATGTTAAAGTTGGACCGCGCTCATGTTCTCTCCCAAATGAAAGGGCAGCCGGGGCAGGGCCAGGGTGGACCTTAGCAGATTTGGCAGTTGGCACGGAGAGGCCGTTGGGATCCCTGTCCCTCACCCTGGCCCTGGCCCTGCCCCTGTGCATAATTGGTGGGGGGGGGCATCGGATGTCTCCACTCATATCAAAGAGACAAAAGGCTTGCCCTCGCGGGTGCTGCGGAAACGTTCTTCCTGCTAATGAGACGACCGACCATTGCTGCGCCAGCCCCCTGGGCACTGGGCTCGGTCACTGCCCGGAGTGTACGGCTAATGACTTAATACCCTGCCAAAAGAACGCTGGGACCCCACCATGCACAGTAACATCCTCGAGCCCCTTTTAAGCAACCCTGAGAAAGAAAATCTTTCACACAGCTTCCTCTCCTCTCTAAAAAGAGAGGGGAGACCGAGACTGCAAGGTGAGGTTTAGACAGAGCTCTGAAGCACTTGTTTGTGTGTATTAGAAGTCACTTTGTAAGATAAAGATTAGCTTAACAAAAAACCTTTTTTGAACTGGTCAAAAGGTTGAGGACACAGCTGTGTACCATCAGTAAAGAAAGCTGACATTGTCCTGCCCACACTCACAGGTATTAATAGCAGGGATGGGAGTGTAGTTTGGCTGTAAACGCACTGGAACATCAGCCTGTCTGTCTGTGTGTGCTTAAGGCTCGGACAAGGCTGCACCAGAGCAGATCGGTAGCAGAGGACAGGTGTAGGAGGCAGAGCAATGCCAGATGTTAGCCTTGCTGCTCGGGTTTGTGGGAGATGTAGTGAAAGGGGGAGCCTTGGGAGGGAGCTTACACGCCTCAGAAGTGATAATCCATATTCCATCTGCCTTAGTGATATTACACACACACACAGATACGTACACGCCCAGGTGGACGCACGCACGCACACACACACACACACACACACACACACACACAGTAGTGCATGATCAAAATCTAATTCGAGGAGCACCCATCAGCATTTACTATTACGACTTATTGATGGGGTATATGGGATTCCTGCAGGGCTCTGCGATGACTTTTCACGTTTAAAAGCACACCAGTCCTCCAATGTCAAAAGTTTTGTGTTGATAAACACCTTCTGCCACACCGTAGCCTTACCACAGTGGTATACCAAGGCACACTGCTCTACTGTGTTTAATTTATGTGACCAATGCTTGTGCTGCACATGATGTAACTTGCATGAGGCCAGAGCCTGCGATGCATTCTCTATTTATGTTTTTAAGTCATGCCTTGCATTCCGCTCCAGAGATTATCACTTCATAAACAGTTGGTGTCAGGCTTCAAATGGTTTGCTTTAAACGGTATGAGTTGATATTCCTACATGAATGTTTTTGCATATGAATGCACTTGCACTCACACTCCTGCATATGCTCACGCGCATATGTATCCAGATATACACACTAGCACATTTGCTTAGATCCTATGGAATGTACACTCCGTTCTCTCTCTCTGCTGTGCATGAACACAACAGCCTTGTGCGTGTGTGTGTATGTGTATGTGTGTGTGTGTGTGTGTGTGTGTGTGTGTGTGTTTGTGAGTGTCTGTTTTTTTTGAACCAAGGACCCACCTTTGGTCAGTGCTATTAATATATAATTAAAAATCTAAACAACCAATTAATAAGCTGTACCCCCAAATCAAAATCCAATCCGCGTGTGATGAGGGTCACATTACCCTGCTGCCTGTGCCTTGAGCATGAGGGCTATGCCAACAGCATTGGCCATGGGGCCAGGGACCAGCACTCTTCTCCTGCTCTTAGAGCTGTTGAAGCGCACAGGTTGTTTTGTTTTTGTTTGTTTGTTTTTGTTTGTTATTATTATTATTCAAACCTAACATGAGCAAAGCGCACAAGCAAGCACATAAGAAAACAATGCCATGGTCCTGCATTTAGATGTACGAACCACCCCAGAGTGTCAGTTTTAATGACATCCTGAAGTGTGGGTGATGAATGGGAGAAAAAATAAATGCCTTTCAAATTAGCACGTAGGATTCGACTAATATTTGTATCACAAGTAAAAAGCCTTCACTGGAAGTTCAGGATGTATGCTTTTCTAGTTAAAATAAAATGATAGCTGTACTTATAAGCTTATAGGGAGTGGGAGTGCCTATGGAAGCTTTTATAACCTCATAGAGATGGGCTGTCTATGGGGAGACCTTGGAAGGCCACTTTACCAGAACCATAGGCGTTTTGAAAGCGGCCGTGAGAATAGCGCGTATGGAATAACACAGATTGAGCGTCACGAAAAACATATTTCTGGAAGGTTCCCTCTGTGAGCTGCACACCAACGGCATGCTAGGCTTTACATGAGCATTGAAAGCTCTCCTACAGAGTGCTCCCCTTCCTACACCATCTGCACGGATTGTCAGGATTTGAGCTGGATCACCGTGTCTGAGTCTGGACTTCATTTTCAGGGAGCTGCATTCTGTTTTTGTTTTGTTTTTCTATTCTTTCTTTGCCTGCTGCTAAGTGAAAGTTTTGGATGCACAGATGGAAGTGCTGAATTCTCTCTCATCCATCCCCATGCCACATATAGACACAAATATGCACGCACACACATACAAAAACATGCACACACATACACACACACACACACATGATGTTTGGCAGAAAGCATGGGGCCACGCTGGGTAAACTCAGACTCAAGTCGCTGCAAACTGGGACCAATTGTAGCCTTTATGGGGCTTCTTTATGAACCGGTGGACTATGTAGCGTGTTCTCTTAAAACGGGCTCCCCTTCGCGTGTCTTCCACTGTAGTCAGACTCAGACACACTGTCTGCCTTTTGTAAAAAACTCATGCGTGACGCACTGTGTTATTTATAGGTGCAGTTACTTATTCATTTATTTTCAGTGCGCCCTGTAGAAAGCAATGCATTGGCCAGAGCCAGTGTGGTACTCTCTCCTCTCATAAATTTGGCACCTGAGCCCAATACACAAGGGTTCATATATAGATTTATCCAGCACAGTAGGGTGTGTTATGAGGATGTGATTCTATTCATTCCCCCTCCCTGCCAGGACACATATATACACACACACATGCACACACATGCACACATTTTCAATCTCTTTCTCTTCCTTTTATCTCTATGTCCATTTTATAGCTTGTCATAAATCCACCAGCGTTTCCAAGACTGCTGTTCTTGGGCTGCGTTTCGGGGGTTGGCGGTGTGCTGTGTGGCCAACGCTGCTTTATGCAGTCACTAATGTGCCGTCGTAAAGTCACCTCGCCATTTAATCCGCTTTAACGGGGTGCGTATTTGAGAATCAGCACGAGTGTGCACACTTCCATTACACACACGTGCATACCTACGTAGACGCACACACATCTCGCTCACTCTCTCTCTCGCTCTCTCTCGGTCTCTCTCTCGGTCTCTCTCTCTATCTCTCTCTCTTTCTCTCTCTCTCTCTCTCTCACACACACACACTCACACTCACACACACACACACACACGCTCATAACTGTCCAACGGTATGGTTATGGTTTCGCTGACATCTTGGCCCCCGTGTAAGTGAGCCTCCCTCTCGGGGGAGTTTAAATGCATACGCCGATGGCCCTCCGAGGGGAGGGGGTGGGGGGTGGGGGAGCTGCATGCTATCCCCCTCCATTTGTATCTGTCGGCCGGTGTCACCTTTCCCCAGCCCCACTTGGCGGCCCTTTAGAAGTTGATGGAGGGTGCTGGGATGTGAGCTCCACCCCCACCCCCTTGGCAGCTGAGGGTAGGATGGACGTAGACAAGCTGGACGTGGAGGTGGAGTTGGGCGACAAGTGTGCACTCACAGCACACGCACACACGCACACACACACACACACACACACACACACAACCAACACATGAAGCCAACACGGAAGAAGCATGCACACACACAAGCACAATCATAAGCCAAGTCCACACTTGTCATTCTTTCTATGGCACTAAGCTGAAGTGATGACTCTCAACAAATCTACAAACTCATTCCTAAACTCATTAAAAAAAAAACACATTTTATGAAAAAGCATTGAATGCTGCAAAAAGACAAACTTTCATGTATGTATTCTCTCACACACTTCCTGTTTCTGTCCCACCGCTACAGAACCACATAAAGCCCAATGCAAAATACATGTGAGACTGACTGTGTGCTCGCCCTGGAGTCCCTAAGCATACGCTATTAACATTAACATTCATCATATGCAGTATCATGCAAATGTAATGCATACATAAGAATTAGCGTCACATGCAATAGTCATGAGCAGCCGTACTGCTATTATTTTTGAATGAACTAATACGAAGGTCAGGCATCCACACCTGCTAACAAGCTGCCTAGGCTATACATTCTGCGTTTCTGTGATCTGGGTCCAAATGAGCCTATGAAGAGAACAAATGAAGAATGTACGAGGCCATCATAACAAGGCTTTGCTGACTGTATCGCCAAGTGTCATCTGTTTGCATGCATGCAAACCCATTTAAAAGTGCCAGTGAAGTTCTTTGTCGAGGTGATGCATGCCTTCTAAGCTTTTGGATAGTTGGATTGCTAGTTGTCAGCCAAAATTGCTGGTTCCAATATTGCCTACCCTCTTTGTCAGCATTTCACCTTTTTTTTTCCACGCAGACACATGCTCACACACCCTGTCACCCTGTCTGCCATGTACAAGCATACACACACACACACACACACACACACACACACACACACACACACACACACACACACACACACACACACACACACGCAAAACACAGTGTTCTGCAGTTTATCATGCAACACTGTGCAGGCCGTTATTTCTTAGACCTCTCATGAACTGGGTCCCTGGCAGAGACTTCACTCCACTCACTCACACTCCCCTGAGACATACTGACACACTGCCAAACAATCACTCTCTCATACACACACACACATGCATACACCCCCACACACACACATAGACAAAAGGCTAACAATGGATCGGATACACATGCACGTCTGTTTAACCAGAGAGAATGGTCACACACACACAAATACACACACACACACAAACACACACACCTGCTCAAGGGCCAAGAGTTTACACACACCCATGCACTAATGGCCACACATGGTCACACACACATGTGTGCACACACGTATGCAGTGTTACCATAGCACACAAACACAATCATAACTACATACTGCTGCATATCATACAGAGGGACCATATCCTAGATGATCTTATACATTCACATTCATAGTTATTCTTCATACACATTGTGTCATGCATATTTTTGAAGCGCATACACAACATATTCATGACACACAACTTGCACATCCTGTCAAGAAGCTAGTCTCTCTTTTACAAACACACACACACACAAACAGAGATCCCTCCCTTCTAGTCTCTCTCCAGTGGCAAATTCCTCTTTCCCTTCTCTTCCCCCGCACCCCTAAAGCAAACAAATAACCCCAGCTATGATCCCCCCCCCTCCCACCACCACCACCACCAGCACCACCATCCTACCCCACCACCCCCTGTCCCAGTCCCCCCCGTCTATTGTTTGGGTGAAAATGAATATGATGCGAGCGGATTCCTCTGCTGTGGTTCATGTCTCTCTGGCTCCTCGTGGTTTGACTGGAAGGCCCTTGGCCCGAGACAGTAGTGATTTTCTCCTCCATGTCGGTTCCGGCGCCCCTGCACCCCACCCCACCCCATCCGAGTCCCCGCCACCACTGCATACCAGAGGTGCCGGCCCTCCATGTGCATCACTGCAGAGAGAGGGAGCTGATCTAGCCAGCAAGTGAGCGAGAGAGCAAGTAAGTAAGTGCAGTACGCTGCAGTGGCTTTATGTAGGCATGTAGGCAAGTCCTGTCTACACAGTGTTGGGGAATGTGAGAGTGGATGGGGGGGTTGGGGGGGAGAGCGGAGGGGTTGGGGGGGGGTTAGTGTGTGAATGCCGTGATGAGCGCTGTAATTTGTTCCATATGTTGGGAACGACTGTTCCGAAAATATTTTTCAGCTCATGAACTCGGGGACGGGGGAGTCGGGGGAGGGAGGGAGAGTGTCGAAGTTGCCCTGACCATGACGAAACTTGTTCTGATGGTGTTGTTTAAAGACTGTGGCACACTGTGAAGCCCTTCTATGTTGTGGTTGCAAAAAAACAACAGAATAAGCAGCTTTTCCAGAGGAAAGGGATTTTGTTGCTTTTGCACATTTCTGAGCAACCACCTTGCTGTTGAACATGACGTTAGATCCTAATCTCCCTGTTTGTGCTCAGTGCCGTTTCCAACATTAGCGTTGGCCTTGTGTTCAGTCAACTGCCCACCCCACCCTCCCTCCCCACCCAACCCCAGTTTTTCTTTTTCCCTCCGTCTTTCTCTTTCTCTTTTCTGCCGGTCAGAATGTGGGTCTCTAAAAACAAAAGAACAAAAGGGGTGGTCAGGGGATGGCATCAGGGAGAGGCTTCTTGGAGGCCGTTACGTGAGGGAGGGAGGGACGGACGGAGGGAGGGAGGAAGACGGGGAGGGAGGGAGGGAGTGAGTGGCGGTCACATGACAAGGGATGGGCGGCGGTGCAATAAGCTCGCCATGCATGAAGGAGACAAGCGAGCTCAAATTTGGCTGCGGATCATACAGCAGGCCTGGGGAGAGTAGAGTAGGCACCCCATCATGTTTTGTTGCTTTGTCCATGAAGGTTTTTTGTTTCTCCCCCCTTTTGCCTTTGTGAACTTAACTTTAGTCTCTCTCTCTCCCTTTCTTTCTTTCTATGCCCAAACGGTCCTGCTTGGCCATGTTAGGCCCAGTTTCTAGGCCTGGCGCTCCTTGGCATAAAGGTCTGTCACATGATGCCCCCATCAGGGTAGTTGGATCACCGATACTCAGACACCACCCCACCTCTACAACCCACACACACACACACACACACACACAGACACACACACACCCACACACACCCTTACCTCACTATCAGTGTTCATTTCTGCCCATTTGGACAGAACGGATGGCAGCAGTCAGGGGGACGGCTGAAACCAAACCCCCCTCTTGGCTCGGAGGAGGACTTGGCAAAGGGTGTAGTCTGGGAGGCCTGGGGGCCTTGGCCATTCTCCTCTCTCACACCCGAACCAGAAACGTGTCTTGCTGGGCCACTGCCCGTACATTTTGCGAGGTCCTCCGATTTCGCTTCCTCTTGTTTACTTCCTCCATCAGCGTAACCGCCCCCCCATCCCACGCCACCCCCCCAACCTCCTCTGCAATTAGAGTACTAGAGTACACTTGCTCCACAGTCCCTCTTCTCTTGGAACCTCTATTCACTTTGGTTAGTTTGTTTTACCTAAATGAGGGCGACTCACGTTCACCTCAGTTCACTTTCACATCTCCCATTCGTTCGCATGACTCGCTACAAAGTTGATGGATGACACGAGGGCAGCCGGTACAACAGAAGGGATGATGGGAAATTGGGTGACCCAAGGTTACCCGATCGGTCTTTGCGGAGGGGATTAATTGTGTAAGAGCTCTGTAATGATTGCTGGCTGCATTCCTGGCTCAAATCCTGTTAAAGCAGGAAGGGGGGTGGGGGTGGAAGGGAGAAAGATGAGGCAGAAGACCAGGTGATTGGAGAAGAGCTCACTATTGGCATAAACTGGGAATGGCAACAAATCCTCCGCAGATTTCCTCCTTCCACAGACCTGTCTCTCCTGGAAGGAGTTTTGGATAGTTTCCCCCCAACAGCTGCCATGTCTGGCGGTGTCCCTCGCAGTAACTCACAGACAGTGGTGAGGCGAGGTATTTACGAGATGCACCATCCAAAAAAAAAACGATAACTCACAGATCCGTCTCGCTAACGCTGTCCCCAACGCTAGCATTACTCAGACTATTCCCCAATAATATAATTGCCTGTTTTCCCATAAATATTTCTGCATCGCCTACAGTGTTTCTGTCCTCGCCCCAACATACCATTACTACTTGGGTAAACTGGATGTTTGTTGACATATTGTAGTTGGTGACTGAAGCGTGTGTTGTCAACACTGTTTGGGGTGGTTAGTGTGTGGACGGCTGCCAGTGTGGGTGGGTGGTGTTGGAGGGCTTTGTGTTGACGCCGTGTTGATCGTCCCGCTGTGCCTGTGATGGCTGTGAGATGGCGATGCCATTGTCTTATTTGCCTGTCAGTGAGGGGAGGGGGGTTGAAGGGGGGGACTCTCTCTGTTGCAGCCGGTGGTGTTTGTTTGCTGTGGGTGGCTGGCTGGCTGGCTGGCTGGCTGGCTGGCTGGCTGATGCCTGCCTCTGTTTGTACGTGTGTGTGTGTGTGTGTGTGTGTGTGTGCGTGTGTGCGTGTGTGTGTTTATATGTGTGTGTATTTATATGTGTGTGTATTTATATGTGTGTGTGTGTGTGTGTGTGTATATGTGTGTTTGTGTGTGTGTGCGTGAAGTTCTGCTCCAGTTTTCAGGACATCAAACAGGCTTTAGAAGCTAGAGGCAGCAACAGCAGCAGCAGCCAGTCGCTCCGCAGTGTTCCGGTGCACCAGCAGTAGCTTTCCTCGCCGCACAGAGAGGGAAGCGTGTGGGCAGAGAAGGGTCTGTTTGAACCACACAGAGAGAGAAAGAGAGAGAGAGAGAGAGAGAGAGAGAGAGGGAGAGGAAGAAGAGATGGCGAACTCCTATCTACATATTAGCCTCTGCGTCTCCCTGTAGCTCACCTCGTTTCCCCCTGGCCAAAGCATACTGCCTGCCAGAAATGTGTGAAATGAACTCTGCCCGTCCGCCATCAGCAAATCAAAGTTTGGATGGTTATTTCAATTTTGTTTTTTGTTGTGTATGTAAATAGTGCAAAATACTGCATCCAGAAGTGGTAGTTGGTTCTCACCGTCGAAGTGAGGGGAAACCAACATGTGCTGTGTGGAGAGGCTGTTAGCCAGTGACATTTTTTTTTTCCCACTGGTGTTGCCTAGGTTACTGCACTGACGGGTGAATTCTTGGACGGAGCGCTCAGATTTCACAGTGCCATCTTAATGGAGCCGCGAGACGTCTGGCACGCACTTATGAATCTTGTCAGCCAAGGCTGAGGCCCCATACTGACAAACAGAGGGAGAGTATGGGGGCTATAAGGCGGGCGGGGGGAAGAAGGGGGGAGAAAATGTGCTACATAAGAGTGCCACAAATGGAATACGACAACAAAAAAAGGAAACTTAGGAGCACAGATACCGGCTCGGTCTGCTGGAGTGATGTCTTTTAGGAGAGGAGAATGGCCACGTTGGTCAAACACACGACACACAGTTTTGCATACTCTCACGGTCAGGCTCACACTCACACTCACACATACGGCTGCTTCTGCATTCCTGTTTCTACTTCGACCAGTTCGTGACCTGCCTTGTGGCTGTATCCCTCCCTGTCAAACCAAGGAGGCTTTCTCATTTCGTTTTATTTTTCCTTCTCCTGAAAGGCCATTATGAAACTGTCTTTGTTGTCCAGCAAGAAAAAAAACACTATGCTATGCTATGGGCAGTGGTTGACCTCCCCGCAGTTGTAACTATTTTGCAATGTCTCGGGTACGGCCAAGAGCTTTTGTCGGAGTCGTTCTCTGGTATTTTTTTTTGTTCTCCCCTGAAACCTCTTGACCTCAACGAAAATATGCGCATGCATAAGTGTACCTTCGACTAAGACTGCTCTGACCCTGTATGTATGCATAAGTGACCACCGATCACCTCACGTTGGCCTCTGCACTGCTCCTAACAGCTAAGTGTTCTCCAAGGCACCCACAAGCCTATAGGTTGAGAGGGAGAACTTAAAGCCTACGCTAACCATGCACACAGTGCCCACACACACACAAACACGAACATAAATCTGTGAGCAGTGAGGAGCCGTAATGAGCTTAAGGCATGAGGCAGGAGTACTTTTTTATTGTTTTTTGTTTGTTTTGCTGTGTGGTAATATGATTTGCAGTATCGGCGACTGCAACACTGGGGGATTGGGTTGATTAGTTTTGCATGTCGACGGCTGAGTAATTGAAACCAAATTGGAGCCACCGAGACGGAAATTGTGTGCCTACATAATGAGCAATTTTCCAGTTGGACACCTTACATCGTGCGTCAACCATTAAAAGTAGTGGAGGTGAGAACTCAATGGGCCCTGACGTGGGCATAAAAAAGCCTCCTCCATTTTAATCCCATTTCCCCCTACCACCCCACCACCTTATGCCCCCACTTCAGATTGATGACACCCCCGCCCCATGCCGTGCAGCTGGAGGCCCGAAAACAAAATTAGTCCAGAGGACCAGCAGTAATGTCTTCACGTCCTCTTCTATGCACCTACTCTCCGCACAACTTGGTAGCAGCTTATTTAGTATGGAAAGGCCTAATGGAGTAGAGTAGAGCACTAAAAGACGTTGTAGACTGAGTGTGGTGTATCTGGCCCTTTAAGCAGAGACGCATACATTTTAACAAGAAAGATTTCCTCTCTAACAATCTTCAATATTACTGAGAACTCCACAGAGGCCTTGATGATCAGCGGTTTCTGCAATAACTTATTTTAACTTTGGACGGCCTGAAAATGTACCATAAAGGTCACATGGCAGACTGCTTGTTTCACTGATGGCACCAGGGGGAATTACTAGTTTAAGTGGAGCCTGCCCAACTTTGGGGGATATTATGCCTTTAGTGGTCATGTAGTGCGCCTCGTCGACTGTGCCGTCATTAGCAGAGCAACTGATAAATGGGCTGAATTTAAGGCGTCACAGTAGGACGTCCCTGTATGCGGAACAGAATGAACTTTTTTCCTAATGGAAAGGCTTCTCAGTCCCCGGAAGAAATTAAAAATGTGTTCGTTTTTTAAAATGAAGTAAAGCGTCTTGTTTGGAATAAAGTTCTAACAAATTTTGTGTAATTAACCAAAGGTGACTTTAGATTATGTTTTTTTTCCTCCTCATTCTTCAAAATGTCAGTTTAGTCAATTGCGGGCGAAGCCACTTTACCTCTAGACGTTCTCCCTAGTCATTTATTTCTGTAATGGAAAGCTGACCAGAAAATTACTCAACACGTCCAATTAAAACTTGAATTCGGCAAGCTTCGACCCAGTCTAACCCAAAGTAGAAGAGCTGAAGAAGTTTTTTTTACAACACTCTCGCCCTCCACAAAGTGCCTGGATGTGGTCCACAGCTGGCCCAAAAGTCTGAAGAAAGTGTCAAAAAAACATGAAAGTGACGGCGAAGCGAGTGATCACTGGGATAGGCAGCAGATCAATCAGACCTCATAGAGCGTTTGAAGGCCCCCAGCTGCCTAATCGATGAGGAGGAGCCAGCTTGTTAGTAGGCTCATAAGGGGGTAAAAAAAGACTCTGTGTGTGTGTGTGTGTGTGTGTGTGTGTGTGTGTGTGTGTGTGTGTGTGTGTGTGTGTGTGTGTGTGTGTGTGTGTGTGTGTGTGTGTGTGGAGGGTGGGGGGGTCTTCCTGGCATCATCTCTGTGCGTGCCAGTGGTGCCACAGCTCACCATTCACTGCTAATGCTCCCTGGCATAACATGGCACAGCATAGCTCAATTACATCCTGTTTGTTTTTACTGTGCAATCCTGAAACCTAATTTGGTTTGGTTGCTTGTGTTGTTTATTAACCATATCCCAGAATGCTTGTACTTCCCTTTCCCTGCAATTAAGAGGTGGGGGGTAGGGGTGTGGGGCTTTATCATCAAAGCGGCATTTTAGCCGGATGTTGTCCGTTGGTCCGATGACGGACATCCGGCTGTCCCTTTGGCTCTGTCACGCACACCGTATCAGACGGGGGCGCCGGCGGAGCTCGGAAAGCCAATTAATTTCCCAGCCACCTTAGCTGCTATTCATCAATCACGGGCCGAATGAAACACGAAGGCACTTCGCCTTGTGTGCTCCTGCCTCAGCCATGTCCACACGTCCGCCCTCAACTTCACTCCCAGCAGCCTCTCTGTGTCTCGCGAAGGCATGGTCCGATTTCTCACGGCATTGTTACCAATCACCGGTTTATTAGATCTCTAACCTTCGTCTGTTTGTTTCTTTCCCCCCTCTCTCTCTTTATCTCTGTCTGTTTGGCTGCAGGAGCAGAGTCCCAGTAACCAGACGTCTCTGGCCATGATGCAGGAGCCCCAGGAGTTGGTGGAGGAGACGGTCACCATAGAGGAGGACCCGGGCACACCCACCTCCCACGTGTCCGTGGTCACTTCAGAGGATGGGACCACACGCCGCACAGAGACCAAGGTCAGGACCCCCACCCTAGCCACACACAGACGCACACACAGACGCACGCACACACACACACACACACACACACACAGACACACACACACACACCCACACACACAGATACACACACCCACACACACAGAGACACACACCCACACACACAGAGACACACACCCACACACACAGAGACACACACACACACAGACGCACACACACACACACAGACGCACACACACATAGACACACACACAGCATCTATCAGAGTCATGTTGTTAACTGAAGCATGTTTTAAAATTTACGGAAGAGGCAACGTCTCTGTACTTCATCACAGGCCAGCCCCCCCACCGCCGACTCCTGCTGGTTTGACACTCTCATCAGCGGTTGTTATTGCATTATTTAATCAGGGAGCCTCTGCGATAGCCAAACAGTAATGATGTGCACAAATCAAGCCACAGTGTTGATCAAAGATGAGCCTAGCCAATGTCCCTGTGTGTGTACGTGGTAGTCGAGGAAGGATGCAGGAGTGTTTAATGATGTCATTAAAAAGAATTTTTTTATCAACGTTAATCTGATTTTTAATTTTTTTTTAATGCCATCGGAGGTGTCCCACTGTAGGCGGCCGATACATTATGCATACTTATCAGACAGCAGGAGGGAATTGATGAGATGAAATATTAAAATCTTCATTAGCCGTGTTTGGCAGATCCTGATCTGCTTCTGTTTTTTCTGAGGTGGGGTGCGTTTGTGCGAGTTGAGAGTCAGGAGGCGCGTGTGTTTATTGAGGATTGATGGATTAGCAGGATTCAGAATCGACAGTTTGCGTTGTGAATGGTGATGTGGGCTGGGCTGGGGTGGGGGTATGGGGGTATGGGGGTATGAGGCAGTGGGTGGGTCATCATCGGACACACAGTGCTGAATCAGGGGCTTCGTGAAAGTGAGTTGGCACGGTGCAATACACGAATGCGCATCACTTCCAGGCCCATGACTGTGCACTTTGTGAAAGGCCCAAACAGTTCTAGAAATGTCCAGGGCTCATCACAGCTGTCAGCATGTCACTGGGGATGAACAGGCTTAAGTACAGGTCTGCAGGTCATTGACTGCTTTAAGTACAGGTCAGTTTTATTGAGGGCTAAGATATTCAGATAAAATTGGGCATTTTAATATAGAGAGAATGTCCCAAGGCCTCTCAGGGAGGAGATGCTGGAATATGAAACTCAAGATCCAATTTACTCTACCTCTGCAAAGTTTTCAAAAGTTTTGCACAGTCACAAAGTTCTATTCCAAATCCAATTATAAAAGAAAGTCTTCATGGGAATTAAACTGTCTATCACACTGTCTAATATGTGGTGTCATTTTCAAAAAAGAGAGAGAAATTTGCACATCATTTATATGGTTTGGGTTCAGATGCAAGAATACTAATATATTAGTCAATGTAGTTTTACCAATGAATGTGTACAGACTTATAGAGTAATCATCGGAGGGGCTGTTATCACCTTACAATATCACACTGTTTGTCCCTGAGATGTGAATGCTCAGGGACCCTTTTTTTAATTTCATGTTGCCTTTGTTTCATTGTGTCTTTGGGTGGGGCGGGGCAAAAAAAAAGGATATTCCTGGTAACTCCAAGGTGAGTTTGAAACCGTGTCGCCGTCAAACACCATTCCGGCTGTTCCCATCCAGCCCCCGCCTCCCTGCCCCCCCCCCCCCCCCCCCCCCCCCCCTTCCTGAACAGCTCCACTCCACTCTGCACTGTCTGTATGCACAGCTTCCCATGTCCCAGTCTGTCACAACATGGCCTCCACTCTCCACCCATCCCAACCCCTGCTGTGCGCCAGCCTGTGTCAACACGACCCAGCCCGTCATCTCTCCCAGAGATGAGATGAGCTAGCTTGTGGCAAGGGAGCGACAAAATGGAAACGGTTGAACAGGTTGAGCTGAACAGTCATGCTAGGTTGTGCAAGGTTTGGCTGAGCAAAGTCTGTTGGATCACTTTTAGCCTCACCTGTTAAATAAAAAAAAAATTCTTTTAAAATGACAGATTTGTTTAGCGACCCTATTCCTCGTATTGCCGTATTATCGTAGTGTTCACAGACGCATATTTTGTCCTTGAAAGTTTGGAATGCACTCTCAAGTCAGTTTAGTGTCATATGATGTATCCAGAAACAGAGGGGGAGAAAAAAGGAATACTGATTATCCTTATTAGGGATTTAGCAGGCGTGAGGCTTGAACCAGGGCAAAAACACGTTTTCATGGCTTCCAAACGTGATTACAGTCCGCTGGGACCTAGTCCATCGTTTACTAACCAGCAGGTTACAGGACACAAGCATAGTATGCCCCCTCCCTCCTTTGCATGCATGTATTCAACTACATGTGCATTACATGCCACAGCTTGGGGAAACAAGAGTAAATCAAGCTGGCAGATAGGTGTATGTGGGAAGGGCCTCGGCTAAGCAGCAATCTAAATGCTAAACTGCCGCATGAATGGCGGAGTCAGGCGCAGGTCCTTGTTGATATGTCGGGTAAGTGGGGCCTTCGTGTCCATCTTGCCACTCTCAGCTTGTTCTGTGTGTGTGTGTGTGTGTGTGTGTGTGTGTGTGTGTGAGAGAGTGAGTGTGTGTGCGGGTATGTGTGTATTGTTTGTTCCATTCCCTTGGCATTTTCCGTCTTTTTTCCGCCCAGAATAGTGTTTACTAAAACGATGAAGTGGTTTGTTAAATGAGGTCAAGTTTTTTGAAAAATCTTGATTCTGTTCTGTAGGCTGCTTAGCCGCGACAAATGATTTTTACAGAGTCGAGAGGAACGAGGAGGGAAGAAAAGAGCTGTTGGCCCAATTACGTGCGAAACAATCTTTGAATAAAAAACTAGGCTGATGGATTGAGAGCTGATACGCAATGGAACTCATTCCGCGTTAGCATACAAATAGTGAGCATGTATTTGCTCAATAATGGGCTCTGCCAAATTGTGCATCTCACTGTGTGTGTGTGTGTGCTGGTGTGTGTGTGTATGCGTGTGCTTGTTGCCATTCTCCTCTTCATCTTCCTCCTCTTCAACCACTGGTGCCCTTCTTTATGTGTCGCAGGTGACCAAGGTCGTCAAAACGGTCACGCGCCGCACCTACGTGCCCGTGTCCTTGGGCGACGGCCTCATCGACTCCAAACTGACCACGCCCATGCCCACGCCCTCCCCTACACCCACGCCCACCCCCTCCGAGGCAGAGCCAGTAAAGAGACGCCCGCCCTCCGCTTTGCCCTTGAGTGCACCCACTCCACCCCACCCCACCCCACCCTCCCGTCTCCCTTTCCTCACCCTGCTTCTAACTGGAACCCTAACTCACAGCTGGTGTGGTGCCTTGAGCTATTAAAACGAATGCCGCAGCGGTCTTGGGGAAAGAAAAAAAAAAAAACCCTAACTGCACTGTGAAGTCTTGAGTGTGTGACGCCTGGCCACAATCCCTCCCTTCCATAACGGTCTCTCAAGAGTGAGCAAATGCAAGCTTGTGTGTGTGTGTGTGTGTGTGTGTGTGTGTGTGTGTGTGTGTGTGTGTGTGTGTGTTTTTTCAAAGAATCCCTTTACTCTCCACACACATGCCACGGCAGTCACATGAGCTCACAAGCGCTGTGACCCGCTCACGGCATAGGCCTTGATGTGTGCCAGCGTTGAGAGGCTGCTCGTAAGGGTTCGCCGTAGACGCATGCTCCTGCTGCAGGCCTTGCTGTGGAGTCCCTGGAGTGTGTGTGTGACACAGGAAGCTGTTGAAAGGACCCAGCAGCAGTGCCGTTGCCACCTCCCGCATCTGTGCAGAGGTTTGCTGCTCGGCAGCAGATCAAAGTGCGTTTGGAGAGCCGCTGGTCGATTTGCTGTTGCTTCAATGCAGCTCTCGGGCAAGGAGGCAGTACAGTAGTATATACACACACACACACACACACACACACACACACACACACACACACAGAAAGGAGCCTGGCCTGCTGTGTGGCGTGGCTTGATGCAAGCCAGTTGTGAAGCTGCGGCATAGCTCGCCTCTTTTTCCAGCCCACTTAGAGGGGAACCTTCTTGTTGAGGGCAGAGAGAGAACATGGCACTGTGTATAGACTGCCTACTTTTACAGCAGAGCTGTTCAATTTTTGAGCAGTAATTGTTTCAGTGTATACCCCTAAAAAAATTTCAAAAAGGAATAGATACATGAACACGTTTAAGTTTTCATGATAAGTAAAATGTATACATTATACTTGTTATATATTTGCACTATAGTTATATTTACTTTACCCTATATTTTGTTTTCTTTTCCATTCATATGAACAAATTCTCCAGAACCACCACACCTAGCTCCTACTCTAATTTTAGTACACATTAAAAGTGAACCTCCCTATTTGGTGCCCTTTGCCATGTACTTGTGGTCCAGTTAAATTCTGTGGTTCCCGGGTCTACCTCTGCACAGATGGGTGTCGGCAGCCTGGAGTAAATTATGAACGTATCATGTGCGTTGTGTGTACCGTCTGTTGTCATGTTACGTTTTTTGTGTGTAGTGTCTATTTCCTTTTGTCTATTTTATGCATTGCAGTGAATATAGCCCAAAACAGATTTCCCCCTTTGGGACAATAAAGTATAGCTTACCTTACCTCACCTCACCTCACCTCACCTTACCTTACTTTACCTCGCCTTGGCTTACCAGCACCACACCCCAATCCGGCAGCTCAGTAGCACGGACCGGTTATTAGAGGGCCACTGGTGCTGCTGCAGATTTTAGCGCCCTCATCAAAGCTAGACATCAGACAAGCCAGTCATTTACAAACCTCAAAGGGATTTTATGCATAAATGTGTGACTTTTCCAAGCAAAGGGAAAACGGTTTGGCCATTACAAGTGCGAGTGTTCGAAAAATATCTTTTGATAGAAGTGAACGATTTTCATTGCAGGAAAAAAATAAGCCACAGAAGAAATGGGCCATTACTTGGTATGAGAACATTCTTCATCATAAGTCTAATACTATTGCACATGAGAAGGCAGTTGACAGACCAGCTATGCTCTTAAGGATGTCACCACAGGACAATTGCTTTGCTTTTCCTCTGAAGCTATCTGATTTATACTATACTATAATGTTCATGTCTCTCTGTTGAGTTAAAAAGTGTATTGCTAACTTTTAGCTCGCAGTAATGCAGAGAATAATTTATGTTGGATCATTAAGAAAAAAAAACTCACTCAAAACAAATGGTACAAACCCTGGAAGTGTTTTCTAGTCCTGTCCTCGGCCACACACAGACGTAGAGCCCGGAATAGTATAGTTAACAATGGCGAGTGGTCACACATGGTGTTGGGCCAGACACGGCTTACCCCAGACACAATGGCCTGCTTTCCCATGAGCCTGTAGTTGTCACGAACCTCATTAATTTTCAAGATGAACTTACAAATGCAGACAAAACGGCCAATTATCGCAGCCACTGGATCTTGAAGACAATAAAAAAAGACAAAAAACAAAAAACCTAGGCGACAAGCAAATTGGTTGTGTTGTACAGTCATTGTTTGAGTTCGCACAGTCGAGAACCTTCCCCCCTTTTGACAGCCAGACATTATTTTGTTGGCCACGGGATCAGAGGCAGCGGGATTTGACGGGCAGGATGATAATTTCGACCGGAGGGCCAGACAGACTTCCGGACCAAAAAGCAAGCAGCGTGTGTGTGCTGATGGACTGGAAAGCGGTGCGGTGACAGACAGACAGCCCGAGAGCTGGAGAGCTGCTTTGCATGTACTTGTAGGTAACAAAACAAGTCGTCGACAAGTGAGCCTCTGGAGGTGTCACCAAGGCTCGCCCGCTCACACCTGCTCGATCAACCTGCCCGCCTTTACACGCGGCTCTGGTAATTGCTTGTCAGCTTGTCCGTAAAAAAAAAGACAAACACTTTTCTGTGTGTGTGTATTTGCGTGTGTATTTGTGTGTGTGTGTTTGTGTGTGTGTGTGTGTCGTGTGTATTTGTTTGTGTGTGTGTGTCTGATGAGTAAATGTAAGGAGTGTTGAGTTACAGCATCATTACAGTGTTGAACTGCGCTGGCCTGAAACTAAGCAGTGCCCTCTTCAGAGAGAGATACCTTATCATTAAACTAACAGTTATTTCCAGACACACTTCCCAGCCGTGTTTTTCCTTGTTGCTCAGTCTAAACACACGGGGGGCTTTGTGAAGGCATCTCATGTGTCTCTGCTTTAACATTCAGCCATGCATGGTCCTTCATCGACAGTGCCTGCTGTCTTCACATCAGGGGACACACAAACCCCTCCCTCGCCTTTACAATACAATGCAGCAATGTTATCTCTCCTTATTACATTCGGCTGCCTCTTGTGTAAAAGGCAGAGTTTGACCGTAAGTTTTGTGTGTGTGTGTTTGGGGGGTGCGGGTGGGGGGTGGTTGTTGTGTGTGTGTGTGTGCTTGACTTGCAACTTAACCACCACTCATTATTTTGGCTCTGTTTTAAAGTGTGTGAAGTTTACAACACCTGGGCAGAGCATCTCATTACTCCTGCCTCAGCCCAAACAGCTTTTGCTAGCATGTTGTTTTGTTTTTAGCCTGTGTCATTGTGTGAGGCTAATGGCGCTCGTGTGTCCTCACAGGTGACTAAGACTGTGAAGACTGTGACCACGCGGACGGTGCGTCAGGTTCCGCTGGGTCCCGACGGCCTGCCCTTACCCGAGGGCTCCTCGCCGCTGGGCAGCTACACGGACTCCATCGACCGGCGCTACCTGAAGAACGGCGACCGCTACATCACGCCGCAGGCCAGCTCCACGCTCGGCCGCTCCTACAACAACTCCTCCTACATCGCCGGCGACTCCTACGTGGACACACCCAACAGCCAGTACGGCAGCGGCATCGTCGGGGGCGTCGGAGGCCACCACCACTACGGCCTGCACGACGGCTACGGAGACATGGTGGCCGACAACTACGGCAGCCTGTCGCGCGGCCTTAACTACCGGCCGCCGGCCCGCTACCCCCCTTACATGGCCGGGGGCGGCTACCGGCCCGAGAACAGCTACACGCTGCCCATCCGCAAGGACGACTACGGTCACGTGGCGCAGCCCCAGGTGCCAATGGGCGGCAGCAGCAGCGTGGACCTGAACCGCTCGCAGCCTGAGCGCTTCCAGGCGGAGCCCTACGGGCTGGAGGACGACCGGCGCAGCCTGGGCCCTGACGACGAGGAGCCCTACGAGCTGGAGCCAGACTACTCCACCGCCAACCGCCGCACCCTGGGCGCCGCCGACCGCGGACGCGCCATGCGTGAGCCAATCAGAGACGCACCCCGCGTCAGGTGAGTGGACGCTACAGGCGGCTTGGCCTTGGGCATTCGGGGGGTTGGGTTTGAAAGATTTGTTGTATTTTCTACAGAGACATGAGCAACATTATTCCTAAGAAAACTCACAAAAAAAAGATAAAGCACAACACTCACAAAAAAATTGTAGGTATAAATGGGAAGTCAGTAATGCTAAAGATGCATTTTAACTGGAAATCCGGTCCTGGTTTTTGACAAGCCAATCACATTTTGTAAACGACATCACCAACATCTGATATTTAAACACAAATTGACAGGACATAACTTATATGGCTGTCTGGCTATTTATTGTGCAGTGACCGGTTTCTTCTCATTCATTTAGATAGGTCCCTGATCTTGTTAACCCGATATACCTGTCTGGAGGCATTTCCAAGATGGCTGCCGAGTGGCATGACTTGCCTATAAGGACTTAGTGGACTTACTTGTTTCCAGTAAAGTTGCAGACAGCCTAAAAAAAGAGCCTTCATAAATACACCCACGACTCAGCACAGTGTCTTACCTCCTTGAGAGCTGACATACCTGGGAATGGGCAGACTTAATATAATAGGGATTGGTAAAGCTTTCAGGGTCATCTTATATTTTCAAGGATCTGGCTCTTTTCACGAGCACAATAATGAAGAGGTGTTATTGCGCTGCTGCATGGGATGCAGACTGTGGGTGTTGATGAGGGTCATTAACGCTATTATGGGAAAGATGCCTCAGTCAAGCATACTGCACACCTCATATACACATCTAATTACATGCTTCCGCAGGGGAACTCGGCCAGAAGGGAATGGCACATAATGGTATAGAAAAGAACACTTCTAATTGAAATGGATATATTAGCAAATGTAATAAGAGCTGGGATGATGAAGCGAAAAAGCTGATGAAGTGTCAGAATAACTGGGGGTGAGGGGGAGGATTAAATGGATGGGAATCATTGTGATCGAATGAATAGAAAATGAGGAAAGATGCTAAATAAATAGAAGAGGTCATGCTGTAGCCATCCCTCCTCTCTCTCTCTTTCCATCCCTCCCTCCCTCCCCCTCTCTCTCTCGCCCTCTCTCCTCTTTCTCTCTCTCTCTCTCTCTCTCTCTCTCTCTCTCTCTCTCTCCCTTTCCCTATCTCTCCTCTCTTTGTGTCTCTGAGGGGTTTTTCCAGTAAAGGTCACCTTCAGCTGGGTAACACTATAACCTCCAGCACCATCTGGCAGCTGTGAGCCAGTTAGCGTTAGCCAGTTAGCGTTGTACTGGCCAAAAGAGCATCCACACAACTTCACCATACCTCCTGGCACTCTCCACAGCCTTTCTCCATTTCCCACAGCCCACAGCCGTTTCTCTCTGCCCCCCTAACGCTTGCTGCGTGTCTCTCGGCCTGGCCACCATTACAAGAGTGGCTTCGCCAAAAAAGGCCTGACAGCAAATTGACGTTTGGCTGCTCGGCAGAGGGGATAGCATGAGGTGTTTTTTTCTTTTTTTTCCATGACCAGCTTTTCTTTTTGACCAGGGATCTGTGACCGATGGAGTTTTATTGAAGTTTTTTTCTCTCTCTCTCTTTTTTAAAATCCCCCATTTTTTGACATCCCCCTTCCCCGTTCCTTTGTGATGCGGGATCGAAGCCAATTCCAAACGAAGCATTTGAAAATGGCAGAGAAGGAAGAACAAAAGAGCGGGATAGAGAGAGGGGGGTGAAAGAGGGAGGCTAAGGCTCTGTGAGCATGATTGTTGGTGAGGCAAACATAAAACTGGGTTTTTTTAGGGGGCTGTTCAAGGGTCATATGCTTAAAGGAGGCACACTTTACTCGTCTGTCTTTGTCAATGCAGTGCGGATGCATTGTTTCAGACCCTATACCTACTTATCCCACTATACATATAATGAGTGTGTGTATGTGTGTGTTACTTCTTTTAATCACTGCTTCCATCTGTACTCTCAGACTATTAGCAAAAAGCAGTCTATCTGCTGTCTCTCTCTCTCTCTGTCTTTTTCATGCACATGCATATTCTCACTCATTCTCTCATTCTCACTCATGCTGTCTGCCAGAGCATATGACTCACGGAACTGTCAGCTCTGAAGAGAAGAGCATCTAACATGCCTGTCACAGTTGTTCCATGTTTGATAACAGTGAAGCACGCACGCACACACACACACACACACACACGCACACACATACACGCACACACTCTCTCACACACACACACACACACACACACACACACACACACACACACACACACACACACACGCACACGCACGCACACACAAAGCAGGCACAAACAGGCTTATGGGAAGCCAAGGCTCTGACAGAGTGCTCTTTAATAAAGCATCTTGATGGAATGGCACAGCCATTGTTCTGGAACAGCAGTGTTTTTCTGCCTTCTATCTGATGACTGAGAAGCCTTCGCCATCACCATCCCTTGCTCTCCTTCTTGTTCTTTCTTTCTTTCTCTCTCTCTCTCTCTCTCTCTCTCTCTCTCTCGGTCTCTTTCTATCTTTCTCTCTCTCGGTCTCTTTCTATCTTTCTCTCTCTCTCTCTCTGTCTCTTTCTATCTTTCTCTCTCTCTCCCTCTCCCTCTTTATGCACCTTTTTGTTCACTGTTTGTTTCTCTCCCAACTACAATATATTTTGAATGGTGTCTCTTTTAGCGGCTGGCACCACCCACTCATAATTCCCTGCACACTCATCCCAAATCCCCCACCCCCACCATCACCCTAATAACAGTCTTTCTGTGAAATGGCTGTAATGAATCCAAAAACATGGAAGTGTTTTAATTACAGCGTATCACGCCAGACACTTTGGAAACGTTCAATTAGGCAGAAAATGGGAAATGAAGATGCCGGTGCAGTGTGTCTGTCTGTGTGTGTCTGTGTGTGTGTGTGGCCTTGCCGCACATGTGGCAAACACCATATCAGGGCACTGGTGCAGCTTAGTGGCTCAAGGTGTGGAGTCATACTAGCAATGTGTGTGTGAGAGTGAGTGTGGGATTGGGGTTAATTTCCTGACGTTGTCCAGCAGCTCTGTTGTGTGCGTGTGTGTGTGTGTGCGCGCGTGTGTGTGCGCGCGTGTGTGTGCGCGCGTGTGTGCGCGCGTGTGTGTGCGCGCGTGTGTGCGCGCGTGTGCGCGCCCGTGTGTGCGTGTGTGTGCGCGTGCGTGATTGTGTGTGTTATTGTGTGTCTGTGTGGGTATCCCTGCCTTCCTCCTCTTTGCTGTTTGATCTCTATTTGTCGTACTGGCTCCCATTTGCCTCCCTCTCTGTCTGCCACACTATCCTCTGCCCTCACTTGTCTCCCTGGACCCTCTTCTTTTTGCTAGTGTTGCTCCTTTCCTCACCACCCCCCCCCCACCTCTCCCTCCCTTCCTCTCCCTCTCTCTCTGTATGTCTCTGTATCTCTGTATCTCTTTCCCTATGCTCCTCTCTTCTCCTTGTTGACTTCCTGGCTATGCATGTTTGGGGCAGTTGTCAGAGTGATGAATAACCCATCTTGAACTTTGACTGTGTGTGTGTGTGTGTGTGTGTGTGTGTGTGTGTGAGAGATGAAGATCTGCAGACTTTTGTTACAGGTTTACCTATGCTTGTGTGACTAGCATTAACCCCCCGAGCAGACTGAAAGGTCCTCTTCTCCTGCAACACATGCGCACACACACACACACACCCCGGCTTCTCCACCGGCTCATTCCACCTGCTATCTCATCTGGCAGCCGGAGCAGAGGGGTCACAGTGGAGATTGCCTCCCAGGAGACAACCTCGAAGACCCCCCCTTGCCCGGCCCCACCTGCCCCCCCCCCCGCCATGTGCCTTTTCTCCACCCCCTGATTGCGATGCCACATGGCACCTCACACTAGGGACCTGCATCCCACTGTGTGAGACCAGACAGGACAACAGGCCTGCTCAACTTCACCGCCACACAGCAAATTGCTCCTAAGTAACCTGGCCCACCATGCCTCAGATTAGTGTCCCACCCCCCACCCCAACGCCCCCACCTTTTACACCCAACCACCACCCCCTACCTCCATCCTAAATCTGGAAAGAGAAGCCCCACCAGGACAGTGTAATTGTAATAGTATTAAAAAGGGGAGAAACGAGAAAATAAACAAATGTGATTTTTTGGGGCGCCGCCGCCGGCATCTTGAAACAGGAGGAGCTTTCATTAGGAGAGAAGAAAGGGAGGATGTGCCGTAAACCTGTTTTTCTTTTTTTTCCCCTTTCTTCTTTCCTCTCATCCCTCTCTTCCCCAACAAACAAAAACCTGCAATCCACCAATTAATTACACTTCTTTGGAAGACAAAAGAACATGGAATATTTTAGCTCAAAGCCTCAGATGTGCCTGAGTGGCTTTTTTTTTCTTCCCCTCAAATCATTTCACAAAGGGCCTAATCCTTTTATCATCGTACTGAGGGGAAAGTCAGAAAGGACACACAACGGATGGGCTTACTCCCTCCTTCCCCACAGGAAGACAAAAAAGAGGGAAAACTAGATAACGCAGGAAATTGGGAAAAGAAGTCGTTATGGACACACTAACTTTTGTCCGTATGCATTATGCATGTATGGTGCGTTTATTTTCCTGATCTCTCTGTCTTGCTCGCTCGCTCTGTCTCTGTCTCTCTCTGTCTCTCTGTCTCTCTCTCTCTCTCTCTCTCTCTCTCACTCACACTCGCACTCGCACTCACACTCACACACACACACACACACAGCTGCGCCCCCACTCTCACACATGTAGAAAAGGACAAGGAGGACTGCATTTGGTTTCATCACATTGTGAACCGCGTTCTCCCTCCCCCTTACCCACCAACCCCCCCACCTTCCCACCCCGCCCCACCTATCCCAGCAATCATGGCGGCAGCATCTTGTTTGGGCCGAGCGCGGCTGCTTTTAATGTTGCGTGAATAACAGGCCGGCGCCCGCACAATGGCGCCAATTTAAATGCAAATCCTGACATTCCCATCAGGCGGCCCGAGAGGCTTCACCTAGCATCAGTTGTGTCTAAATAATATCAATTTATAAATTCTGTGTGTGTGCGTGTGTTTGCGTGTGTGCGCGTGTGTTTGTGTGTGTGTGCGCATTTGTTTGTGTGTGTGTGTGCGCGCGTTTGTTTGTGTGTGTGTGTGCACGTTTGTTTGTGTGTGTGTGTGTGTGTGTGTGTAAGTGTTTGTGTGTGTGCGTGAGACTATAGAGCATGAGAGTGGTGTTTGTGTGTGAATGTGTTGCGTTGTGTGGTAGAGAAAGAGAGATTTATGATGCATGGGGGGGGGGGGTCGTGTGGCTGTGTTGGGGGGGGGGGGGGGGCATAGCGGGGGGCATAGCGGGGGGGCTAATGGAATATCATTGTGGAGACGTCCCATCTCTGCCATTGTTCTTGTCACGGCAAACCTAAATTGGCGTCTGAAAGCCACTGCCACCGCTCTTAATATCCAGAGCACTGATGAGCTCCTTCAGCCCTATTCCAGCCTCACACACACACACACACACACACACACACACACACACACACACACTCAGATGTATGCTACTTTTGCAAACACATTCATCATGCTGCTCAGGAACATTAAGTGGTTCACATTATTGTACAACACACACACACACACACACAAGGCGTGCGCACACACTCACACACACATATGCAGGCTCACTGTGCTGAGTGACTTAATTACTGGGTTTAATCAGTAGATGGCTTTGGGTGTAGTTTTATTACTGCCTGTAAAACAGAGCTGCTGGTCTCACAGATGCCCTCACTATAAAGGCCCAGCCCAACCTTCACACACACACACGCGCACACACACGCGCACACACACACACACACACACACACACACACACACACACACACACACTCATTTGCCCATACACTCTCTCTATTATATATTTTCTTTTTTATTTCCATGTCCCTTACTCCCCCCCCTCCCTACACACACACACACACACACACAAACAGGCACAAACGTGAACTTCACACACACAGACACACACCTTGCAGTCATTGCATGCACTTATACATTGGCAGTGATTGCAGAAAAATAGCGAAGCAGAAACCGAACACTCGCCAAGGTTCGCTGAGGATACTACAGATCTCTCTGCCACTCCAAACAAACCCACCGGCCGGCCCATAGTAGATCAGAGCAGATCAGAGCAGAGTGCTCCGTATAGCACTAAATCATTCAGGTGAGTTCACTCCAGTCCACCACAACCATTCCTACTACAACTACTACCACCACAGCCTCCACACCACAGCCAAAACCACAGCAAAGCAGGAACCTGAGAGGCCCACTCCATTCCACTCCACCCCACCCCATCTCAGCCTCACCCTACCCCATTCCCATCCTGGCCCTCCTCCTCCTCCTCTCCTTACCCGAGCCTAGCCCTCCTCCTCCTCCTCCTCCTCCTCCTCCTCTCTTGTCATGCTTTCATGTTGGCGCCGGTGAGGGGCTTCACCTGTTGTTGCAGCTGTGACTGAGAGCCGTGGTTCGCGTCTGTTGCTTGTTTGTACTTGTGGAGTGTGTGTGTGTGTGTGTGTGTGTGTGTGTGTGCGAGCATGTATGCGAGGATGGTGTTGCACATAAGTGTGTACCTGTGTGCGTGTGTGTGTGTGTGTGTGTGTGTGTGTGTGTGTGTGTGTGTGGATGTTGGTGTATGTGAGTATGTATTGTGTTGTTTGTGTGGGTGTGTGTGCGCATGGCTGTTGGTGTACATGTGAATGTACTTTTTGTGTTTGTGTGTGTGTTACTGTACATGAGAATGTATGTGTGTGTGTGTGTGAGTATTTGTGTGCACATATGTTTTCCCTCTCCCCCTGTCATCCACACTGCCCCCCCGCTTCCTGCATCCTGGCACGCCGTATCAGATGTCCCTCGCTTCGTGCCTCGCCCTCCATCTCGCTCTCCTCCTCACCCCCCTCGCCAGTGTTGCTCCATCTCCCCAGCGCCACACACGCCAGCTGGGTACCCTTGCACTCCTGAGGCTCCCACCACGCTCCACACACCCCCCTGCCACCCCGCCACCCATCTTATACTTCCACTGTGTTTCAGCTTCGAGACCTGTGTGTGTGTGTGTGTGTGTGTGTGTGTGTGTGTGTGTGTGTGTGTGTGTGTGTGTGTGTGTGTGTGTTTGTGTGTGTGTGTGTGTGTGTGTTTGAGCCCCTCTAAGGATGGAAAGATGGAGGTCCTCTCTCGCTTGCGCAGCATGCACAGGCATTAATTAGCACACAACCCTCGTTAGGCTCGCACGCGCCGCTCCCCAACCACACACACACACACACTCCCACTCAAACACACTCACAAACACACTCCCGCTCAACAGCACCAGCCCTATTTCTATGCAGGGCACATGAAAAAAGGCGCCCAAGTTGGTGGTTATATAAGATAAACAAGCAGGGAAAAAACAGAGGAAGAGAGGGAGAAAGATAGAGAGAAATAGAGAGAGAGAAGTGTGGGGTCATATATGGAGTGCCACTTTAATTCCATTCCCCATCTCCCACTTCCCCTCACTGTCCGCTCTGATTACCGGCTGGATGGCAACCCAAGCTGCGGAGCTGAGTGGAGCCGGCCACTAATAGAGTTTGCATTAGCCGCCCTCCACAGCACCGCACCGCACCACAACACACCGCACGGCACGCTCACTCAAGGAGCGCACAACTAACGAGCTGATAGGAGAAGCATGACACCGCGCTGTGTGTGTGTGTGTGTGTGTGTGTGTGTGTGTGTGTGTGTCTGTGTGTCTGTGTGTGTGTGCGTGTGTGTGTGTGATCTGTATCCTCCATCTGACATGGCATCTCTTACAAGTGTTTGGGGTTTTTTTTGGGGATGTGGGTGTAGATGCTACAATGATGCCCCAGAGCCTAATGGCGATGAGCCCACTAGTGTCCTGTAAAGTCGGTGTGAGACTTGTGTAAAGTGTGTGTCAATGGTGTTGATCCTGATGACATCCTTGGCTGTGGATGAGGGTTTACGTCTGCATGTGTACTGTATGTGTGTGTGTAAACACCATCTTTAACACCACCATCATGTGTGTGAATAATAAATGACTGTGGGATTTGCTGCTAAGGGTGAGTGTGTGTGGGCTGCTGATGTCAGATCGGAGGCTAAAGGGTGTAGTCTGAATTGCAGTAAGTCAGCCTTGGACCTAATGGGTCATGAGGGATCTGGAGGGCCACGTCCGTGTATAAATTCACTCTCGACATCTCCTGCCCCAGTCTGCCTCATGGCCTACTGTACCACAGCCCCCCGACTGCACCGGTCACTGCCTCTACCTTTGTAAGAGGCCCCTAGTTATGTCTCAGTCAGAGCCCCTGCCTGTCTGCACGGCCATGGGTGGCCATGGGTCATTGGTTGGTATCTACATTGGCAAAGAAGACACTATGCACATTAGCTATGACATATTTCGGCTGTGAAAGACTGGCAATGGAACCAATGGAAAGGTAGACTCATTCAAATTGATATGAAAGATCAAATGTTCAAAACTACAATTGATATCAAAGATCAAACATCCAAAAAAGATCAAACAAAAACGTACAGCTTTTTTAACCTTTTCAGTGTGGTCTAAACGTATAGTTATGGCCACTCTATACTAGGGCTGGGCAATGTGGCAAAAAAAAATTATCACAATATATTTTCCCATATTGTCTGATATCGTTTTTTTGCCAATTTTTCCAGCTGACAGTTTGAGAGTATCTGGATTCAAACCAGTCTTTGAAGATAAGTCTTTGAACATATTTCACATACTGGCTTTAATTTGCTCCATGTCAAATTGGCCATAACTAAACCACCGCCACACAATTCACATTGTGTAAACTTTTTTACAGGTTTGAGGATGATTACAAGTCCTGTCCAGCACCATTTCCGCTGCAACCCGCCTCCTGGTTTGCTCATGCTGCTCTGTTCTAGCTTTACCTATCCCAGCACCTATGAAATGGCATTGGCACAGGGAAAGGTAGACTGGTTGGTAATTCTCAATTAAAAAGGCCCAATGCAGATCATCGTGATTGGCCTGATATTTATCACAATCACGATTTACTGTACGTCTGAGTAATCGCCCCAGCTCTACTCTATACTGCAGCCCCTAGACTACTTCCACCACCCAATTGCTAGTGGGAGCCCTCAGTCATGTCGCCAGCCCCTGACCCCTAGTCGTGTCGCCAGCCCCAGACCCCCAGCCTGTGTGGCTCCCTGGTTGCTATCTGCATGAAAGCTGAGCCTTGTACTGTACAGGCTCAAAGGGTCTGAGGAGTTTTCTTTTTTCGCCCCCCTCCTCTCTCTCTCTCTTCTACGAAAAAAAAGATCCTCCTTTGTGTTGTTTCCACAGCTCTCAGTGCTTTGGAGCACAGTCGCTGTTGCTCTTGGCACCACTCTGTCTTTTTATTTCTCTCTCACTCTTGCTCTCCTCTCTCTCTCTGAGGGCTGTGCAGACTTTCTTTTTTTCCTTTTTCTCTCTCCCTCGCTCTCTTTCTCTCTATCTCTCTTTCACGCTCAGCACGAGCATTCTGTACTGCTGTAACCTTGCTTTCCCCCATCATTATTAAAAGACAGAGAGCGATTGAGTGTGCGTGTGTGTAAGAGAGTGTGTGTGAGGGAGAGAGCATCACTCTAACCTGATAGAGATGATGAATAAGGAAGCAGTGGCTGTTGTTTTCACGGACAGGACCTGTATTTCTCCACTGATGGAGAGCCCATTAGGAACACTCTTTCTCTCTTGCTCTCTCTCTCTCTCCCTCCCTCTCTCTCCCTCTGTCTTTCTTTCTCTCTCTCTCTCTCCCCCCATCTCTCACTATCTTTCTCGCTAGCTCTTCCTCTCATTTTGTCTCTCTTCCACCCTCTCTCTTTCTCCCTCTTTTCTTCTGTCTCTTTTAGCCTCTCTTTCACCTTTTCCCTCCAATTTCTCCTTGCTTCTCCTCCCCCTCCGTCACGGCTCCTCTCACCTCTGTCTGACTCCTTCAAACGCATTTTCTCTCTCTATTTTCTGCTTCTGAGAGAGAAAGCCAGTCCAGTCCCCTCTGGCGGTCAGTGGCCACTGCGCTGCCATTTCAGACAGCCTTCTCACGACCCCCGCCAACAACCATACTCTGCTCTTATGGGCAATAGCATTCTCACACAATTTTGTCTGCCTTTTTTTATAAACCCCATTTACATTCCTTTGGTACTAGTCCATCAGCATATTTCCCCAAAAAGGAGTGTTAACTCGTGTGTTGCTATGGAAATGATGGGAAAAAAAAATAAATAAATTAATAAAAACACATACATATATCTACAGCAGTGTGCACTTACTTAATAGATGCATAGTTGTCTATATGCAGGATGCCAGTACTAAGAAGGAGCTAAATCAAACGGATTAGGCTATCTTGAATAAATATAATTTATTGATGTAAACTTGTTCTAATATAGATAAGTCCTTAAATTCTAAATCTTTTTTGTGTGTCTGTTTTCTCTTTCTCCTCTCCCTCTTTCTCTCCCTATCTCGGTCCTGTCCTTCAGAGGGGGTTATGACGACCCCATTGAGGCGGAGCTGATCGACGAGCGCCACCCGTATGTCCACGGCATGTACCCGGCCCCACTGGCCCAACCAGAGCGCGGCAGCATGGCCAGCCTGGACCGCATGGCCACGGTGGTCGACCGCATGGGCACCCTTGACCGCATGGGCACCATCGACCGCATGGCCACGATCGACCGCATGGCTACCATGGACCGCATGGCCACCCTGGACCGCATGGGGGGCGGGGGCGGACGGCGCTCCCCTTCCGTGGACAGCATCCGCAAGGACCCGCGCTGGCGCGACCCGGACCTGCCCGAGGTGATCGCCATGCTGGAGCACCCCATCGACCCGGTCAAGTCCAACGCGGCCGCCTACCTGCAGCACCTGTGCTACGAGAACGACAAGATCAAGAAGGACGTGCGGCAGCTGAAGGGCATCCCCGTGCTGGTGGGCCTGCTGGACCACCCCAAGGCCGAGGTGCACCGCAAGGCCTGCGGCGCGCTGCGCAACATCTCCTACGGCAAGGACAACGACAACAAGGTGGCCATCAAGAACTGCGACGGCATCCCCGCCCTCATCCGCCTGCTGCGCAAGACCAACGACATGGAGGTCCGAGAGCTCATCACAGGTGGGTGTGGCCTCATCAAGTCTCAGTCTTTTGACTTCTTCCTGCCTCTTTCATTGCTCGCTCTTTTTGTGTTGTTGTTGTTGTTGTTTGCTGAAGAGAGAGATTTCGTAATGCCAACTTTGTCCGTGTGAATAATCAAAGCATTTCTGCTT
>CM059271.1:9001495-9006495 GCA_030347295.1 Setipinna tenuifilis | reverse complement strand
GTGGTGGGGGAGGAAGGTGGTGGTGGTGGTGGGGGTGCTGCTGATGTGGGTGGGGTGGTTGGGCAAATCACAATTCCTCTCCGAGGACCGAGGGGAACATCCACGGCAATCACACACGCTCCAGCGCGCCAGCGTTGTGTTAATGAGCTGTTTGTCTCCGCCGTGCCCCTGGCAGCCCTCACTCTGACTCTTCTCTTCTGCAAAGGCCCTTTTTTGTTTTGTTTTTTTTCCTCGGCACACCTCGTCCCGATGGCCTTGGTGTAAATGTGTGTGTGTAGGTGACGGGCATGCGTGACGGGCATGCGTGACGGGCGTGATCTCGGAGACCCAAGGTGACTGCTCATGTGGGTTATTATGGGATGGCAGGCATCGTATCACATGATGATCTTTTCTCCTGTAGAAGGCACACGGTTGCATCAGAATTGCAGGAATGTGTGCAATTTTTGACACCTTCGCCCAAACCAACCAACCAACCAACCAACCCACCCACCCACCCAGACCTGGTGGAATGAGGTGAACAGTAGGATCTGTGGGGGCGATGTCTGCTGGGTGACTGCTGGTGAACAGATATGTCTGGCTGCCAAAGATTAGGGTGGCTGGAAGGGGGTCTGAATAAGGAGTATATTCAGTCTACCTCACAGACATCTCAGCATGGAGCCCTTTGCATTTCTGTGTGTGTGTGTGTGTGTGTGTGTGTGTGTATGTGTGCATATGCGCATATGCAACTATGTGAGTCAGAGAGAGCAATAAAGCTTCTGTGTATATGAAGAGGGGGAAGTACTCTCTCTCTCCGTGTGTGTGTGTGTGTGTGTGTGTGTGTGTGTGTGTGTGTGTGTGAGAGAGGGAGTGTGTGTGTGTGTTTAAGATATGGCTAAATGCCAAAAGCTCCCGGCTGTTATTGTTCAGTCTGAGCAAGAAATCATTCGGCAGGCCGTGGGGACCGCATTTCCCTGTGACCCGGGAAAAGAGTTTTATCGCCTCACCCCACCTCCCCTCATATGCAGAACTCCTCCTGGGGTTGCAACTGGGGAGTAACCGGGGTGGTGGTATTAGTAGTGGTGGTGGTGGAGGAGATGGGGGTTGGTGGAAAGAGGATGGAGGCAGGAGGCCATTTCCACCCTGCTTGCCTTGCCTTGCCTTGCCTTGCCTTGCCTTGCCTTGCCCTGCCTTGCCTTGCCTTGCCTTGCCCTGCCCGTGTCCGCGTGCGCCTACTTTGATGTGGGTTCTGTGATATTCCGTGTTTTTCCAGCGACCCCTATGTGCTCCAGCTCCGGTTCATCCATTTGTTCCGCGGGATTCTTCCCCGAAGTCGTCCTTTATTGTGGGCCGCGTTGGCAGGCGTCTAGTGCTTTCCCCCTGCGCTGTCTCATATCTCAGACACACACACACACACACACACACACACACACACCACCCCACACCGAGGGTGGAGTGGGGCTTGTTTAATTACTCACAGTGGGGTGATGCCGGGCACCGCTGACTTTTCCTGCAACTCCTGCTTCGCGCATCTTCTTTCTTCTCTGCCTGCCTGTCTTCTTTCATTTCCAGGGGATTTGCCTGCTTCTGATTGATTTATTCACAAAAGTTAATCCCTTATATATTTATATTCAACTTTGTGTGATCCCCTCGCAGATTGAAACTAGGTTGCACACTTCTAATAACTTGTAACCATACAAGCCTGTTTTTTGCTTTTTTTTATTATTTTTTTTTATCTCTTTCCATTTGTCTCTCCAACACTATCATTTGTCTTTCTCCCTCCTGTCACCCCCCCCCCCCCCTCTCTCTCTCTCTCTCTCTCTCTCTCTCTCTCTCTCTCTCTCTCTCTCTCTCTCTCTCTCTCTGTCTTCCTCCCTCTCAGACAAGCACAAACATGCACTCTGTCTTATTTTTTTATTTGTGGTTTTTAATAACTCAGCATGTGTTGTTGTCGTCATAGGAACACTGTGGAACCTGTCCTCCTACGAGCCCCTGAAGATGGTGATCATCAATCACGGCCTGCAGACCATGACCAACGAGGTCATCATCCCCCACTCGGGCTGGGAGCACGAGCCCAACGAGGACTCCAAGCCCCGCGACGCAGAGTGGACCACCGTCTTCAAGAACACCTCTGGGTGCCTGAGGTAAGGGCCCTGAAACGCACACCTGATCAGTGGGCATGTCATAGGAAGTAGAGGAGTATAGGAAGACAAAAGGCAGTGTGGGGTGTGCGCACATCCAATTGAATTCTAAGAGGAACTGGATCAAAAAAGTAAACTGAGGAAGTGTCAAAGAAAGATGTATACTGTTGGAATGTGTGAACTTTAAAACATTGGGGTTTTTTTTTGTAAGAGACTATAGGAAGGCCTGCATACTAGGATATGCTGTTTTGCAATTATCTAGCAGTCCCCACTCTCTTTCTCTTCCACGCTCTCTTTTTCACTTTCACTTTTTCCCTCTTTTCTACCCTCTGAATTTCTGCCTTCTCTTTCCCCAGAAACTACATCGATCCAATGAAATATGCATCGCATGGATGTGTGAGCATAGAAAAATGAGCTTGGCAAATAGTTAGAGTGCTCTCGTGATGTCGTAGGGTTTCTGGGGGGGGCTGAGGAGGGGGGGGGGGGGTTTATTAGTGGTGCAGATGCTTTCTTGGCAGCCTCCAGCAGACGTGTTTTATTTTTCAGTTTTCCATCCAACCTAACCCCCCCTTCTCTCTGTCTTGCACTCACTCACTCTCTCCCCTTTTCTCTTGCACTCTCTCTCCCTCTCTCTCTCTCTCTGTCTGTCTCTCTCTCTCTCTCTCTCTCTCTCTCTCTGTCTGTCTCTCATTCTCTCTCTCTCTCTCTCTCTCTGTGCATTTAATAACGGAGGTGAGAGATGTAAAGGCAGATCAGTGGGAGAATGGGAGACCCCACTCCTGTTGCCCTAGCACAGCCATTAACAGAGCTATTAGCAGCCCCTCTGCCGAGAGCGCCGCAGACCTTTTGGGGTCCGCTCCAGAAAGCTCCAGAAAAGCTCCAGCTTTTGATTAAGACATCCAGCTGCCTGACGGGAGGCCTTCATTGCCATGGTTACACCCCAATCTAACCACAAACAGCCAGAAGGTTTCATCCATTTTTGGGGAAGAGTTTTTTTTCTCCCTCACTGTGGGCCTTGGCTCAGGATGAGAGCTCAGAGGAGATGAAGTTTTGCAAGAAGATGGAGCAGAGCGGGCTAGTTTAGCTGGAGGACAAGTTGAGCTGATTTCTCTGTACATCAAACCTTTGAAAAAAGATCTAAAATACTGAGCTGAGGTGGGCTAGAAGTTATTTTCTCCCTTTGAAAGGTTAACTAAAGAAGGTGGTATTAGTGGCCAGAGCCTGCCTGTGTTCCTCAAGCCCTGTGGTCTTACTACTTGCAGAATTCCCCTTGACGGGAGAGAGAGAGCGAAAGTTTATTTTCAGCCTGAATTGAAAAAAGCAGGGGCCGCCCTGAGGTTTCAGACAATGCTTGAACTTTATGCAAAGGCACTAGATGAAAGGCCTGTGTGAAGGCCATTGGTCTTACCCTTGCCACGCCAAAGACTGAGGACTTTTTCTCCTTCCCCTCCTGCATATGCACCTCAGACCCTTTTTCAGTGGCTCTTTTCAAGGCTGCTCTAATGTAATCATGGCTGACCTCCAATTTAAAAAAAAAAAGGACTCAGAGGAGGAGAGCGCAGGGTTGGCCATTGGGTCTCCTGAAGGCTTTAAAGGAGATAAAACCACTGTGCCCCGCCACCCCCTTTCGCCTGCTATGCTGATAAGATAAGTGAGACTCTCTAAAACAGAGGCCACGTTGTTAAATTAAACGAGGGCCTTGGCCTTCTTGTGCACCAGAGCAGATGCCCTGGCCAAGCACCGCCCGCGTGGCCGTCCGGTGACCCCTTCTGGAAGTTTCCTTTTGATCCTCCCGCCAGATGATCCGGCCGGACTGGACTGGCCCGCCCCTCGCGTGCTCGCACCTCGACCTCCGCAGATGTTCGCTGGCCACTGCTCTGCTCCTGTTTTAGTTAGTGGGCTTCCTGGTCTATGTGTGTGACCTAGACTGTGTCAAGCCCCCATCCCAAACGCCCACACACAAAAACTTTAGTCTGTTTTCTGCTCTGGTGATTTGTGTGGACATGCTAGTGTGTTGGCCTGTTGCCTTGACGTCCCACCACAGTAGCCACGTCAGGGTTACCAAGAGCTTGCACTCAGACTCTCTCTTTTCTGTTTCTTTCTTTCTCTTTCTCTCTTTGTCTGTCTCTCGGCCTGTCTCTCTGTCTTTCTGTCTCTCTTCCCTCTCTTTCGTCCTCCTCCCACCTCTTTTTTTCTGTCTTTATGTCTGGGGCTGCCCGGCAGCTTCTAATCTCTTGCAGCTGACGCACTGCAGCCTGCTGGTCAGCAGCCAACGTGCTGCTTACTTTTCCAACCGCCACCAATGTCACACACGTACCATTGCACGCGCGCACACACACACACACACACACACACACACACACACACACACACACACACACACACACACACACACACAAACGTATCCGCACGCACGCATGCACACACACACACACATGCATGCACAGACAGACATGACACACACACACACAACATCACACATACAGTACGCACACAGCAACACACACACACACACACACACACACACACACACACACACACACATCCTCCTGTGCTTTTTCCCCTTCCTCCTCCTCCTCCTCCTCTTTCTACGTTCCTCCCTAGACACAACTAAAGTAACACATTCCAGATTAGCATTCCATTTTTTTCCTCCCTGGGTACCCTGTCTGTCTGTCTTTCTCCTCCACTCGTTTTCTCACTCATTCTCCCTCTCTCTCACTCTCACTCTGTCAATTCCCCCATCTTTCTCCCTTTTTTTCACGTCTTTGCAATTCTGTTGCGCTGTCACTCACAAGCTCTATTTTCTCCCTCTCCCTTTTTGTTCTGTCGTCTTTGTGTCACTCTCGCTCTCTGGCTGACTCTCCTCGTTCTCCACCACCACCA
>CM059271.1:8903995-8996495 GCA_030347295.1 Setipinna tenuifilis | reverse complement strand
TGAATTTGCTGAAACAAATATGTGGCAGGAAAATGACTTTCTGAACCTGGGGTGTCCACCTCTGCTACACATGTATAAACAGTGACGCACACATGTGAGCTCAGCTCTGTCAATTTGATGTGTGCACCTTTCATGACTCCTCTCTTTCTCCTCTGCTTATGTTTGTTTGTTTGTGTGTTTGTTTGTTTGTGTTTTGGCCTTGCTGCTGCTTCCTTGGCTAACTGTAGAGGAGTGGTTTAATCAAGGTGAGTCTCCTCCCCATGTGCCACACTCCTGGGCGTGCCTGGGTCTTTACTCTTCTCTCTTCGTCAGACCGGAAAAAGGAAAAGAAAAAAAGCAATCCTCCTCTGTTGCCCTCCTCTCTTAGCCCTCTTCCTTCTGTTGCTAACTGCCTGTATGTCTCCTCAAATGTAGACGTGTAATGGCGCATTGCCAGTCTTCTCAGCAGCTTTTTAGCTGAGTGATAGTTGCCCCCATGTTCTGTAACAAGGCCATTCATTCGTCCTGCTTTGGTCTTGTAGCCACATAAAGTAGCTGAGCTATACAGTTTAATACAAACTGGCCCTTTTTCCAGTGATACAGTCTGTCTAGTAACATAATTGGAACAGTTGTCTTACTAGATTGGAGCTTTGAATAGAACCTACCATGTCCATTTTAAGGCTGGCAGCAACATCGTGTAGTCAGTGTGTTAAGGCTACCGTATGCTTCTACACACACACACACACACTGTGACAAAATGTATGTCATCATTGCACGTGGAGGCCTTTGCCATGCTCTTCCACTATTTCTGAGATGACACTGCAATGAACTCCAGTTAAAAAAAGTACCCATAAGGCCTGGCATACCTCTTGTACCAGTGTGGATACTGTCCATGTTCTAGTAGCTATGCACTATGCTTCTCTTGAAGCCTCTAGAAGGCAAGAACCGCAAGCCTCTAGAGTCTAGACTACACAGAGTCCTAATGTGTGCCCGAGACAGCAGGAAAACGAATACGCCTAAGATTCGTGATGCATGTGCAGCTGTGTGTGCAGAAGTATCCAAGAGCCTTCAAATTCACAATAGTCCTTAGATCTTAAGTAGCTTTATTGATTTGTGAGGGCATCATTACCCTACATCTTACTCCTTTCACTCTTCTACATTCTCTTTCTTAAGAGGCAGAATTCCTCTGCAGGCTTCTATTCCGCTTAGCAGTAGACCTTCTGTGTGTCTTTTTTTTGTTTGGTAATGTGTCTGTGTTTGTGTGTGTCCAGTAATCTATGTACTATTTCTGTCTGTGCTTTCTGTTGTTGGCATGTTCACAGTCCCTGATGTTTGTTGTCTTTGCCCTTGGTGATTGGGTTCATGTTGTCGAAGCTATGTGTGCATGTTCATTTAGATCCATGTTATACACATACATTTTCTGTGCATGATTGTGTACGTGAGAATGTAGCCTGGTGTGTGAAAAATCAATCCTGTTTGCCATGTGTGTATACATGTCTGGGTGTATCCTCCCACTTGGGTCTGTTTTCATGTTTTCTGTGTGTGCAAATAGTGTAGATTATGTGTCATGAGTCTCGGTGAATTACAGTGGTGACACGTGTCCTGTGTGTTTTCCTTGGTGTCACATCTGTTCACGCCATATGTCATGTACTCATTCTTCCTCTGTGTATTTATCTCTTATGTGGTTATATGATGTTTTTTTCTTACCTGTATGTGTGTAGGAGATGTCATGCATTACACAGTGAGGATGCATTTAGGCTCGTTCACATTAAGAGCAGTAACGATTAACTGGAATTGTACCGGAGTTTCCACACTGATGGATGATTTTGTAATGCCAAGAATCTCAACGTGACTATACACAACTAATGTTTACTAATGTAACTTTTGTCATTCACCAAATCTCTTTGAAAGGGATCCCAACGATATTGTTTACTTCTGTCATTGTTGCTATAGTTAAGATGTGATCTTCACCTTCTACTGAAGTTAAAACTATTTGCAATGTACATGGATCATAGTTATTGTTACAGTTATTGTATCTGCTGTGAACGAGCCTTTATGCATTGAAGTGTATGTAGGTAAATGTTTGAGTGTGTGTGTGTTAGATTGGTTTGTTCTGTTTGTTATGGCTAAAGGTGTGACACTCACATCTTTCCTCTCGCTCTCTCCTCCTCCTCGCAGGGCGGAAAAACGGCGAGAACGACAAAAGCTACGACACGCTGGATCTGCCCAAGCGCACCGAGCCGACAAAAGGTACGTCCCCTCCCCTCCCTTGACCACCGTGACATTGCCAGATGAGGAAGCCTCCGGAAGCCGTCACAGGAGGAGCGCAGCCAGGGCGCGTGCTCCCAGCTATGCGTTTGTTTTGATAGCGGTGCAGACATCGTGTGGTTTCGCTTCTGCCAAAGGCAGAACATCTTGTGCTTGGGAGTAAACCTTGGTGTGTGTGTGTTGGTGTGTGTGTGTGTGTGTTTTCTCTTTTCTTCATTCAGAGGAGGTTTTTTAAGGTTGTCGCCACGAGGGCTTGCTTGTTTAAGCACTGGTGTGTTTTCAGTAGCTATTCTAAGACCATTCTGAGGCAAACTGGCAGCGCTGAGGTGAATTGTTAGCAGAACAGTCATTAAATATGCACAGAGAGCGGCAGCACAGAGTAGACAGGAAAACCAGTCAGTTGCCAACTCTGTGTCTGTGATTTGGCCTACTTTTTCAGCTTTTATTTTCACTACAGTTAACCAGGTTCTAGACTCCCTTCGGAAATCTCTCGTGCAGATTTTAATCACAGATGTTATATATCTTGGAAAAAGTGTTGCAGCCAGCCAGCCAGCCACGCAGCTAGCCATCTAATCGCGGACCATTTACCTTAGGGGACATAATGGTAAATCTCCACTCTAAATATCTGCGACCTTAAATCAACTTTTTCTGAGTGGAATGCAGCAGAGAATGAGGAGAGGGAAGCGTATAGAGTCTGTTCTGTAAGTCAGTGGAGCGGTGCATAAAGCCGGGGGTTAACCTCCAGAGTGGGGGTCAAAGTCACGGGGGCATTTGTCATCCTGGCGCGCGGTTAATGGATTAAATGGCCGGGTCGAGCACGCCTGAGGGATGGCTGTGTGTGTGTGTGTGTGTGTGTGTGTGTGTGTACGGGGGGGGGGGGGGGAATTGTCTGGATGTGGGTCACAAGGGTCCCAGTCGTTTAGATAAAAGAGCTGTGTCAGCAATGCATCAGGACGAACCTTTACCACCATCACCACCCCCATCTGATATGCTGCACAGGAGGAAAGAGGACCCCCCCTCTTTTTTTTTTTTACCAAAGCCACATCCTCACCCTGTTAGCAGCACACCCCACATGACCCTGAAGCTGACTTTGTAGCCTTTAGGACACATTTATCCTCTTTATACAATGCGAATCGCCATGAAAATTGGGAAAAGTGTATGTTGATAGCTTAATGGCCTGCGTTTAGGTATTTAGTATGGGATGGTGTGGTAGTGGCCTTAAGAAACCTGCCTAACCTACACTAGTGAGCCCCAGGAGCAGCAGCTCTGTCCATGTCACAGGATGTGATGTAAGGGGAGGGATTACAGAGCTGTGGCCCCATGTGATGTGTGGCGAGATGGAGCTGACCGGCGCCATCACCCGTGTGTGATTTAGTCGGAAGGGCATTACGGGCTCGTGTCAGTGTTTGTCGGGCCGTAGATTCCAAGGAGCTGATGGATATGGGTGGCCTGCAGTTAATCTGGTCAGTCTGCTCACACACACATTACCACACACACACACACACACACACACACACCGCCACCGCCACCGCCTCCTCCTTTGTCCGTTTGCTTCTTTGTTTTACTGGTGACAGAACACTAACTGAAGTAAAGGTAATGGGCACAGCCAAACATGAATTGGTATATTTTTATGCAATATGTGTGGACCTAGTGGTGGTTTGAAAGTATGCTGTCTCCATGGTGGCTCTGCAGGTTTAGCTTTATAGACTTTGTATGGGACCCCCCCTGGCACCCCAACCCAGACATGGGCACAGACAGTGGTAATTGGTAGGGGGAGTAGGGAGGGAGCATCAGGCTCTGCTTTCCTAAAGTACTGGAGAGGCAATATGGCCTGCCCTGGGTCTTACCCAATCTCTCAGAGCTCTGGAGGAATGTACTGCTGCATGCTCAAGCTGTCTCTGTTTTTCTTTTTTTTCATTTTCCGCTCTCTTTTTCTGTCTCTCTGTCTCTCTCTCTTTCTGTCTTGTTCTATCTCTTTCTCTCTCTCTCTCTTTCTACCTCTCTCATTCTCTCTTTCTCTCTTTTTCTCTCTCTCTTTCTGTCTTGTTCTATCTCTTTCTCTCTCTCTCTCTTTCTGTCTCTGTCTTTCTCTCTCTGCCAATCACTCTCACTCTCACCCTCCTTCACTGCCCTGCTGTCTGCGCTCTCCTTCTTCTGTCATTTCCACTCCTCCACTTTCCTCTTCTACCCTGTGTTTACAGTCAATCTCTCTGTCTGTCTCTCTTGATGGCTTTAGGAGGAACAGACATCTCAAGTGTGTGTGTGTGTGTTTGCATTTCGGACATGTGAGAGTGTGTGTGTGTATGTATGTGTGTTTATTTATCTGTATGTGTGTGTGTGTGTGTCTTGGCTAAGCGACGTTAGTATGCATCTCACAGCAACTCGTCTGGCAACACTGGTCACCGCGGAGACGGGAGGAGGAGGAGGAGGAGGTGGCGGGCGGGAGGACGGGCGGCTCAGCAGCCCCATCGGAGTGTCATGGCAGCGGCTCAAAGTCAATAGCACTTCCTGTTCCTCTCTAATTAGCCACATTAGCCCGCCAAAGTGGGCTCCTATTAAATTAGATTACAATTAATCGCGCCGGTTTACCGAGGTAAGCCGATTTTTGCCTTTTTATCGCCTCAAAGTCAAGGCATGCAGATGAGCGTAATAGAATGATAATTAGTGGTGTGCTGCTGCCACTGCGGCGGGATAGCATGGGCCTAATTGTGACCTGATTCTAACGGAAAGCCGCGTCTCTCCTTGTTTCATGGCATTTTCAGTGCCTGAGTATTGCCATTGTGGATGATAATTCGTAAGGTGAAGTTAGGGTGGCATGACTGCCTTTTGTAGAACAGCAGCAGCAGGATTGCGTGCTTGGTTGGACTGTGTGGGGTACAAAATGATTACCATTTAGCCAGTAAGAGTCCCTCACCTGATCCCCAGGTAAAGCGATCAATGGGCAAAGACTGGGTTGCTGGAAATGAGGCACATGGCATTTGTTAGAATGCCCAGTTAATATGGATCTATGATCAACATGTGGAGATATATTAGCAAATTAAACTCCAAGTCTATTCTCAGGCAAATTCCATACCCCCAAAGGACTTGAACTAACTCGTAGGTTCGAGATGGAAGGATTGTGTGTAGAGTGTGTCTGTTCGAGACTTTCAAAAAGAGATATATCATAGTGGAGCTCTCTTTTTACAAGCTAATGGACATTGTGTCAGCCATCAAAGAAATGTGATGTGCAAGTGGAGCTTTGGGGACATTTGAGCTGGATCGCGGCCTGATGAAACTTTTAGTGAGCCTGTGAGGGTATCACTGATATGTTATCTTTTTTAAAGCTTCTAATGTTGTTTAAAAGTCCAAAATCTCTCCCTCCCCCTGCCTCTCCCTTTTTTTCTTGTCTGTTTTTTCTCTCTCAACTCCCTCATGTCTGCTTACTCTCTCTTTCTATCTAGTCTCTTTTTTTGCTTTTTTTTTTTGCTTGGTCAGGAGTTATGAAGTGTTTGTTTGAACATGTTCTCTCCCACATTCGTGCTGCATGCAGCCACTGAGATATAGCCCAGATGAGAAGCATAATTCTGTCTTTATCTGTGTATGGGGGAGAGAGGGTCAAAGTGCCCCCTGGCTCCCTGAAAACCAACCCCGCCATCACTCTCCCGCTTAATGCACCACTACTCTAAAAGACAGCGCCCCACTTACACAGCACTAGCTCAGAGAGACAGCAGAAAAAAAAAGTTCCCACACGTTTGCCGCCCATAGATCCCCAAGATGTCCATTTCACAGCAGCACCTGAAAAACAAACTGCCTCATTTGGAAACAGTGTAGTGGTCTTGAAAGTGAGCGTTGAGTGTTTTTTCTCTCGTGCTTTTGGGGCGCTGTGGTCACAGGCCAGGCAGAGTGGTGTGGCGTGATGATCTAAGTGACAGAAACAAGTGCAGCATATGTCAGTCTCACACCTCGCTGGGGTGTTTGTGCTTCACACACAGCCACTTTGCCAGCCTTGCTGGACGGATCCAACAGCTCCAACAGACAGCACAGTAACAACAGCCACAGGAGCACAGCGCTTACGGAAAGGAGCAATTAAGAATTCAGGAGGCAGCATTTCATTAAGAAATGAGAATGGTGGTTAGCAGCAAAAGATGACAGAGTATGTTCTGCTGCATTTATTAGACACTGTGGTAATCTGTGTGCCCTGAGCAAGGACTAAGAAGTGTGTGTGTATGTGTGTGTGTGTGTGTGCTTGTGAATGTGTGCGTGCATGCGCGTGTTGGATCATTTCAAACACCACAAAATACTGTGTGTATTCCTTGGTGTTCCTTTTCGTGTGTCTACACGAGGTGTGGCACGCCACGAGAAAAGAAAAAACCATTGTGTCTGTGCAGAGGCAACCACAAGGGGAAGTCCTCTCTCTCTCTCTCTCTCTCTCTCTCTCTTTCTCTCTTTCTCGCTCTTGCTGTCTCTCTATTTTCTGTCTCTCTCTCTTTCTCTCTCTTTCTTTCACCCCTCTCTTCTTTTTCTCCTCCTCCCACATGTCGTCACACGGGAAGGCTAGGTGAGCACGACTCACATCTGGTGTGGAGAGAGTCGTGATGAATCCTCCGGATACGCATGCTAATCTTCTGCCGCTTCCATCTCTCTTTTTCTCTCTCTCTCTCTCTCCCCCCCCCTCTCACGCTGTTTCAGTGATGTATGATTGGTAAATAGTGCTCAAGTAAAGCAGTTTTAAATCTCTCTCTCTCTCAGTGATCTTCCCTCTCCGAAGCACCTTCCCGTCCGTGTTTCCACCATCTGATCCAGTTTACCTTTAAGCCATCACACAACAAAACTCTATCCATGTCCCTTCTGCCACACTACCCACCCCACAGCTGCTCTGTGTCAGAGGCAAGGGATGTTGCTGAGGCAGGTGGTGGGGCTGAAAGGTTTGAGGGCTCTGTGAGGGTTTGCTGATTTTTTTTTTGGTTAGCAGTGACACTCGTCCAGCCCTGCGGCTCGCTGCTTCTGCTTCTGGTCCTCCTCCCCGCCTCCCTCCCTCCCTGGCCTCGCAGGGGAGGATGTGATGAGCTGGGGGGCTGTGGGACGGCCGTGCTGGGCTGCTGGAGACGGGGATGTGCCTGGACTGCAGATGGGGCAGCGTGGAGATGGAAGTCAGCGAGGCAGGCTAATGCGCAAGCCACTGTGGATCCTGTGTGTGTGTTTGTGTGCTTCAGAGAGAGTAAGAGAGAGTGAGAGTGAGTCAGTGAGAGAGTGTGTGTGTTTGTATGTGTTTGCATGCATTACACAGTTTTTTTCTCTGGCGAATCCTGGATATTCACTTCACAGAGATTCAGTGTTGCATCTCTGTATCTGCTCCTCTCATTTTTCTGCACAAACTCACACACACACACACACTCACAAACACACACACTCACACACACAGACACACTCACATACACACAAATACACACACATACACACACACGTACACGTACACACACACACACACACACTCACACACTCACACACTCACACACTCACACACTCACACACTCACACACTCACACACTCACACACACACACACACACACACACACACACACACACACACACACACAGCTTGCATCAGAGACCCTCTCGGAGTTCATGCTGGGACTACAGTACGTGTATCTCTGCTGAGCATGCTCTCTGCTTGACTGACAGCCCTGTCCTCATACTCCCCCAATCCCATACCACCCCACCCCTCCTTGCATCACCCTTCCACCAACCCACCAATCACCAATCGGTCAGCCTTTTCCCGTCAGTCACTCCCCTCTCTCCTCCTTCCTCCCTCCCTCCTCCCTCCTGCCGTCCCAGTGACTCAGGCCCTCCATGTTAATCAGGCCTCCATCTCTCTCATCTCATCGGCCCTCACTCCCCACCAGCCGCAGGGCCCGATTTAATGAGCGGCATGGCGGATGCAGTCGCTCCGGAGATGCTTGAGCTTGTGTGTCATCCATCCAGTGCCCAAACCAGAGCCAGTGAGGATGTAGGAGGTTGCGGCAGGATTGACCACTGGATGGATGGACAGGCAGACAGGTAGGGAGACAGGCAGGCAGAGAGTCAAGACAGGCAAATCCAACTAAGGCCTCTTGAGCTTTGAGCTGTGATCTACTGTGGTGGTTTAAGTGTCGCTGTGTGAATGCTGCTGTTGTTTTTTTTTGGGGTTTTTTTCACATTTGTCTTTAGTATTTTGCACTTGCTTTAACACCATCTTTGTTTTCTTTGGCAGTTTTATCCCCACCCCACCTCCCCAGAGTAAATATGTTGTGGGGAAACTGAGAATGTCCTAACAGAGATGACACTTTAGAGAGAAATAATACTTCACCAAAACAGCCAGCTGCTTCACTTGGTGATGACAACAGCTTAATTTGACAAGGGCCTTGCTGTGCTGTGGACAACGCCAAGGATTATGACAGATGCATATTTTGCGGTGTGTTGTGAGCATAATCCAGCTGTGTTAACCACTCCATATCTGCACACAGACTAGTTCAGTCTCAGTTGGTCTTTGTTTGTGGCCGTAAAGCTCCTGCTATCCATTGTGCTACAGCTACAACTCTTGCTCTACTGAAAGAGGCCTTCTTTTTTTAACAGCCCCAGCCTTAGTGAGCCTCTCGGGCCAAAAGCATATTTGTCATGTCTGCTGCCTCTTTCACCACTTCCTGGAATTCCACTAGGACCTCCATGACTATATTTTATTTTACTTCTCGGAGCCACAGTTCCCTCGCCCTGCCTGTTAAATGTGGAAGGCACGAGAACCTTTTTCACTGCCTTTTTGCTTCCCTGTTGCTGTCATCTTGTGTGATTTTTTTTTTGTTTGTTTTTTTTATCAGTTTTTATGTCCTCCACTCCCCCACAGATAAAATAACTCTCTCGGAAGGCATGAATGTAACAGGCTCTGGCATTATTTAAATGGCAGCAAAACTTACATTTTTCCCCTTTTTTTGTTCACACATGTTAACATGCCCTGAGTAAGAGCAGAGGGCTGGTGAATAATGCATGTCTCTGATACAGCCTCAGTGGTGGTTAGCGAGAGAGAGCCAGAGAGAGAGAGAGAGACAGTGTTGGTTAGCGAGGGAGAGCCAGAGGGAAAGAGCGCCAGAGAGAGAGAGGGAGAGAAACAGAAAGAAAGGGAAAGAGAGAGAGTGGTTAAGGATTCCGCCCTGTCGCGGTCGGGAGCAGAACTGCGGCCCCGGGGCCCCTGGCTGAGGGAGCCACTCCACCAGTGAGGAATGTCACACCCAGATAGGGAAAGCTAGCTCGCGGCCCTTAACCCTTAGCTGAGTTCTCTCTCAGATACACACACACACCACACCCTTTCCCAACCTTCAATGCCAGCCTATGTGCCTGTCTATGTGTTTTTGTGTGTGTGCGCGTGCGAGTGTGTGTGTGTGTGTGTGTGTGTGTGTGTGTGTGTGTGTGTGCATGTGTGTGTGTGTGTGTGTGTGCCTGTTTGTCTGTTCTTTTCTGCCTTTGTGTGTGTGTGTGCTGGGTGGGGGTGACTCATTCCTCCCTCCATACAACCCGAGCTCTCAGTGTCCAGCCCCAACACTCCGCACCCTGAAACACCAATACCCTTACTCTTTCTCTCTCTTGCGCTCTCTCTCTCTCTCTCTCTCTCTCTCTCTCTCTCTCTCTCTCTCTCCTTCCATCCCTCTTTCTCTCTCTCTCTCTCTCCCCCTCTGCCCCCACTCCTCTCAGTCTTTCTCACTCTCTTTCCGCTCTAGCCCAGCCGTCAATATTTGCAGTGTGCTAAGACTCTGCCTGATGTCAGACAGCCGGTGTGACTTACATGGTGGCCTCGCCCTCCTCCATCTCTCTCTCTCTCTTTTTTTTTTTGCTCTCTCTCTCTCTCACTCTCTCCCTCTCTCTCCTTCTCCTTCTCTCAGCACCTCACAGATAAAGCTCAGTGTAGGAGAACAGGTCTGTCTGTGTCCACATGGGGCCTCCATCACTCCTCCATCCCTCTGTAGGCCTCATTAGGTGGTCGTGACACCCAGACTCCGTCTCCACTATAGTCAGTCGTTGCCTTCCTGAGCCGCCTGTAATCGCTCTCCACACGTATTTTGAACAGCGCTGTGTGTGTGTGTGTGTGTGCAGGCAGTGCAGGGAGCAGGTGAAACCCTGGGGTTGGCAGCATCTTTGTAATTACACTTATCTGACCATGATTGCTGCTGTCACTTCAAAACCTCAGTGATTGTAGTCAGATGGCACACATGCATCCTTCCCAGCCCCCTACCCCCCCCTCGCCTCAGCGTGTGTAAGAGCGGGTCTCTGGGTTAATGGGTACTTTGAAAGATGGGAAGGGGGGGGGAGCAGGGAGGGTCTGAAATCCAGCAGTTGACAATCTAACATCTAATGATCTAACAAACACACACATGCACAGATACACACACACACACACACACACACACACTCACACATTTTAAACTACTACTGGCAGCGTTCCCAACGTGGGGCCGTAGAAATGAGTTTCCCCTCACAGAGGCCAGCTGTTGGGATGCCACCCACGGTGACGCCAAGCTCTGATGGAGGGTGGCCGTGCCATCCTGTCACTCTGTCGCGTGCCAATCATAATCTCTCACTCACGGGTGCCAGCTTGCGCACGCTGTGAGAAATTACCCGCCCCTCCCCACCCCCAAAAAACAATAACGGCAAACGGCATGGAGGTCAACGAACTCTGTAACACTAACTGGCACTGTGAACCATTGGCACTATTTATGTTCTGGGAGCCCCGGAGATGCCATATTGGGGAAAGTAGTAGTGGTAATGGATTGTTGCGTTGGTAAGAGTCGCATCAGTGGTGGTAATTGGGGCTGGGGGACACCTAATGACGGGTGAATGGTATGCACCATTACGCCGCTATAATTATATGTAAAGGCAGGCCTTGCCTCGCCTCGCCTCGCCCGGTGTGGCAATAATAAGTATGGGTGTTAAAGGTGTGCGTCTGGAGGTATGTGGCGTGTCACCAACGATCAGCCTCATTAGTAAATTGTGTGTGTGTGTGTGTGTGTGTGTGTGTGTGTGTGTGTGTGTGTGTGTGCACTGGTATTTTGGGCACAGCTTTATAATCAGATAACCCAGTTTTAGACTTTCTGTGACTTTCTGTCTCACTGCATAAGCCCTTTTTAGTTTTACTGTGTGTGTGAGAGAGGGCGGCTGTGTGTGCGTGAAGGTATGTACAGTATGTGCAAACACACACACAAATAAGCCTTGAGTAATTTATGTCATGTTTTCTCAAATGCTGATTTCCTCTGTCTTCCTTTACAGCTCTCTTGAGTCACAAGTAAACAGGGCGCCCGAGAGCTGCCTGGTAGCATGGCGATGAGGGGGCCGGCATTCAGTTCTGCCTGTAGAAGCAGCAGCATCGCAGTCCCCCCCCCCCCCCCCCCCCCACACACACACACACACTTTTTCTCTCTCTTACGCTAACCCCCCCCCCCACTCATTCTTCCCCTGATTTACTGCCCCGTTCCACAGAGCCGTAAATGGCCGAGGCAGTAATTACAAAACAACGTGCCATTAAAAACTAGCTAGCGGGAGTTTTTTCGCTGAGATTTACCCTGGCGTCGTAGCCTTTTATTTTGTTCTCTGCAGCCGGGTAGAGGATGGTTTTAGTTTGTGTGCGAGAGTGCTGCTCTAATTTAATTAAAAGCAGATTAATAGGAGCGACTCACAGCGAGAGCCACAGTGGCAAGCATGCAGAGCCCACCCCGAATTCTTCGCTTTCTACTTTTTTTGTAAACAAGTCATTAAAATGAAACGGCTTGAAGATTTGGGGGGGGGGATGACCAAAATGCTCAACAGTAATGTTCAGAGTACTCCAAGGATGTGTGTTTTTTTTGTTTATGATACTTGGTAATGTGTTTAACTTCAGACTTGTGTTATTATTACGGCCTGTTTTCCATTTCCTCTTATATCTTTTTCAGCCCTCTCATGAGTTTAATAAACAGCAGAGAGAGCAGTAGAACACTCTGCAGTCGGAGTGGTGCTGGGGTTTGCAATAATGTGCGGCATCCTCTCCCAAAGCTCCTCTGGGAAATTCCTGCTCTCTGTAGGACCCAGGCCTACAAATTATTTGTGTTTTTTTTTCTCTGCCGGGAGGGTTCAATTCCAATCGATTGCGAGCCCACAGTGGTGGGATGTCCCCTGGTGCCTCTGAGTAGCCCCCCCCACTCTGACCCCCCGCTCTGATGGCTGCATCCCTGTATCTGAAGGCGGCAGTAGCGTTCGAGAGCCAGCATCTCCATTTTCGCTGTGGCCTCTTGTATCCCAGCCATGTTTCTCCCACGCCCAGGCCAGCCATGGAAGCCACACAGCGGCTCGCCCTTGACCATCCAGACACCATTATGCGCCCATCACTTAGCGCCGCAGTTCATCGTGTCATTCCAAACAGAGATTAGATAGCTTCTGGAGAATTCTGCCCATCAGAGCCCCCCCACCCCACCGCCACCACCACCTCCATCATCACCACCACTCTCCCTCCCCCGGAGATAAGTCATTTATGGCAGCATGCCAGGTAGCACAGTGAAGCACTGAGCGATGATGAGGGATGGGACATCCCGTGTGTGTGTGCGTGTGTGTGTGTGTGTATGTGTCTGCGTGCGTACATATGCGTTTGTGTGTGGTGGGGTGGGAGAACTGCAGCCAATCCAAGCAATCAGTGAAGATTGAAATTAAAACATTTCAGGAGGGGAAGGGACAATTCCAGTTCCAGGCAGGCTCTTGTTGTGAGTCACACACACACGCACACACACGCACACACACACACACACACACACACACACACGCGCGCACATCGGAATCCTGCTTTTTTTTGTGGTGATGCGGGAAGTGGAGAGGGATAGACATATGGACCAGCACAAACCATCCCTCATCTGCCATACCACATCATGGAGCTCTTCTGTCTCCTGTGTAGTACCACAGAGAGAGAAAGAGAGAGAGTGTACCTTTTTAAGGTTTCTTCTTCTGAGCTCACTTCTGTGCTGTGGGATTTGTTCCTTGAGCTACACAGCAGCTGAGTCAAATGTCCAGCATTTTCTTCTTCATTTCTCTTTGAAACTACTCAGCTCCAGCTCCTCCTGCTCTGGTGTTCACATGAGCCTTTACCTGCTGAAGAGTGCCCCCCCTTCCTGAGCCTGTTGGCACCCTGTTCCTCCATAATCCATTCAGCCCTCCACAGCCTTTATTCTTCTTCTTCTCTTTCAAAGCTCAGCAAACTACAGCATCTGTCCCTATGGGGCTTTAATGTCTCCACACACACACACACACACACACACACACACACACACACACACACACACACACACACACACACACACAGACCCTACTCGCCAATGGCTTGAGCTCAGACATTGGTTCAGGCTCCTGTGTGTGTGCGTGTGTGTGTTGGGAAGAGCCCTGGAGTGTAACGGCTTGGCCGGGGACGTCAAGGAGAGACGTGAGGAGCCTGCAAGATGTCCACTGCGATCTGTCCTTCACCCTGGCTCCCGCACGCTTTGCAAAAGATTTCTCGAGGCCCTTTTGAAGTCTCCAGCAGCTGTCTGCCCCACCCCCACAATCATACACTCGTTTGTTGCCCCCCTTCTTCTGTGCGTCTTCCTCTCATTTTCTTCCAATATCCATTCTCTCTCTTTCTCCATCTCTCTCTCCCCTCTCTCTCTCCCCTCTCTTTCTCCCCTCTCTCTCTCTCTCGCTCTCTTGCTATCTCCCTCTCTCTCTTTCTCCATCTTTCTATTTTCTCTCTTTCACTCCTTCTCTTCCTTCCTTTCTTTGCCCTCTCTCCTCTCCTTGGCACTCACACATCTGCCCAGTGTGACACAAAAAAATGAGAAGGCACCCCATTCGCACCCACTTTTTTTGGTGCATGTTCAGCTGCCTGGAGCTTAAAATGGCAATTCAGTTGGATGAGTGTCCCTTTTTGCTAAGCGTGTCTCTCCCTGGCGAGTGTTATTGTTATTGCCTGGCACTTTGGGGTGACATTCTGCGGCGTGTTGGGAACTGATAGTGTTGCCGCCAGCTCTTGACGGAGTTGACTGCTATTGACTGCTATTGTGAGTGGCGTCTTTCCAGAGCCTTTTTTTCTGGGAAGTGGTGGTGTTTGTTCCTTCATTCTCGGCAGGACAGAGTTTGCGAGATAAACTGTGACAAGCGTGTCCTGCACACAAGACGTCAGTCAAAAGGCGAAGGGCCAGGAGCGAGATGAGGCGTTGTGAACTTCTCTAAAGCAGGCGCGTTTTTTCTCTCTCTCTCCCTCTCTGTCTGTGTCTGTCTGTCTGTCTGTCTGTCTGTCTGTCTGTCTCTCTCTCTCTCTCTCTCTCTCTCCCACTCTCTCTGTCTCTCTGTCTCTGTTGGTCTCTCTCTCTCTCTCATTCTCTCTCTCTCTCTCTCTCAGCATGGCTGATTGCCTGACACACGCTAGTTGCAGCAGCAGTTTTGCATGCGTGCAAGATCAGCCCTCAAAGGGTGCCTTTTGACAGGCTGTCAGCCTCTCTGCTTAGGCCTGTCAGTCTGCGACAGGAGCTGCCCCAAAATAAACAGGTGAGGCGATGAAGCGCTCTCAATCTCTGCTCATCACCACCGTTGCTCTGGCTTCCCAAAGCTCTCGCACTCGCTATGTTTTTTAATTTTCCTGTCTCACTCTCCCCCCCCAGCCCATTTCTCTCTTCCTCTTTCATGCTCTCTCTCTCTCTCTCTTTCCCTCTCTCTCCATCTCTCTCTCTCTCTCTCTCTCTCTCTCTCTCTCTCTCTCTCTCTCTCTCTCTCTCTATCTCTGTCTTAGCGTAATGAACACATTTGTTAGTGTGGTGGATGGAAAGATGGTTGCTGTGGTAACAGCAAATGCGAATGCTATTTCTGTGTGGCCGGATGTTTCTCACTTCTCTGTGTGCCTCTCTCTTGCCACTCCCCAACCTCTCTTTGCCCCCCCCCCCCACCCCACCCCACCCCACTCCACTCTCCTCCTTCTCTTGTCCTCCTCTTGTTCTCTTCACTTCCATTCCCTCAGCCTGTCTCTACCAGCTCCTCCTTCCACCATCTACCACCACCACCACCATACGGGTCACTCCATGCTATCTTCTGCCATTGTTGCCCGCATACGAAGTCACTAGGGCAGGCATGGGATACAGCCTAAGGGGGTCACCGGTTCAATTTCCAATACAGGTGGGTGGGGGGAGTAATTGACCAGCACTCTCCTCCATCCTCCCCTGTGACTGAGGTTCCCCTCAGCATGGTATCATCGCCACACACTGCTCTCCAGTGACCGTTGTTCTGGCTGCCCCCTGTTCACGTGTGTGATGGGTTAAATGGAGAGGTTGAATTTTCATTATGTGCACTGCACTGTACTGTGTGCTGTGATATCCCGTGTGATCACAATGACCAATGGGAATGACTTTGTAAATCCGATGTGGCTCTGTGCTGGATAACACGCCGCTCTGAGCTGCTTTTTGCTCCTGCTCCCCCCTCATCTCATCTCATCTCCCTCTGCCTGTCAGCTCCAGCCACAGTGCACAGGTCTCAGCAGGGGACTCTGATAACAACCAGATGAACCCGGTAAACCCCCTATGCACATGCACACGTGCACACACACGCACGTGCACACAAATGCGCACACACACACCCACATACACATGCATACACACCCACATACACATGCATACACACACACGCGCGCACATACACACACACACATTCACACACACATTCACACACACATTCACACACACATTCACACACACACACACACACACACATACACACACAGCGGTCCATTCCCCCTGCATGGGTTTATCTGCTGGCGTGTAATAACATTCCAGTGCTGCTAGTGGCAGATAGGCATCTAAATGTACTGTATCGGACTTGGGCCTGTCCAAACATTGACGTATACATTGCAGATTTCGGAAAGCACTTTTTGGCCAAGCCGAAGGGGGAGGGGGCGTTCAGGGTTTCAGTAAAAATACCATATCCTCCATGATCAGGGGAAAGGTGTGTGTGTGTGTGTGTGTGTGTGTGTGAGGGAGGGGGGGGGGGTAAGGGGGTTGGTTTATGAGATGTAAACACACTGTAATGTGGAGTACTACCAAATGACCTTACTGCTGATTGTATTCCTTTTTTTCCCCCTTTTGTATCGGTCTTATCCTGGAAAGATGAGCTCACAGTCCCCCCCCCCCCCCAGGTTGCATTTCCTCTGCGTTTCCCTGACCACTAGCATTGATTAGGAATCAATCTCTGCTATTGCTCACAGCAAATGCATTCCCCCACCACCCTCCACCCCCCCACAGATCAAGGTCACAGCTGCAGGAGATCATCTCTTGTCAAGGCTGCCTTTTTTAAATAAACATGCTCACATCCCCTAGCACTGTGAGCTTGTGTAGAGATATTTGTTTTAGATACACTTTTTTAATAGAAGCAAACGTTTGCACCATGTTGCTTGACAACAACGGGGACAGTTTCAGAGACAGTTTCGGGTCCTCAGGCACACAGCTGCTGGTCAACCGCAACCTCACATCTCAACATGGCATGGACTGCCAGTAAGCTGGAGGAGGAAAAAGGACAACTTGTCCAAAATGGGGAGCTTTTTTTTACCCCCTGCCCCTCATCTTCAATAGATGGAGGAGATGATGGGGAGGTGAATAAACAAAGAGAGCTTCTTCAGTAGAGAGAGAGCGAGAGAGAGAGCGAGTGCATCTGTGTGTGCGTCTGTGTGTGCGCCTGTGCCTGTGTGTGTGTGTGTGTGTCAGGAAGGGAGCAAGGTTAAATAAAAAGGTTTGAAGTGTTTGTGACAAGTGCACAATGGGCGCTATTGAGAAAGAGTCGGAAGCAGCCTGGGCCTCCCCCAGCGGCCGGTGACAGTAACCCCCCCCCACAAAACAACCCCCAATACCACCCTACCCCCACCACCACCCCACCCTGACTGTAGCATTCCACTCACAACCACCTCAGTAAGCTCTCGTTAGATCCTACACCCCGGCCGGAACTCCTCACCTCTCCTCTTGCCCATGTCCCGCACCGGACTGTACCCGAGTGACCCGGGCCACTGAGCCTGGCTTACCTCAGGCCAGTGGGCCTCCAGCCCTCAAGCATCCCTCTGGCTCCTTTTGACTGCCTCTGTGTGCCCCTCTAAGCCAAGCCACCAGGGTCAGTGTATTATGGCAGAGACAGAAACACTGAAGAAATGACATGAAAAGAGAAATGAAAGAGGAAGAGAGTACTCTCTCTCTTTCTCTCAATCTTACTAACGCTCTCACTCGCACTCTCTCTCTATCTCTGTCCCTCTCTTACTCTCTCTCTCTTTCTTTCTCTCCCATCTCTCACTTTCTCCCTCCCTTCCTCTCTCTCTTGCCTTCCATCTCCCTTTCTCTCTCTCTCTCTCTCTCTCTCTCTCATTCTCTCCCTACCTCTCCCCTTTTTTTTCCTTTTCTTTCTGTCTTTCTTTCGTGTCCAACACCACCCGTGGTCTCCTGATCTCACCTCCTTCCTGTGCCTGTTGTCACTGGGGTGCGAGTGTGTCCAGCCAGAGATGAAGTGTCACCAGGGCCTTGGACACGCCGGCTGCCAACACGCTCCTCACAGCCAGAGGGGCCGCTAGACAAACGCCATGGGCTGCCACTCACCGAAGCTGTCCAAAGAGCACTCCCACTATTAGTGTGTGTGTGTGTGTGTGTGTGTGTGTGTGTGTGTGTGTGTGTGTGTGTGTGTGCGTGTGTGTGTGTGTGAGAGAGAGAGAGGTGGGAGAGAAGGGAGAGAAGTGGAAACATAGAGACAGAAAAACAGAGAGCAGTTGGAAAGAGAGAGTTCCTGAGTGGGGGAGAGAGAGGCTATAAGTACAAACCCAGCAGTCCCACATAGCCCCTACTGTTGCAGATGAATAGCCGCGCTTTGATTGACAGCTCTGACTGCTCCTTGTGTGACCAGTGCCTGAGGGGAGAGATGGAAGGCAGAGAAGTGCCTCTCTTTTCTCCACAGCCTCAGTATGCATAGTGACTCAGGTTTTTTCTTTTTTTTGTGTGTGTTCTTCCCCTCGTTCCCTTAGCCTCAATCTTTTTTTTTTTAATAATTGTGGTTCTTGGTTCTTTTTTTTTTTCTCAACTTCATGCCACTGCTTGTGAGAAACAGTTAGGGTTCCAGGTGTTTGTTTTTTCTTGCAACCATTGAAATGTGGTTCAGAAACTGAAACATGCACAAATACACACACACACACACACACACACAGGACACACATTTGTCCGCAGACGGTTGTGTGGGAGGTTAAATATCAGCATGTGGTCTCCATTTGGGCCGTAGATCGTATGACCGACCGAAAATACCACAGTTTGAGCCCCATTGTTTATTTAGATTGTCTCCCTATAGGGGCCCAGCTTGGCTCCATGTTACGGTTCCTGGAACAACTGGTCTCTGACCTGCCCAAACGCACACCGCCTCTCACCACCACGGGCCGTGCCTCATAGGCTACAGTTATTAGTTCTCGACGAAGTGATTTATTTCCAACAGGAACGAAAGACAACGCTACGCCTCAAACCTCCTATTCCCAGCCAGCCATTATTGATGAAAACTTTGTTTGACAAAGCCTATTGCTTTACCTTAGGCAATCAGTGTTGAGTGGTGTATGAGAGGGAGATAGAGAGAGAGGGAGATGGATAGATAGATAGAAAGAGAGGGGTAAGAGAAGGGGTGCAGCTGGAAGGGAAGGAAGAAAACATCAATTTGTTATCGTTCTACAGCTTGTCAAAACACAACACCCCCCACTTATCAACCAGCGAGGAGGTCTCTCCAACCCAATTAGCTTAATTGCTAATAGATGAGACTCTTGATGGGATGTGTCACCTAGCTCGCTTGCTAACCTACTTTCCCGCGGCTGTGGCCCACTCTTTGAAGTTGCTGCAGGGAGTCTCGATGCTGAGCCATGGCAGTCCCTGAGACAGTCTGTGTGTGTGTGTATGTGTGTGTGTTGGGTGCGTGTGGGTGTGTGTTTCCCTCCCCTCCTGTTTTGGTGCATTTGAGGTACAGTTGATGCCTAAGGCTGTTCTCTGAAACTCCTGCATCCTGTGTCTGTGTCTGCGGCATCCCAGTAGGCCTTCTTGTCTCTTATGACCTCACTCTCAAAAACACAGCGCTACACTAATTACATCAAATTAATATCACTGATGCATGCATAGTCTCTTAGTTTTGATGTTTTATCGTGTGTGTGCGTGTGTGTGTGTGTGTGTGTGTGTGTGTGTGAGAGAGAGAGAGAGAGAGAGAGAGAGAGAGAGAGAGTTTGTGTGTGTGTGCATACATGTACATGTGTGTGGGTGTGTGTGTGTGGGTGTATTTGTGTGTGAATGACCGACCTCAGTTGTAATACAATACAGTCTATGGGCCTCTGCTGACCAGAGAAAAGGGTGTCACCTTGTGGAAGCACCAGACTTGGAGGGAGCAGAGTACTGTATACCGTCCCATCGTGGTGCCAATTACCCACCAGGATTTATGCTTCCTGTTAACAAGCTGACAGGCAGCAGAGGCGCCCTAATGAGTGAAATTCATCTGTCCGCTGGGGCCTGTGGGAGGGGACCCCCCGGTGCTCGCAGAAGCTCCATCGGTGTGTGACAGGAAGGCCTGCCCAGACACCACAAAGACACAACAGTAAACAACAACACCCCCCCCCCACCACAAACACACACACACACACACCCAAAAAAGTAAAAACCAACCAGATTTTGGCTTTACAGCAACGCTAAGTAACACTACGTTTTTTTTTTCAACCAAAAAAATATTGTTTCCAAAATCGTTTTTGCGGTTCATCACAAAACTTGTAACAGGGTGAAAGGCCCTTCTGAGTTTTATAGCCCTCCATGGGCTATAACTGCACTACATAAGTTTGGAGGAGTGGGCTATTTCTCTGTAGCTCGAATAAGAGACAATTCCACTTCCAATCTGTAGGGCGACCGAAGACGAAAACTACTTAGTGTTTCTTCCTGCTCAGTTTAAAGGAGGGAAGGTTGGGTCTTTCAGAGAACAATTTCACAATTTCACAATCTCTCAACAAAAGAGTGAATGTGGAAGGGGATTGACAGATTCCTAGTAGTCAGTGGTCTGTGTCAAATATCCAGGGAGCAGAGGAAGAAAATTTCAACATGGATGTCGTTAACATGACCCAGCATCTGCGTTTCACAATGTACCATCTGTCAGTGGCCTCCTCTCTCTCTCACTCTCACTCTCTCTCGCTCTCGTTCTCTGCTCTCTGTAATTTGCCAAGTGTCTATCAGATCTGGCTTGGGATGGCGAGGCCAACGCTCGTGTCCTCACCGCATGCCGGATCTGTTTGTTTTATACCACCTCCCCGACGTTTGAAGCCCAACTCAAAGCACCCTGTCTGTGGCTTGGTCGTCTTAAAGAAGTGGGAAGAGAAGTGGAGCTCTCCTGTCAAGGCTCTTCTTCGTCTTAGCTCATAGCGTCCCTCTCAAGAAATAAGTTTTTTTTTTTCGCTTGCCAAGGCTAGAACAGCGTGGCGTCCCATTTCTTGGAAGGGCTGAATAGGCTGAAAAATTCTGTGTGTGCGTGTGTGTCTGTGTGTGCCTGTGTGTCTGTGTGTGCCTGTGTGTGTGTGTCTGTGTGTGTATGTCTGTGTATATGTCTGTGTGTGTGTGTGTTATGGCAATCAGCAGTGGATGGTTTTTTTTGCCCTTTTAAGGCGTTGGATGGATGTGTGGGTTGGGTGGATGTGTGTGTGGCGGTCGTTTGGTCAGATGTAAAAACGCTCCCTCTCTTTCCTCAGCAGAGGTATGCAGACCAAGCACTGGGCCCACATCCTCTGGAGCTCCAAATTGCTGGTGTGTAGAGCAGCAGATTTAGAACGTGCAAATGGCCAGGCTGGGTTTGCACTCTTCCAGGAGACTGACACGCAGAATTGATGCGCACTGTTATACTCTCCTCCTGTTGAAAGGCTCATCTCTCGGCTGCCTCATCTCTCGGCTGGCTCTGCGTTCTCGTCTTCCTCTCCCTGTTCTCCTCGTCTTCTCTTTTTTTCCCCTCATTTCTATTTTCTCCTCCCCATCTCTTCTTTTCTTTGGTTTCTTGTCAGTGTTGCGGTTCTGTTCACAGTTCTGATGTTCAGATGTTTTTACATTTTGTTTTCTTTAGGCATATAAGTGAGTTAAAAAAATCACTTCTCCATACACACACACACACACACACACACATACATACACACATACACACACACACACACACACACACACGCACAGGCATACACAGACGTACAATTACGCATTATCGTCCATGAAATCTGCGGTGGGCAGTGTGTGCCTCATAAGTCAGCCCAGCGTGTGCTTACACAGCAGCTTTGAGTGGGGCTGCAAAAGGGCCCTAGCACACCACAGCCTTGAAATAAACCATGACACGCAGCATATAGAGCCATATAGATGTGGTGTGTGTGTCTGTGTGTGTGTGTGTGCTAGAAAGAGACAGACAAAACGAAACTGCCATATAGAAGGTGGTGTGTGTGTATGTATTAGGGATGGTAAAATATGAAAGTGGCTGGTAGATTTTGGATACAAAATAACAATTTACTACTGAGTGGCTGGTGAGTTTTACTATTTACCTGTCAGTGGCTGGTAAAGGTTCACATTTTGCATTTACAAGTTAATTTCCACCCATGCTGTATGTGTAATGTGTGTGTGTGTGTAATGTATGTGTGTAGTGTGTGTGTCTGAAAGAGACCGGCAGAAAGAAACTGGGGAAGGGTAATATGACCTTGAATGGGAAGGTTGTTCAGTACCACCACCAACCCCCTCCTGCCCTCCCTCTGCCCCCGCCCCCCCTTCCCCCTCCAGCATCAGTGGAAAGCTGATAATGTAATTACACTTGCATCACGGCGAGATTGACTGCTGCACCCCTCTCAACGGACACAATGATAAACTTTCCCCTCAGATGTTTTTTTTTTTTTCACCCACGCCACTTTCACCGGCACAGATCGATGTCGCCGCCGGAGGAATAATCCAGTGAGCGATAATGATCTCTTTGAGTAATGCAGCCACAGGCCGACAACGACCCCGTGTCTTAATATGTACAGCATCTTGTCATTTGTTTCTTTCTCTCTCTCTCCCTCCTGCCCTCCCTCCCTTTCTCTCTCTCTCTCTCTCTCTCTCTCTCTCTCTCTCTCTATCTCACCTTCTCTCTGTATTTCTCTCTTTCTTATTCTCTGATGATAAACTATGGTTGTGGTTGTGTCATGAGAGAAATGCTGATGGGAGTATAGATATCACGAGTCTCTTCCTGGAGGCCCCCAGGCCCTGTGAGTGGCGTGGCCCAGCCCTGGTGACGCATAGCCCAGCCTTCCCCCAGTGTCCCCGTCCCAGTCACCATCACCGTTCCCCATCTGTCCCATGGTGCTCTGGTGGAGTGATGGACCATGACTGTGCTCTCCACAGCAAGTCTGACCCCATCAGTCTGTCTCACCTTGTCTCTTCAGGAAATGCTGAGACAGAGGGCAAGCCAAAAGACTCCCTCTCTGTTAGAGAGAGAGAAAGAGAGAATGATGGAGAGAGAAACAGACTCTCATATTCCCCCTCTCAGTCTGTTTCTGTCTCCATCATCTGTCTTTCTCTCTCTCTCATATTCCCTCTCTTGGTCTGTTTCTCTCTCCATCATTCTCTCTCTCTCTCTCTCTCTCTCTCTCTCTCTCTCTCTCTCTCTCTCTCTCTATCTCTCTCTCTCTCTCTCTCTCTCTCTAGCCTGGGGGTTCTTCTCCTGCAGTAAGAGTGTTTGTGGAGATGCCTCAGCGCGGCTGCCAGGGCTCAGCATGTGTGTGCACACACTGGGACTGCAGAGTGCCAGTGTCAGTGCCAAGGCATCCCTCCACAGACTCTCTTTCTCTCACACACACACACACACACACACAAACACACACACACACAAATATACACACACATTACCCATACAATCTTTCTCTCTCTCTAACTCTCCCACTCTACCCTCTTCCGTCTCTCACTCACTCACACACATACATACACAAACTCCCTCTCTCTGTCTGTCTTTCTCTTTCTTTCTCTCTCTCTTCCCCTCCTCCTCTTTCTCTGTCTCTGTCACTTTGACTCTCTGTCTCTGTGTTTTTCTCTCAAGAGTTAAAGTGAGAGTGTGAGGAAGGGCAGAGTCATCTGACTGCATTCATTGATTAAATTGGCAGAGATGAGAGGGGCACTTGGGCATCCGAAATTAACAAAGCAGTCATTAAGCCCTGCGATCTCTGAAGCAACACCCCCCCCACTCCCACCCCATCACCACCCCCCATCCTACCCTTCCTGCACTTGTCCGTGGGTATGCAGGGCAAGGGCGCCGTTCTCTGGTGTGTTTTTGTGTGTCAGCTTCAGCCACAATAGTAATCGTACATAAATCCTCCACCAATTATTTCTGCCGGCTGCTGGAGTCGCGGGCGAAAAACAGATGGGAACGCAGCGGAGAGGGACGGAATAAATCAGCCCATAAACATTGATGCCGTTATTTAGGGAGAATAAAAGATGTGCTGAGCGTCGTTAGCCACACAAGAGCGGAGTGGCACCTCGAATTTGGATATTAATGGTGTGGGTCTAGTCAAAAAACAGATCAGATCGTACTTCGTAAACTTCATTGTTTTGCCGCGCAGTCAAAGTGCAGATCTTAACATGCAGCAAGTGCCGTGCCCTTGTTGCAATTGGAATATGGAGAGTGTGTGTGTTTCTGAGGGAGTGTCCTTGCGTCCACTGTTGTATGAATAGTACATGACAAACACACACACATGCGCGCACACACACACACACACACACACACACACACCCTCCTGATGGATTGCCCTTGTATTTGTTGTTGTATGAATAGTGCATGAGTTGTTTGTTAGTGTTTTTAGTTTGTCAGTGTTGTCAGTGTTTTCAACGATCTAAGTAGTGCCACAGCTCAGCTTGTTATGTTATGTTGATAACTATTGTCTATGAGTGAACACCATATTAAGGAATTGAAGAATACGTATATTACGCAAAAGCAAAAGTGTGTGCTGCAATGTATGTACCCTAGCACTGAATCCTGCTGTATTAAGTCCACCTGGTTCTTTGATGATTGTGTTGTGATTGGTGATAGTCGTATATGTCCTTTTATCAAGGTGTTCTTTTTGCATCATAGTGGGTGCCAAGCTCACTTCTCTCTTAAATGTCTTTGGGTTTGAGAAACGTGCTATACAAATAAAAGTTATATATACAGTACTATTTCAACTTATATATGTATGGTATGTAGTATGCATACACTATATATTACACACACTTGCATACATGCTATTTCAACTTATACATATACTATCCATGTGCAGGTATGCAGTGTGTGTGATAGAAGGCAGAGTGAGAGCAGTGTGTGTGTGTGATGGAGAGCAGAGTGAGAGCACTGTGTATGTGTGATGGAAGGCAGAGAGAGATCTGTGTGTGTGTGTGTGTGTGCTGACGGCGTGTCTCCTCCCTGTGTGCCTGCAGGCTTCGAGCTGCTGTACCAGCCGGAGGTGGTGCGTCTCTACCTGTCCCTGCTCACCGAGAGCCAGAACTACAACACACTGGAGGCCGCTGCAGGAGCCCTGCAGAACCTCAGCGCCGGACAGTGGACTGTAAGTCAAACGCACACACACACACACGCTCCTCCACTCTCTTACACATACCTACACAGTATCTCTGTGTCTGTCTCTGCCTGCCTCTCTCTCTCGTTCTCACTGACTCACTCACCCTTTCTCTCTCTCACACTCTCTCTTTCTCTGTCTCTCTCTCTATCTCAATTTCTCTTTCTCTGTCTGTTTCTGTCTGAGCTTGCCTGTCTGTCTGTCTGTCTGTTTGTCTGTCTTTCTGTCTGTCCGTCTCGTACACACACACACACATTACTGTTCAGTTTGGCAGTCTAGTATCACTGCGGAATCAGTGAGACATTGCAGAGTCTAAAAGTGGCAAAGGGAAAGCGATACTGGGTAGAGGGTGATTGGTACGTCCTCAGCAGACAGACACGTCTAAGCCCAGGATCATGGAGAAGAAGCCCTGTCTCACACAGAGTAAATGGAAAGATCCCAGAGGAGTGACACCATCTCTGGAGCGCAGCAGAGGAAAAGTGATTGTGTGTGTTTGTGTTTTTGGGGGGGTGGGGGTGGGGTATAAGCTGAAACGGCTGAAGGGATCTTTAACAAAGAAGGCAATGTCTTCATTTTAACACAGCTCCATCACCATGTCATTCCCATTGGATAGCACTTGACTGGAGCCAGTTTTCTTGTACAGCAAGACAAGACCCTAAACATTGCTCTGTGGGATGTATGTACTGAAGAAACAGATCAGCTGTATTGCTACAGAGTTTACAGTTCCTGTACAAGAAGATTCCTTATTGAACGCTGATTATTAGGGAGTGTTTTTTTACAGGCACACATCATTGTCTACCTTGGGCAACTATATATTTTTTATTGATTTTACACCATTTGCTTTTCTGTGCCAGTTCTGCCAATTCTGGGTGATTTTAAAGTTACAAACGTACATACAGTACAAACATGCATACATTCATACACACACCCACTCAAATACAGTCTTACAGCACCCCCACCTTTGGGTGAGAGAGGGCTGACAGTCCAGTGAAGAGTGCCAGACACATACAGTGGCATTTCTGAAGGGGATCGCAGTCCCACACCCTTCTAGGCCGTCTAACCCAGGGGGGATTGTACGATAGCCAGCCTGGGGAGCTATCACAACAGGGAGGCTTATGAGATGAGGTCAGTCCACACATCAGCAAAGAGGGTCCTCATGGGAATCATAGAAGCTCGATAGAAGCTCCTTGTACCCCCACCCCCACCCCTCACCCCACTCCACTTCACCCAACCCCCCCCCCATGTTGGCTCTCTGACAGAGGGAGTCGACCCCAGCCTGCTCACCCGCGCAGGGGGGAGGCTTTATAGGATGATGCGGTCAGCGGTCATCGTCGGCAGCTTGTCTCTGCGCCGTCTCAGGCGTTGGGCTCTCTGCCACGCTACGCCAGGGGGCTCGAGAGGGCTTCTGAGTCTGACACAACCCAGCCGCCTGTTTAGCTAACAGAAGCACGTTCTACCGCACACACACCATTCGTCTTCATAAACACCCCCCTGCCAAGCATAACATTGGCCGCTCTTATCTCTGACGCATGTCCAAACACTTGAAGCAGCCCCCCTTCACAGGGCCTTGTACCTCTTTCACCTCACCTCCACTACCACCCCCTCTCCACCCCACCCCCAGCCCCAGCCCCAGCCCTGTCTAAAAATCTGGCTTGATGTTAATTATGGGGTATATTCTGAGCAGTAGTGTGCTGATTTTTAAGTGTTAGCTCTCCTAAGCATTTCCTCTGGTGGGTGTGGTGGCAATGTACCATGGACATAACTCTCTGTCTCTCTTACACACACACACACACACACACACACACACACACACACACACACACACACACACACACACAACCTCCAAACCCACCCGGTTTCCCCCACCACCTCGACGGAACACTTTACACAGTGGCACTGGTTTATAGATAAAGTCTGACGTCTTGCTACACATAAACATGGCACTCATTTCGGATACTGCTGCCCTCAGTGGTGGCTGATCTGGGTGCTTTGCCACATACTGTAGTCTCCAAGCTGCTGGGTTATAGCGCATCGCAACATGACAACGGTGGTGGTGGTGGGGGTGGTGGCATTGGCGGTGGGGGCAGCAGCTTGGGAGATGGACATATTGTGTCTCTGGTCTGTAAGAGGATTTGAGAGCTTTTTTGCAAATGCCTTTTTCATCCCTCCTCCCCGGCGCGGAAGGGAAGGGAAGGGATGCAAAGGGGGATTAAAAAGCCTGGTGGCCCACTCTTGCCCCCTGCTGGCTAAGGGGAGGTAGTGTGTGAGCCTAATTACATCTCTGGGGCCCCAATCCCATCCAGAGAGTTCTTTCATGTCAAATGTAAATGTTTTTGTGCTCCAGAAAAGGAGAGAAGAAGAAGAACCCATTGAAGTTTAATAGAGACCAATTAGATTATTTTGCAATTTTTTGGAAAAGGGGGTTGCACAGACGGCAATCTGACCATAGCCTAAACTGTCTGGATTCCCCATTAATAATTCATTGTCGGGATTTTTTTTTCTTTTTCGCTCAATATAGGTCAAGTTTAGTGTAAGTGTTTGTCCCCAATTTAACCTAAGCTCTTTTCCACCTCTCTGTTTCCTCAGTGGTCCAACTACATCCGTGCCACAGTGCGCAAGGAGAAGGGTCTGCCCATCCTGGTGGAGCTTCTACGCTCCGACTCGGACAAGGTGGTGCGGGCAGTGGCCATCGCACTGCGTAACCTGTCCATCGACCGCCGGAACAAAGACCTTATAGGTAAGCGTGGCGGCCACAAGCTCCTCCCATCAGTGTGTTTTTGGCCAATCATTTGAGACTGCGGTTATAATTTCATAACTTAATCTTGGTGTCAGCCATATTGCACTACTAGCTACTGTTATGCTGCATACAGAGGTGTGATCAGAATGTCACGTGTGGATGAGCATTTGGGGGGGGGGGGGGGGGGGCATTAATGGAAACATTTTATTTTAGATGGACAGAGCATTTTTTTTTGGGTGGGCAGGTCTTGTCCCTGGGGTGGGGGGCACTGCCCACCCCTAGCCACCTCCCTAGCTTTATAGGGTTAGGGATGGTAAAGCGCACTCTTCCTGCAGAGCTGTTATGTTTCTGTTCCTCTCTCAGGGAGTTACGCCATGAGGGACCTGGTCAGCAACCTGCCGAGTGGCCAGCAGCGGCCCGCCAAGAACCTGGAGGAGGACACGGTGGTGGCCATCCTCAACACCATCCACGAGATCGTGACGGACAGCTCGGAGAACGCCCGCTCGCTCATCACGGCCCAGGCCATTGAGAAGCTGGTGGCCATCAACAGGACAAGGTACTGAGTCACAGGGGAGTGGTCAGGAGTGGTTAGTGGTCTATGGTGACTCAGGAGAACCCGCTCTCCACAGGCAGGGATGATTTTGAGTCCTAAGACAGGGAATCCCTCATATAAAAGGCCAGTGGGGCCTTTAGGGAGGCAGTGGGCCTTTAATGCAAGCGCTTTATGGTGTTAACTTTGAAGTCTGTGTTGAGACCCACGCAAAGTAAGTGCATTTCACATTAGTATGGATGTAATGTACGCCGCCAGCCTTGTACCTGCATTACCAACCTCAGACAGCACCTTCAAAGAAGACGCTTCAGTAAATGTAATGAATAAATAAATAGATGCAGCCTAAGGTCAGGGGGGAAACTCCAAGGTGTGGTCTCGTTTAGCCACGCTAACGTTTAAGGCATGTTTAGAGGTGTCGGAGACGCTGGGTCAAGCCCACCTTGGAGTAATGACCACCAGAGGAGGGTATGAGGTAGCTTTAACCATGCTGCTCCATTCGCTGCCTGCGTTGACGACGTTTGGGCCAAAGTTATGAATCACCAACACACCCACAGCCACCCCCTCTGGCCAGACCTTTTTCATGGACTCGCTCATCAGTAGTCACATCACGTTGGACGTTTTTTTCCTGTCTTACTTGCAGCACCAGCAGTTTTAAGCTTTTAATGCACACTTACGTATCATTTCACTTTAAAAGCAGGTCTCTCCTGATACCCACTCCTAATACAGACAGTTCAGATTATCGCTGCATGCATAATGAAGTGACTGCCGAACAAATTCTAATGATATTATGGACTAGTTGGATAAGGCTGCCAATTGACAGGCATATGCTTTGTGCAAGAACCTTTGTACCATTTACACCACCCCCCTTACCGGCCCCTCGCTATCTCTCCATTTCTCCCTCTCCATCTCTAATACAAATTTAAATTCATATGAGCTTTATTGGCATGACTCAATTACCGGTAAACAGTGTTGCCAAAGCTGACATGACTGTTCAAAAAGATGCAAAATCAGTTAGTTGGGAAAAAAAAAGGTATACAAGAAAACTTATGAGAACTTTTCTAATTCTCTCTCTTTCTGTTTTTCTTCCTTTTCCCCTCTCTCTCTCTCTCTCTCTCTCTCTCTCTCTCTCTCTCTCTCTCTCTCTCTCTGTCTCTGTCTCTGTCTCTGTCTCTCTCTCTACTCTTCCCCCCCCGAAGCCAATCCGCACGAGAGACCAAGGCTGCCTCCCACGTGCTGCAGACTGTGTGGAGCTACAAGGACCTGCGGAACAACCTGACCAAGGATGGCTGGAACAAGACCCACTTCCAGGTAAGGATCTCCAGAGACTTCGCACCCCTCGGGCAACGAGGGTTTATTTTGCATGTATGAGTCCCCTCTCGCTCCCTGGGGTGGGTGGGTGAGTGGGTGGTTGGGGTGCTGAATGTTTGGAATATCTATCAGGCTAATGCATGAGATGAAAGCACACATAGAAATGAATTTATAATTTCTTCCTCCCATGTTAGTGGCAAGTTTTAGACACTCTGTTTATGGAGTTTTCTGCTGCTGCCTCCAGCAGCCACTGACATCAATGCTTTGAACTTTCCCCTGAGTCTCTCTCTCTCTCTCTCTCTCTCTCTCTCTCTCTCTCTCTCTCTCTCTCTCTCTCTCTCTCTCTCTCTCTCTCTCTCTCTCTCTCTCTCTCTCTCTCTCTCTCTCTCTCTCTCTCTCTCTCCCTTCCTCTCTCCCTCCCTCCCTCCCTCACTCTCTCTCTCCCCTGCTCTCTTTCCTCTGTTCTCATCTCCTCTGTGTATTCCGTCAGCCCACGGCGACTGGCGCTCCCAAGGGATCCAAGAGCAGCAAGCCCGGCTACGACGACACCACCCTGCCCCTGATGGAGAAGAACCAAGGTCAGTGTCTGAGCCAGAGGGACTACAGGCCTCAAGGGGTGATGGAGGGGCTACTGCCTCTGTCTGCCTATCTGTCTTTCTGTGCCTGTCTCTGTCTCTCTGCTGTGTCTTTATCTGAGGTTTTTCTTGCTCTTTCTTCACTCTCCTTCTCCCAGCAGCCCCTTTCTGGCAGCTTGTGTGCCTTGGGTCAGACTCTTGGGGGACCCTAGGGTGGGTGGGGGAGGGCGGGGGGGTGAAGAGGGGTTGCTGGGGAACCACTTTCTGGGGGGGGGTACATTTACTCGCTCTTTTGGCGGCCGCCTCGTTGAAATCTCTGTGTGTGCTCGCATTTGCCTCCTTTTCTGCCCTCGCCCGCCATCACTCTCAGCCAGACCTGTGTGGTTGTCCCACTTTTGCCGTTCTCTGGTGTGTGTGTGTGTGTGTGTGTGTGTGTGTGTGTGTGTGTGTGTGTGTGTGTGTGTGTTCTGAAAAAGCAGCCACAGCACAGCCAGGGACCCCTGGTGTAGCGTGGCAGACGCCTCTCTGAATCAACCTACACTACTATCTGCACTCCATTCAATAAAGCTTGTTTTGCAGACATTAAACTGTACATGAACTGATGTGAGCTGTTAGTGCCTTGAGTGAGAACTCTTAACGAGACAGGCATCAGTCTTTCAGGCCTGATCAGTTGCTATCTCTCTGCCCACGAGAGCATCTCATCAAGAGAGGAGTCTAGAGCATGACAGCACCACTTAACATTTATGTTTGGTTTGATTTGATTTCTTCTTCTCGCTTTCTCTTCTGCCATACACTGTCCATATACTGTATATATAGTGCTCAGCCTAGTCATTACCGCCCATCCTCGGCTTGCCTTTGATGGCGTTTAGTGGTGGCGGTTAGCAATGAAATGGGGTTTTATATATATATAACTTACCGGCCTGAAAGCATCTGCATTCAAGCTCATTCAGCCGTCTCCTGATCTCTCGTATGCATTTCAATTGGAGGAAAAAGAAAAAATCAGAATGTAAATGCTTTGCAGGAAACAAGAAAAGTGGCAGTGGCGATATGATACCTCTGGACGAGCTGGGTCCAGGTAAGACAGAACGTTTGCATGACTAGACCAGAACAATACATACACACACATACACTCAGGGTGTTGCACTTTAGTCTGTATTGAACAGTGGGAAAACAAATCTGCATGTCTCACCAAAATAATCCACTGCTTGCCAGTAACCAATTACTTACAGTAATCTTGTAGGAAAATTAGGCAATCATGTTGAGTGCAGTTGCTGGAGTGATTGTGTTTTGGTTAATGTTTTTTACTAACCTCCCATTCATGTTCATTTGATCTTTTTTATGCATTTATTTTGTAAGGTGAGGCCTTTCTTACTTTACATGCGCTTCTACATAAGAAGCTCTGACGCTGTCTGCAAGACCCCTCTTTTGATCAGATGTTTCAGGGTTTGGTACAGGCACTTGTATTCAGACACACAAAAAAAATACGAGATGAGTGATGCTCTTACATGTAGCACAGGAAAAAAGTGCAAGGCTCACTCTCCTTTCTAGAATTATTGGTGGTGCTTTGTGCTCCAGGTCTCTCTTCGCCTCTGCAGAACATTAAGACCCTGTAGGAGCCTGTCACCCCTGTTTATCTCCTCAGGTCCAGTTATGGCATATGGAGTTAAGGACATTCATGTTCATAAAGTAATATACATTGCAGTGTATTTAGTTTCCTTCTGAACTTCCTGAGATATTACGTTAAGGGGAATTTGTCTTGGGTGCTTAAATCACATTGGGGCCTCAGTCACACGCATAATCAAACTACTACAGAAATAATACAGCCACTCAAGCAAAATGATAGCAATTATTATGTAACCACACAATACAAAATATTCGAGAATTACTGCACAATGCCATGATAAGTAGTCGGTACTCCCTGAAATAAGATGATTAGCCAAAGCAAAGGGCGAACTTAAAATGCAGTCGAGGGCTTTTGGTTTCCTAAATGTGGGCTGAGCCCCTTTAGTCTGAGAAGGTGCTACTGTGCCCCTCCAATCTTGGAAGGTGGTGCTGTGCTTTAGTGGTGTTGTGAAGGGTCTGGCCAGCAGGATGTGGGGAGAATGTTGGGCATGGAGAGGCAACAACTCTGCAACATCGGAGAGTCCTCAGACTGGGGTGTGTGTGTGTGTGTGTGTCTGTGTGTCTGTGTGCATCTGTGTGTCTGTGTGCATCTGTGTGTGTGTGTTTGTGCGGTATTTGTGTATATATATGTGTGTGTGTGTGTGTGTGTACATTCGTTAGTGCCAGGCAGAGTCCATAGTGGTCATACCTGCTTGTCTCCCAGCGTGTCCCAGGCCTCCGCCTGCTGCCTGAGTGACAGTAATTGGGCCAGGACAGAGACAGTGCTGGGGAAGGAGGGCATGGACCGCTGTGCCCAGATGTGCTTGCATCAATACACACACACACACACACACACACACACACACACACACACACACACACACACACACATATACACACAAACAAACAAACAAACACACACACATCAATATTTCAATTTATATTTATATATTTAGGCACCTCCATTAAGATGATGTGCACATACTGTTGTGTCTGCTTGTCCACTACATGTCTGAGAACCCTGTGGCTGCTATGACAGAGATGCTTTTCATCACAGGAAGCTTTCTCTTTCAACCATCTCTAGTCATCTATGTGAAAGCGTTCGTAATGACTTGAAATGGCCTCGTGTAGTGGCCTTAAATGAGGCCGACCTCAGGTGGCCTCGATGCGCTATATTTCGGCCTCTTTTTGTTTCTGTGTCCATTGCACATAAGCGGCAGGGTGGAGTGGCTCTAACGCTGTAAACTGTCTGCCCACCCCACCCCCACCCCCCACCCCCCACCCTTTAGACGGCTACTCCACCATTGACCAGAGGGACAAGGACTGCAAGTACAAGAGTGCCGACGGCTCGGGCGACGCCACAGAGAGGGAGCCTTTGAAGGTATGCAGACATGCAGACACGCTGAAGTGATTTGGGTCCTTGTGTGAGAACTGCTCTTGAGTTTGAATCGTGACGTCCACAGTGACAGACTCTTTCAGGGGGCACTTCAAGTAATGACTGTCCTACAAAACGTCATTGAAACCCTAAAAAAAAAAACCTGCTCAGTGAATTGTTTTTTTTTTCTTCTTCTGTTCACTTTCACTCCCAATAGTGGCTGTCTAGTCAGGCTCCGCTCAGCTCTGAGAGGGGTGAAGTTTAATTTCTCCCCTCCACAGTCATCCACCAAAGTGTGTGTGTGTGTGTGTGTGTGTGTGTGTGCGTGCGTGGGAGAGAAAGTGAGTGTGTGTGTGCGTGCCGAGACCACCGACGCGCTTTTTCTATTGCAGACCAATTTACCAGGCACAGATCTGAAGCAGGAGATAATTGAGTGCAAGCTTTGTGATTCTCAAGTCATTAATCATAGGATGATTAAGAAACTCAGCTTAGCTTTGCCCCTCACACACTCCTACCTGCCCCCCACACACACACACACACACCAGCCCCCCACCACACCATATCGCCCCCATGTAGATGACCCAGACTTTATTGAAAGGAATAGACCACATATTAAGTGCTTTATTGTCTACAATCCCGCTTCGTTTGTACGTCGTAGGCTTAGTGATTTGCTCCTGACCTTGACGAGAAGATTTGGTGTCTTGGCAGATTGCTTTTTGTACAAGTTAGTGTGTGTGTGTGTGTGTGTGTGTGCGTGCATCCGTGAATACGTGTGTGCTAGTGTGCGTGTGTCTCACCTTTTTATAATGGAATAGTGATAAGCCCTCTTCACAACTTCTTTATTTTTAAAGTGTTGTCAAATGACATGACTGTCGCTGAGCGCAAATTATCCCGCGTAGGCCTGTAACCCCAAATTTAAGTCTTTTCAGTTGATTTCCGAAGAGTAATACAGTTGACTCCATATCTCTGACAAATTGCGATTGTAAATGAACTGCCATGCACGGAAGCAAGAAGAAGAAAATGGAGGCGTTGTGGTACACCCAAACCTGTGACTGTCTCTCCCTGTAGAAACTGCCTTGTGTCTGTGCAGGCCAGCTAATACAACCAATTTTCTTATTTCGGTGTGTAGGCATCAAATTGACATTGAGGTTGCACCCTGTTGGCAGTGCAGTTTTTTTTGGGGGGGTGGGGGGAAGGGGGGGGGGGGGTTATATGTGTTGCGTCACTTCAAAAAGAGGCACAGGGGATGTCTCTCTCACAGGAGCGTGATGTGATGGGGGTGGTTGGGAACTCTTGTCATGCGCCAAGATGTGTTAAAGGATTTAGCAGTAGCCGAGTCTTGCAGTGGATTTCCTCAGGCTTTAAGTCAGATATTCCCTCGTTATGTGTGGAGCTCCTTCCTGTGTGTGTGTGTGTGTGTGTGTGTGTGTGTGCGTGCGTGTGTGTGTGTGTGTGTGTGGCCTGCCACGGTTCGCTGTGGTGGCTGCTGTTCACAGTGCGTTGTGGTTTATCCTCTTCAACCCTGCTTAAAGCTCCCGTGCTCACTGGTGCCCAACGGCCAATGTTCAACCGCTATGACCCGTATTTATTTATTCTGTTTGTTTGTTTGTTTGTTTATTGCATGCTGTTTTTTGATAATGTTTTATTAAAATCACTGTTCTAAGGCTTTCCTCCACGTGAGGTCTAACACTTTGGCTCTGCAACCCCCTGTGTGTTTGGACACTTGAATTTAACTCTGGTTTGTTTTTGTTTGTTTTTGCCGATAACCCCCCTTCTTCCCGTTGCTGCAGAATGATGCAAATAGGAAACACTATATCAGGAGCAACAGGCCAGCGGTCAATCTGGTGGATGCTTGCGATGTTAAGCCTCAGCCTGTTGACTCCTGGGTCTAAATGCATGCATGGTAGGTTTGACCTGTTTGTGTTTGTTTCATTTGTGCCTTAAAAGACAAAAAATCACATTCTTTTAATCATTTGTTTTTGTTTTTCTTCCTTTTTCATTTACAAGTTCATTACCCCTAACTTTCTGGCACATACCCACTGCCTCCCTCCCACTTTTTATTTTTTGCTATGACTACACAGAACCCAGAGTAGTCGATGCTAACTTCACACTAAAAAGCCGCAAAGCCCTTCTGATCGCCCACTTCAACTCTGACAAGTCACTGCATGATTTGATTTGGCGCCTGCGCCCGAGCACCCCCGCCCCCACCTCCCCCATGCCTCATTCTCAAATCCATGTTCCCTCACCATAACCATTAATGTTTGTCACTGTCAAAATCCCATCTCTGCTCTCAGTGTACAAGGAACAAAGAGGAACACACTTTTGTTTGCTTCAGAACTGTGTTGGCTGAAAAATGGGGAATAATATCCAAAAGGACAGAAGTCCTGTAGTAGGCTACTTTTTCTGCATTACTTTCTGTCTATGAAGAGCTTTGTTTTATGAAGACTATGAAAGTCCTGTTGGTGGAGCAAGCCCATCAACTTACTGACAAAAAAATGCCTTACAAAGATGAAAATAATTTCCAGAGTGTTACTAAAATGGACTTTTGGTTAAACTTTAGACTGGATGAATGTTCTCTGGCCGTGTGACTGCTGTGGGGGAGTTGATTTTGAAAGAGGGCCCTCTGGAAAGTTAATGGGTAGGAAAAAGCACATCAGGAAAAAAAAAAAGTCCTGGCTATTTCAGTCTTGTGTGCAGAATGTATTTTCATCGGAGGCCATCAGATTATGGAAATGCAGTGCGGTGCCCTGCCTGCCCACATTAAATGATTTCCCCCTGCTGTATACTAGAGCAGCGGATCAATATGCTCCAGACAGCCTCATGAAAAATTCACTAAGCCTTTTGTCAACTTTCCTACTCCACAAATTTGGTATGAACTATAATGAGTTTTGAACAACAAAAGATGCTTTTATTTCACCGACATCATGCTGAGTGCTAAATCCCAGGCTCTCATCCATTACGTTTCAGTGGTCATTAACTTCATTACAATCATCTCTCTTTTCACATTATTATTGTGTCTCTCCATTCCAGATTTTACTGTTAAATGGTAATATATTTCTTTGTGTTTCTGTGGTAATCATGTACAGTTACAGGTATGCCACATATGCTTCTCTCTTACAGACAAAGGGTTGAATGCAAAATTAAGCTTGCACTAACTATTCCATGTTCCTCCCCCAACTCTACCTACTGTAGGCCTAAATAACAACATCTCAACTAGAAGAGGATCTCGCATACCACCACTGCCATAAGTCATGGACCTTGATTTGGAGCCGACTCATCAGCAGACTAAATGAAAGAGTGAAAGAGAAAAAAAACAAACAAACAAACAAACAAACATCCAGCAGCAGCCAATGTTTCGTGCTTTTCAGCAAAACACATGACAAAAGTACTTTTAAAAAAGAGAACACTTACACTTTTCATGTCTACATTCCCACTGGATATAGAAGAAGTTCTCCCTTACTAATGGATGTGCTGATGGTTCAGATGGATTGACAGGAACAATGTTGGAGAGAAGAAGGTGAATTCAGGGAAGACATGATGGACGTGTGCTTGAATGAAAGAGGCGGGGGGACAGAAGTTTTTTTGTGTGCGTGTTGTTGATATGAAAGTCATGATTTTTTTTTTCTGTGCCTCAGTTGTTTTTGTTTGTACGTTTCAGCATACTTTTTTCGTGCAGAGGCATACATATTGAATTTGTGAAATTTGCTTTTTTTCCATGTTCCAATTTTGTGTTTGTTTATATTTGATTCGTCTTTTTGGTTTTGGTTTTCTGATTTATGAGACTGGTAAAGTGGGGTTTGGTTCTGGTAGACGTTGAAGGGTTGATGAATGTTTTAAGGTTTGAGATTTTGGGGGGGTACGGGAATCTTCTAAATACATGACAAAGGCACTGGGAAGGAAGAGTATAATGACTATACCGACTAATGCCATTTCATAAACAGACTCTGCAGACATCGTTTCACTGTGTTTCTTTTCACTCTTCAAGTGACATCTTAGTGTATGGAGTGGGTTTGGGGATGAAGATTTTCCCATCCAAATAAGAGGATTTACAGTCAAGAGGTACAAATCAGAGGGTCAAAACACAGGAAAGCAAACCAGCAAGTATGGTGAGATTTGTGACACGTGTTGTATGTAAATCAAACAGTCAGCATGACATTATTTGGGTCGAAGTGTTTCAAAATGGCAGTAATTTTGGCTGATTGCCATATACCTTACAGATTACTATGGTGCTGGCTGATTGTGATGTGTGCTTTTCAAAGAGATGTTCAAGAGGCGAAAAATGGACTGAATTTTAATTTGTACAGTTTGTGTGAAGAAAGCCAAGAGGAATTACATGGTCTAAATCAAAGGGTAGATTTTAAAGCATTTTATATTTTTGTTGGTTTTATAAATGTATATTAGAATCTGGAAGAAAATAACAAAAAGAAGAAAAAAAAACAAATATCTTGAAACTGTCTATACATTGTCAGGTGAAAATCCATAATAACATTTCATTTTGGGAGTGCTTTCTGTGGATCGAGCATTACCATATTTGTACAAAAAGAAAAAAACAATTAAAAATGAAATAGTTGCTTAAGTTTATCAAACATGTAGAGTCATGCTAAGAATCTATTTATATTTTATATTTTCAAAAAAAGAGAAGAAATTTAATCTTACACTTTCTTTTAAAGATGTGGGGGAGAAAATTCATTCTTGAATTGAAATCATCGCTGCCAAAAACTCACCAAGATGGTGGACAGACTTGACCCTTGCTCATTAGCAACGTGTGCAAGGGCAGGGGACAGATCAGGGGTAGACAGATTAATGGACAAGCTGTGTCAGAGTCTCATTTCACTGCAGTCATGCAACTTTTTGCTTAGGCCATCACAGTACAAAAATAATGTGCTTTTGATATCGTCAGTGCATCTGGACAACATAACTGATGCAAGCATGACAAAAAGTATAAAGATGTTTATGTTATTTCTGTTTTATGAGTACTGGGTTTTTGTGATGTAATTGAATATAAAGTCAGCAAAAAGAACAAACAAACCCAGGGCAGCACCTAGCCCACATAGTAGATCAGCTCAGCAGCTCACATTAAAAAAGGATAGAGAAATCTTAGCTGAGACAACAGTGTTTTGTTTTACTTTCTCTCCCGTGAGAGAGGCTGAACAATAGGCTACTCAATACTACCAGAATGTTCAAGGATCAGCTGAAAAGGGACAGGAGGTGAAAAAAATAAATAAATAAACAAACCGCACACGTCATGAAAATGCCTCTGTATTTGGATTTTCCCTCAGTCCTCAAGTGGACACAGAGTCTCTTCTGACCAGGATGCTCTGCATTTTGGACCGCTCAATCCATGTGTCAGCTAGGCAAATGGCATGTGCCTGCATTAAAGTTTGAGTTTTGTTATATATATATATTTTCTTTGTGATGTGACTTTGTAAAGCTTGCCGTTTTTCTACATAGTGTTAACAGAGACTTCTAATGAATACAAGTACAGTATGTGTATTAACTTTTTAATTTCGAGAAAAACAGATGTGTGCTATCCCTATGTTATATGGTCTTCAGTCCTGTGTGCTTACACTGGTAAACCTATCTGTTTATTCCTGGCTGCCTTTCTGCAGTACACAACCAAAGGACTTTGGTTTTCTTAACACATATACAGTACAGTACAGCACATGTAAGAGAAGTCTCCAAGTCAGTCTGTGGCATTTTACAAAGTGTGTATTTATAAAAAAAAACAAACAGAAGCTGTGTTGGGCCAGACATACAAAATGACAAAGACCAGGAGAGCAGCATCAGTACTAGAAGGACCTACCTTTGTAGATATCACTAATTCAAGGCGTCAGAGTAAAGTAATTGTACAGCTTGGTAGCAAATGTGTTTGTTACTATCACGTGCCTTAACCTTTTTTCCATGTTAGGTGAAAAAAAAAGATTAACAATGTGTTTTCTATTATCTGTTGTGTCCTCTTTACCTGTTTTGTCCCTGCTCGTCAGTACGGCCCATCCTCCTCTTCCTCTCCCCTCAGTCCCTCTCTCTTTCCCCTCCTCCTCTCCCCTCTCTTCCCTTACAAACACACACACTCACATTCACTCTCTCTGTCCTCAGTGTAGTCTAGACCTTTGGTGGGTTTTTGCCTTGTATTACAATGTATTATAAACTTTCAAAAAAAAAATAGAGACATTAAAAAAGGATTTGATTTATTAGAGGAGTAAGTCGTTAATGCTTTGCTAGCGTCCAGAGAGAGAAAACAATGCCACAGTGACAGAATGTAATATGTTAATTTTACTAATACCAAGAAGAAATAAAAGCAATGAAAATACAGGTTTGTAGAGTAATTTGGTGTGTTTTCAATAAATCATGCCTGGAAAGAATCTACTGTCTGGTGTTCATTTTTCTCCATAAAGGTTTTGTTGTTGTTTCTTTGTTTTTTGTAAATGTTAGTAGGCCTTACTCATAATTAGTATGTTAATGGTTTATTTCAATTGACTTTTGTGTTTGGCTTACATTATTAAATCATATTAATCATAAACCATGTAGCCTAATCTATTTCATACAGTATTATCTTGTATGCCATTAATTAATGCCAAATATTAGATAGTGGGTCACATAGAAGGCAGTGGTATAGGCTATATCCATTTCACTATCATTAATTTGATTGGATTAAAACTGGGGTTGAGGAATAAAGCCTACCCTAACTGCAATTTAAAAAAAAAATCAAAAAGAACCTTATGCCAGATAAACCTTAGCATAATTGCTCTGCCTATGGCATGCTGCTCACCTTATTGGAGGAACCTGGGTCATTTTGAAGTGTTCTAGGTCTGTGAAGTAAAATATTAAGCTATTATAATATTAATAAAATTATGGTCTATATATTACATATAACCGCAGGTCTACATAAATCATAGTTAATTAAAAAAAAAAGAAGAAGAAAAGTGCCCTGCAGTTCGCCGTTGGGGCCACTAAGCAAGCGGTAGCCTGTGATGAACAGCACATCGCAACAGACTGTGATCGCAACATGATCAGATGAACATGACCATTGTAAGTTTCCCCAACACGCATCATAAATAAACAATAAATAAACTATTTTTTCATTAAAAACAACGACGTAGGTTGATGGTGATGCAAAAAAGAAAATATTAAAAGACAATTAAACTCAGGCATGCTACTGGACACACTTACGAGAGAAGGGGTCCTTTGTCAAAAACAACATGGCAGCCTTCTGCAGAGGGAGGCACCGGTTAAAATCCATTAGATCTATACATACCTCTGTAAGAAATTTAACAGGTAGGTGTTTTTCATCCTACATAAAAACACTAGCCTGCCTTTGTAATAGCAGGTTTATTGACTGCCGATTCAGTCGTATTACGTTGTAGTTACACAAATAGTTGGAGCCAGCTGTGCTATGTATCAGTGACCAGCTTGACTTTTTCAGTGGTGTCAAATATACCGCTAAATCTGACGGACATGACAAGAACTTCCCAGTCACTTTACATGAAACGGCTCTATTTGTTGCAGGTAAATTCGACTATGATGTCGTTGTTATCGGTGGAGGCTCTGGGGGTCTGGCGTTCTCCAAGGAAGGTATAAAAATAGACTTCACGTTGGCAAAACAATTCTGAATTAAACAATTTTAGAATTTGTGTGACACCACGGGCATTGCTTCAATACTTTAGTTTGGTCCGAACTCTCACAATGTTTTTCAGCTGCGCAACTGGGGAAGAAGGTGGCTGTCTTGGATTACGTAGAGCCATCAGCCAAAGGTTTGCATAGAAAAAGAACATGCACTTCCTATGCCATTGACGTTTAACACAGTATAGGTCGCCACCACTAAGAAAAATTTAAACTGTACACATTTCATCTTCTCAGGCACTAAATGGGGTTTGGGAGGAACGTGTGTGAATGTTGGTTGTATCCCCAAAAAACTGATGCACCAGGCCGCTCTTTTGGGCACTGCGATGAAAGATGCACAGAAATATGGCTGGACCATTCCCGGTCCTGCAACCCATGATTGGTGAGACATGCCTTTGGCAGGTTGTGTGTTTTTCATGAATATTTGCAACCTCTAACATTACTTGTTTTTCAGTGTAATGTCTTGGTGTTTTGGTCGTCATACTCATTAGTACCATCTAGTGGTTATGTCGGATTTCTTTTTTTAATTGGACTTTTTTTGTAGTGCACCAGTGATGCCAGTAGAGTGCACTCTTGCCATTCCCATCACTGTTTTCTCTGACAAGTCCTGGAAGTTATGTGCTTGATGTTTTGGCTGCTAAGCACATCTCTGCTGCTGCTGCTAACTTGTAAACTTTTTGGTTACAGGGCTACTATGGCAACAGCTGTGCAGAACCATGTGAAATCACTGAACTGGGGCCATCGGGTTCAGCTACAGGACAAGTGAGGAACATTGTTAACAGCAGTTTTTGTTACCATATGGGATTGTACCATCAGATTATAAACAAATTATTAAAATATTTATGATTGGGTTAGTGGCCTTTGCCAGTATCTCTTGTGAGTCCCAAACTTTGAATTGACTCTTTCTGATCCGCCAAATCTTAACAGATGTGGACCTGTACTTGCGATATAAATTGTCTTAACACTAGTACCACATACAGTATCTCTCATCAGAGAAATACCCCTAGGATATTTATTTTTAAAATTATGTTCCTCATGTTTGTGGGCTATATGATCTGGCTTCTCTCTATGTACTCATGTCCTGACGCCCCCCCCCCTCCCCCACACACACACTTTCTGTTCCGCATAATAGGAAAGTGAAATATCTCAACATGAAGGGCAGCCTGATAGACGAGCACACAGTCAAAGGAGTAACCGCCAGAGGCAAAGAGGTGAAATATTGTGACATACATCTGATTTTTCCTGATTAATCAGGAATTCCTGATTTTCCAACCTGAAAATGCATGGATATAAGCTCACTGTAACCACAACAAACTCCCATGAGCAATACTTGCTATATATTTGCATATGGCACATTTTGTTAAAAGTATCAAAGTGGTGTCACTGTGAGTGTGTGTGGCGGTGCGTTGTTGTGCTCTGTACATTTTTCTGCTTTTTTTGGTCTTAGCCAATCACATCCCTGTATGGCACACAGTCGTGCTCCCACAGTCTGGCTTATTGTGCCCCTTGACCTTTCAGTTCCATTTCATCTACCCAACATTGTCAGCATGCATGCAGAGTAGCAGTGCTACAGTAGGTAAGCAGCTGACTGCTGTCTGAACCCACTGACCCTTTCCACTGCTACCCCTCCCTCTGTCTGCAGATGAGTCTGACTGCCAGGAACATTGTGATCGCCACTGGAGGCAGGCCAAAGTACCCCACGCATGTAAGTCCTTGGGTCACCTCACTGTACCTCTTTCTCTGTCTCTGTTTCTCTCTCTCGCTCACTTTCTTTCTTTGTATTTTTCTGTTTGTCCTTTCCTCTTTGCCCTTCTTTCCCTCTCTCTCCTATCCTCCTCCTGTCCTGTTCATTATCTCCCTTTAAGTCAGTGTGTGTGTGTGTGTGTGTGTGTGTGTGTGTGTGTATTTTTCGCACTCATTCTCTCCCCCTGTCTGTAACAAGCCTGACCTTGTACTGTAATCAGAGCAGTGGGAGGCTGGTGGAGGTGTTGGCAGGGGGGCTACTGTTGTCCTGCGCCTACCCCGACCAGTCTCACGTCTGTGAAAAACAAAAATACCACCACATGCTCGGCCTGTAACCTTCAGATCCCCCACAGCTTTCTGTCTGTTTATAAAGCCATGAAATCATCTTTTGAAGGACCTGATTAAAACTATATAATTATATATATATAGATATAGATATATATACATATAGATATCATTTCTTTGGAATCAGGCCAAGTTGCTGACTTGTTGGTGTTATTTGTTTGTTTGTTTTGTTGGTTTGATTTACCTCCTCTGCAGGTCCCTGGTGCAGAAGAGCATGGGATTACCAGTGATGACATATTCTGGCTCAAAGAGTCTCCGGGAAAGACGTGAGTGTATTTGTGTCTGCGTCTTTTTGTGTGTGTGTGAGTCAGCGATCAAGAAGGCCCGTATGTCCTATCTAAGTACTCATTTACTACAGCACTTTCCTCTTGTAGTTAAGGCACATTACACCTCCCTCATTATCCACAAATTATGACAAGGTCAGCAGAGTTCGTTCAACACAGTTAGACCAGGGTTATAGATTAGGATTCGGAACAAAGCCAGTTGGCTTTTTACTGAAGTTATGTTGCCCACCAGTAAGTGTTGAAATTTTATTTTAAATCCTTTAACTCTTGCTTATCTCTATCACTGGGCTTTTCCTAAATTCTTACCCGATTGCATCGGTATATATCTTGGACTAGCAGCTCTGGCCCAGCTGTTTTTCATTGGTCAATAAATCCCAAAAAGCCTTGTGGGATTTGTGGATTAGCATTGCTACTGTTTACTGACGGGACCGTGTTGGTGTCACCGTTACATCGTGCTCATTCAGCAGGGTATGACATCACAATGGCACTTCCAATGTAATGCCGCCAATGCAGACATGCCCATTTATGGTTCTGTCACTGTCCTCCAGTATTTGCAGTGTGTTGACTGCTCTCTTATCATGATTAGTTTAGTTTTCCATTAATGCAAAGGGGTTTTTATTTAAGGTGCCAAATGTTCAATCTGTTACAGAAAGCTGATATATTGTGCTAATAATTTCAAAAAGGGAGGTTATGACTTCACAATTAATTTCACTTAATAATTGAAAAAGAAAAACAGCTATATAAAGCTATTGTTCTTTTTTTCACTTCTGGCATACTTAAAATATCTTCTCATCATGCTATTTAGACATACCAAATTAGTCTGCTTCTTCTCTTATCTGTATTATGTGATTAGGTTTTTAAAGCAATGTGAAGTGATGTAGCCATAGGGCTTAACATTTCCTCAAAATCTCGAGAATGCCTACTGTGTGTTCTTGCCACTTGATGGCAGTGCAGCCACATATATACAATCCTCTATCCCAGCATGTAATATAATAACAACAGCTTCTCAAAGAGGGATTTTTAATTTTTAAAAGTAATTTTTTTCAAATAGTATTTTTTTTTTTAAAGAACAACCTTTAATTAATTTTACAACCGTTAGTGTTGTGAATGGCTAGGTGGTCTGGAAAAGAAATGTATGTGAGCTGGAGCTAAAAGTTATCGTCCCTGTAAAAGAGAGCCGCTGTGGGCTCTAAGCTTCTGCACGTCCACCCTCCTCTGGCCCGGCCCTGGGCTGGCTGGGTAGGCTGCTGGAAGGGAGTGGAGCTGTCAGCTGTGCAGGTGGGATAGGGAGAGGAAAGAGGAGAGGGCGAGAGAGAGAAACGGAGAGACAGAGACGAAGGGGCCAACAGGGCAGGCTCGCGTGCGCCTGGCTTCAGAGAGACTTCCGACGAGTGACGGGCAGGATGGAGGGAGGGAGGGAGGGAGAACGCACCTGAATGAAATGGGAGTGATCGAGAGGGGGAGAGAGGAAGAGAGAAGGATTGAAACAGACAGATGGATAGGAGACAGATGGGAAAGAAGGAGAGCAAAAAAGGAGGAAAGAGAACGAAGTGGACAGACATGTGTTGGTTCCATGTGCAGTAACCTGCTGTGCTCAATGGTAGCTATTAAGGCCTTTGACAGACCCACAAGAGTAAAGAGATGGTGGTCTGTTCACACCACAGCCATATTAGCACCTAGAAGAATGTGTCTTTGAGCAACGATGAAAGGTGGCCCTGCAAATAAGAAGCAACCCTCTACCCCAATCCTTCCTGTGCGTTTCCTTATGACTGTCATTTTCATACTGTGTTACCTGGGGATGAAAGCACATCCCTTCTGCTGGCCCTGGATGGATAGGCCTTTTTTGTCCAGGGGACCGTGCGGGCGAGGATTATGAGCTTTGGAGCAGCGCAGGGACCCTGAGTAATAGTGGGTAATGGATGAGACATGAGGTAAATGAAATGCAGCAGGGTTTCTGCCCGGCAGGCTCTTAACTGTCAAAGCGCCCGCTGAGAGCTTTTTTTTTTTTGTTTTTTTTTTTTGCGTTTGCAGGCCATCAAAAGACGAGCAAGTCGACTTCAGATCGTGCCGCATAAACAAATAAACTTGTCCAGGCAAGCACTCTAGTTTGGCCTCCTGGTACCACTTACTTCTGGCACATTATTGAGATGCCATCATGCAATACTGCCAGCAGCCCAGTGGGTGACCCTTTGCGGCATCAGTGTTTATGAGCCACGGGAGAAGATGCTCGTTTTATTAAAAACCACTTGTGTGATAAATTTCATCCTTAGACAGCAACTGCAGGAAAATGGCTTCCTTTTTTCTGCCACTGTTCCCTTTATACATGTGTTTTTTTTTTCCTGATTATTCCGGAACTCTCGATTTTCTGCCCTGAATATAAATGGTACAAATCTGTTGTAACCATAACAAACTCCCATGAGCAACACTTTATATTGCAATTTTTGTTAAAAGTATCAAGATGATGTGCGTTATCATGCCTGCAGCATATTTTCCTGCTTTTTTTTTGCCCTTTGCCAATCACATTCATGCCCTTGCGATCTACTCTCACCACAACCCCTCCCCTCCCCTCCCAGCCCAGAAGTCATTAAGTTGTCTCTGCACCAGACACAGCTGATAGAATTTCTGCAGCCTCATCATAACGCTGTACTGGCCAAATGAGGTGTGCTCTGCCTCTGACAATCAAGTCTTCCAGTGATAAGTTCAGTGAGACAGACAGTACAGAGGAGAGGAAGATAGAAAATGGCCTGAGGTAGGGGTACCACAGAAGGAGGCTACAGAGGTAGAGGTGTGGCACTGAGTGGGCCGGTGTGCTGTGCTGTGTTGTTTGTATAAATAATACACTGTTCCCTGGGAGGCACGAGTACCTTTTTATTCCCTTTGATGGTTTTTGACGCCACTGATCATTTGTCAGATATATGGGGCTAAACCTCCTGCCCGACGAGTCTAACCCTGTCCGTGTCTAACCCTGCCTACAGTAGCTATCTGAAAATGCTCGCACGCATGAGTGATCTTTTTTTTTCCTCCATCGCCAACACAATGACTTGACAAGGCACCTGTGGGCATCAGAAACTGAATCAGCCACTTGTGCAAATACAGCTGGTAGCGTAAGCGGCTCTGAGGCTGTGGCTGTGGTGTGGAAGCCCTTTGGAGGACTCAATCATCCTCATCCCCATACAACCCGCTGCCGCACTTCTCTCTTGTAAAACAAGGCCTCGGTGTGAGACCAGGGCTTTGAGTCACTCGCCTTCTTGACAAGGCCATGTTATTTTTTCAGCTCACAGGTTACTATCTATACCAGCTGTATTACACACTAACACTGTGTGTGTGTGTGTGTGTGTGTGTGTGTGTGTGTGAGTAAGTAAGTGAGTGAGAGAGCACAGCTACATGTGTACACATTTGTTGTATGACGTCCTTTGAGAGGAGCGAGGCCTTGCTCAGAAATCAAAGTCATGTCACGGGGAGATTAAGTGGATAAACAGAGGGCCCGTCCCTGTGTGTGTGTGTGCATGTATTCGTGTGTGTGTGTGTGTGTGTGTGTGTGTGTGTGTGTGTGTGTGTGTGTGTGTGTGTGTGTGCATGTGTATTCGCGTGCCTGTGACTGTCCATCTGCTGGGCCGGGCTGAGTGAGGTGGGAGTATTGAGTTAGCGCTCTGCATTCCTCTCCTGTACCTCACGCTCAGCCTTCAGGGCCTGTCCTGCTCCCCTCTCCCCATCACAGCCTTTGGCTTTACATTTCTTTATGTCAAATTATTTTTGTGAATGTATTTGTGTGTATAGTATGTACTCTTTTTTTATGTGCTCTGAACACATGTATTTGTGCCTGCATTTTATCAATACGTAGCCTATGTGAAGCTAGAGGTATAGGCCTGTCCAATGTCTGACTTGTGTGGTTTGCTGTGTTTGGGTGTACCCCACCTGTGTAGGCAGATGTGTCTCCAGTGTTCCTAGTTGCCGAACTAAGACCCTGTGGTCTAAATGTTGCCTTCTGTCTGTTAAATACACTTTTGGAGTATGTGCGACCTGATCTGGCAAAATGAGTCTGAAGTTGCTAATTCTGAATGTTAAGGTACAGGCCAATTTTGGTAGTTTATTTTTGTTCCTTTATGAAACAAAAGGTGTTCAGGTGTTCTCCCCAGTCTTTATAGTCAAAATAACTATGTTAACGTTAAAATTGGCTATCAGAAATTTAAATTCACCATTGAACTATTACCAAAATATCCAAAATTGGTGTTGATTTTCTTAGGCTTTGAGTTTTAAAGAGATGCTGGGATGTCATATTTGAAACAACTATATCTTGACAACTGTTTTAACAAGAAATCATCTTAAAGTGTATCGTCTTGTCTTTTCACTTGTACCAAACTGTCAGTTTTGGATTTTGGGTCTCTGTGACTCATTTTGCCAGATCAGGTCACATATGCAGTGTGCAGACCCCCTCCGTCATTGGCCTCTGTCCCTGCCAAGAAGCCTCCAGAGACACCATGCATGCATGTGGTGGCCATGGCCCTCAAATCACTGCAGAGTTCAGATGCACAGCTGTTGTACCTCTACTGTAGCTGCCATAACCATGGCAGTTACACAACAACAACAAAATCTTTAGTATTTTAGTGTTACTGAAAAGTTCTGTGTCTTGCAAAAAAAATTGCATGTCAGATGGTGGTCTCATTTCTTTAGTGTTGTGTATCGTTTTACTCCTTGCCAAAAAAAAAGGCAAAAAAAAGTAAATAAATCTGGATAATGTCCCCGTACTCATCACATAATGGCAATTTCTAATGGCCAATAGTTACGTTCCATTACCTACTGCATGCGGTGCACCATCTGCCTGTGGGCTAATGCTCAGTATCAGCATAAAAGAACTTAAGAGGAACAGGGGCCAGGAGGAGGCTCATCGTGTGTGTGTGACTGCATCCAGTCCCTCTCTGCACCACACTGGTGCCCAAGGTTACAGAGGCGGCTCCAGCGCCAAGTCCCATAACCTGCCCACTCATCACCTATCGCCACCTGCCTGTGGCTGCCAGATAACTACAGCAGCTTCCCAGACATCTCGTGCTACTGTTACAAACACAGATATGTGTGTGTGTGTTTGTGTGTGTGGGTGTGTGTGTGCGTGCCTGCATGTGTTTATGTCTGTGTGTGGGGTTACAGGCATCTGTGTATGTTAGTGTCTGTGTTCGTGTCTGTGTGGGGGCATATGCATATGTGTATGTTAGTGTGTGTGTGTGTATGTGTGTGTATGTATTTGTGTGGGAGGGGGTTTAGGTCCTGTATGCAGGAATGTAGCATAGGGAGCACCAGACTCTCCCCCCAGTCCATTAGCGATACACTTAATAGCAAAACCATGTCTCTCCCCCCTACCATCAGGATTAGCTTTTGTTCTCCGCACAATGACTCCCTTCCCCTCCACAATGGGGCTCGCCTCGTCACACGCAGACACTTTGCACAGGAGGCCCCTGCCATAAGAGGCCGTTTCCAGACAGCGTTCGCTAAAGCCAACCTGCCTTTTCTGAGATGTCATGTAACACAGTGTGAGAGTGTGTGTGTGGGTGGGGAGGGGTGGGGGTGGAGGTGGGGGGCGGGGGGGGAGGGGGAGGCATAGGTCTGTGTGTATGTAAGTGTGTGCACATGTGTGTATGTGGAAAGATGTTGTGATGAAAGTGCAAGACGGAACTAGAGACTTTTTCATAATTCCCCCTCTCTTCTCGGGTCTTTGGTGAAGGCAAGAACTGAAGTACCGCTGGTTGTGTGTGTGTGTGTGTGTTTGAGGGAGAGAGCATGCTGTCATACTTTGTGTGTGTTAGAGAGGAAAAGTGTGTTTGTGTGTGTGTTTGAGAGTGCAGTCATGCTTTGTGTGGAGAGTGTGTGTGTTAGAGAGGGAGAGAGAGAGTGTGTGTGTGTGTGTGTGTGTGTGTGTGTGTGTGTGTGTGTGTGTGTGTGTGTGTGTGTATGTGTGTGTGTGTGTGTGTTAAAGAGAGAGAGAGAGAGAGAAAGGGAAAGGGGGAGAGTGCTGTCACTGGCAGTGCTGGAGCTCCATGCGGGCTTCAGTCAGCGGGCCGGTGAGAAGACCCTGAGCCGGGGAACACGCCGCAGCCATGGGGATTAGCTCCTGACATTAGCAATTAGCTCTCCTCCAGGCATGGATTTGTGGAAGCACTCCACCTAGGTGCCACACACACACACACACACACACACACACACACACACATACTCAAATTAGTACACAAACTTGTGTGTACTTGTGTGTATGTGTATGTGTCCACATATTGATGTGAACACAAAAGAAATGCTTTAGACATGTGTTGACCCTTTTACCGCATGTATCATGTGTAAGCACACGACTGTTTCAACAAGCAGACACACTCCCATGTCAGCGGGTACACAGATATTTGCCCACATGTTAGCCTACGGCCATGCAGGCATAATTTCGCCCACAAAGCAGAGGAGTACTCATAGTCATAGCACTTAAACAGTAGTGTACAATCCATAGAACGATAAGTCTAAAGCTAGAAAGTGAACCACTTAAAATTCTATTGTGTTATGTTCTTCAGCTAGAAAGTTATTTCAGAAATCCTGCCAACATCAACTGCCAGGTTAATACAAATAAAGATGCCATATTATACCTGTGTGTGTTTTTAGCAATATTTTTTTACAGTTTACTAAAGTTTAATAAAGTTATCTTTTATTTTTGTGGAGCTTCTGACCCATACAGCAGAATTACATATTACCTAACTGGTATGGCTGGAGGCAATGAGAGCTATATATGTGTGTTCTTTACAGGAATATTCACCATCAAAATAAATGTAAACGTGATCCCAAAACTAGTTACCAATTTGTCCAAAAAAGGGCAAAGTGTGGGAAATAGTTACATTTAGTCTCTTCTAATATACTTCCTTCCCCTGTGCTTTTTAGGCATTTATTTTCTTTTATTTTTTTCTCTCACTCATTCATTCATTCGTATTTTTTTTTTGTAGTTTCACCCCTCTTTCCTCTCTGCTTGGCCGGGTCTGTCGCTGTTGAGTAATTGGGCCCAGTCACTTTCATCACTTTAGCGATCCTGACCGGGTTTAGAAATAAGCCCTGGTGTGTCTCCTACCTGTTTATGCGCTGTTTGATTTGGCAGCGTATCAGACACCACTAGGAAGTAGGATCTATAGGGTCCCTATTGTGCGGGAGGGGAAGGCTTGATGTGCTGAAAGAAATACGCTGTAACTTAATTTGTTAATGGGGGAAGGTGGTGGTGGTGTCGGGCGGAGTAAGGCCATGGGCGTACAGTGTGAGTAACTTACAGATTTCCCTCTGCTGTCTTTGCAGGCTTGTGGTGGGTGCCAGCTGTATCCTTTGGACTGCCAGTCCGGCCCTGAGGGCAGCATGGTTGTGGAATGCCAGTGACTTGACTGCCCAGTGAAGCATGGTTGTTGTTGTTTTTTTGTTTTTTTTGTTTGTTGGTTTGATTTTTTTTTAATAAACAATAAAAGTACAGGCAGTTTTAGATTCTGAAATAAAACTGACAAATAAAAAGAGGTGATAATAAAAATAGAAGACAAAAAGGATAACAATACAGATTTTACCTTGAATATATGTTTGTTGTTAGATAAGCAGTGTAGCCAAGACTTAGCTGGATGTATGGAAAAATACCACACTTTTTTATGTATGTCTGGTTCTCACCAAATTATTGCTTTCTTTCTAACTTTACAAATACACTACATGACACAAATACCAGTGTGTAGTGGTCACAAGCACAGACGTGTGTGTTTGTGTTTGGGCCTGATGAAGATGAGTGACATTTAGTAAATAATTACGGGTGTGTGTGTAGTGTATTTCTCCTGAACTGCTGGCGCAGATGTGGGCCTGGAGTGTGCGGGCTTCCTGACGGGGATCGGCCTGGACACCACCATCATGGTGCGCAGCATCGCCCTCCGGGGGTTTGATCAGGTATGAGACCACACGGTGTGTGTGTGTGTGTGTGTGTGTGTGTGTGTGTGTGTGTGTGTGTGTGTGTGTGTGCGTGTGCGCGTGTGCGTGTGTATGTGTGTTTGCATTGTTTATGCTGTGTCCAGTGTCAGTAGGTGCCTGACTGAGAATGGTTCAGCCACTTCAGAGGGCAAGAAAAAATAAGACGGCTCTGTAGACACACTATTGACACTAAAGTATTCCATGCTTTTTGCAGCCATAGTTAGTTTTTCATTGTTTCCTTATTTAAATAACCAAATAACAATAATCTACCATTAAATAAACATACATATTGTATAGTAGTGATAATTTGTGACTGCCACATGAAGTTAGAGAATGAGCAAACATTAAGTAAAGCAACCTATAAGGTAAGTATGTTATTTTCAGTGGTTAAGATTTTGCTAACAGTAGATATAAAATAAAATTAGGTAAAATAAAGTTTGTGGATGTGGCAGCTGTAGACTGATAGTGTATAAAGCAGTACCTTTAGCTTGCATTCTAACTTTAAAAACCTGTCTATTGTGTATAAGGTTATGTGAGACTAAAAGATATATCACTGTGCTTACTTTGATCAATCTCTGAAATGTGCTCGCACATATTGGATACAATATACACTTTATCATAAAACTATATATTTCTATTCAATATTTTGAAAAACTGCCATCTATAATGTAGGGTTATCTACGGAAAGAAGGAAAAAAAAACTTGACAGAAAGCCAAGTAATTGTAAGTTTGGAAAAGCCAAAAAAAGTAGTTAGCTAAATGTGTGAAATTTTACAGTTGCTGCCTGTTGTTAATTTGAGTTTATGAAACGTATTGGTGTCATTAAATAAACTGCCTTTCACAATGTTGCCTAATGGAATATCCTTAAATGCCTGGGCTGATTAGTTCATTATATTGGGTTCATTACACTTTAATTACACAATGAAGTCCTTGCTATTTAATTACACAATGAAGTCCAGCTATTTTCCTCATGACTTGAAATGGCCATGGCAATCTTATCAGCACCGTTGACACGACTAACAGCAAACGATACAGTTAATTTCGTAAATGAACTGAAAAATCGAATCAGTTACATTGTAATTGTTTACGACAAGGAAAATTAGAAATTGCCTCTCTTATCTCAGTTGATTACAGGACTGCTAGTTTGTGTGGCTGAATGCATAATGTTGCTACTGGCTTTTTGTTGAGGTGGAGGGCAGAGAAGGAGACTCACGGTATTTAACTGTTAATGGTGCGCTACTTTATTGCTTTAAATCCTTTGCTGACTAGGCATTGGTGATCCTCAAACTTTTTCTGTTGGACACCCTTTTGGAAAAAGAAAATGATTTAAATGTTTCCAAAAACTATTACGCATTTCTGTCATTGTGCCTTGATTTGTTAATTTTCCATCATGGTGGTATAATATGACGAGAGCACTGTCTAGCTATAGTTTTTCTTATTGTTGAAGTTTCATGAATGATATTTTTTTGGTAGCCAGCATGTTTAACAAGAGTTGCGTGAATGAGACATTTGATGTACAGTTGACTCACTTTACACCTGTGTGAACATGTACATGTGTGTGTGTGTGTGTGTGTGTGTGTGTGTGTGTGTGTGTGTGTGTGTGTGTTTGTGTGTGTGTCTGTGTCTGTGTGTGTTTGTCTGTGTGTGTTTGTCTGTGTGTGTGTGTGTGTGTGTGTGTTTTTGCCTGTTTTCTGCTGGAGCCTCAGACACTTTGACTCCTGTAAAACATTTGTGTGGTGACTCACCACACACAGCTTACGAGCCCGCCTGGCAATAACAGGAAAGCGGACTTGGCCAGACTTGTGTTTTCTTGCTTTGTGTTTCCTTCATTGATAATAAGATCACACTACTAATTTTCTGTATAGACTGCAGCCATATGGCTCAAACTAAGTGTAAATACTGTGACTAAGTAGTTATGTGTATTGTGCTACACTGACCCATTCCAGTAAAAAACACTGCGAGGATTACTGTTATATTTATTACATATGTTATGTTATCTATATATATATATCACTGATGTATTTTTTTCAGCAAATGTCAGGGTTGGTGACCGACTACATGGAGGCCTATGGCACCAGGTTTGCGTGGAAGTGCGCCCCTACGAAGGTGGAGAGGCTGCCCTCAGGAGCTCTTCAGGTGACCTGGGTCAACAGCATCACCAAGCAGGAGGAGCGGGACACCTTCGACTCGGTGCTGTGGGCCGTAGGTAAAATGGCTGCCTGAGCAGTGTTGCTGTTGTGCCTCCAGAAACATCTCCAGAACCAACATCAGCAATTACAGTCAAAATAATTGTCAGTACAGTCAGTATTATTTTCCTTCAAACAAACATCTTCTGATGTTGATTGAGGGGGAAAAGTTTTCACAAGTAGCTATAGGGAGGCCCAGCTTAAGCCACGATTTATACATTAAATTTTGTACAGGATTTTTTGGTTTTATAGATAACACATGTTAACTGAGCTTTTAAATGTATGGAATAGACACTGCAGCATTGTCATCCAAAATACATTGGTCATTGAGGCTCATGAGACAGAGCAAATACAATGGAGCAATCAATCACAAGAGCTGTTTCCTGTTCAGAGCTCTTCTCTGGTAACAGTTATCAATTAGCCATCTCCCGGATGTCACCTTCTAACTCTGAAGCCCTCAGAGCGACATTCAAACATTCCCTGTGACAAACCCTACGCTTAGCTCATACCATTTCTCTCACACACACACATGTACACATGTAACAGACACACACACAGACACACACACACACACACACACACACACACATGTGCTCGCACACACGCATATCTCACAGCCGGTTCTCTTCACTGTCCCACACACACTGTACTGAGGAGCGCAGCGTCAGCAGGCTGGGGACTTTGCGGGCCCCTGAAAACAAGGTAATAAAGCAGGGGGGGGGTGGCCCATGCACCAGGCACCAGGGGAGGGCTAAATCAGCGGGGCCCCGGGTCCTGTCCTGTCCGGTCCTGTCCTGTCGGGGCAGCCGCCCCGTTCCAGGATGTGCAGAGGGCCGCACGGGTCGCCTCGTTCCCTCCTTTGTTCTCCGCGCCTGCTTGCTCCCTCCCTCGCTCCCTCGCTCACTCGCTCACTCCTTCCTGCCCCGTGCCAGCCGTGCGGAAAAACACCCGCCGCCAACCAGGGACCATTTTGGGCTCTTTTTCGCTCTTTTTTTCCGCCCCTCTCATCTTTTTTTTTTCTTTTAGTTGTGTGTGTGTGTGTGTGTGTGTGTGTGTGCTCTCTTTTACTTTCCTTTCCTCTCTCGTGTCACTGGAGACAGATGTGTGTCTGCTCTCTCCCGCTCTCGTTCACTCGTTCAGTCCATCTCTCATTCGTTTCTCTGGTTTCATTCCATCCGAAGCAACACAACTGGAGGGGTAGGGGGGTGGGGTTGAATACCCGATGTATCCGCTGGCCAAAGCTGCTGTGACAGTTTATTTATTTCTAGATGGTCCCAAAGTCCGCTGATTTCCTTTAAAAAAAATGGCACATGGGCTATTTGCTCAGATTTCCCACCATAACGTTCGGAACTGTGCGTGTGTGTATGTATATGTATATGTGTGTGTTGCTGTCCAACTGTGTGTGTGTATGTATATGTATATGTGTGTGTTGCTGTCCAACTGTGCGTGTGTGTATGTATATGTATATGTGTGTGTTGCTGTCCAACTGTGCGTGTGTGTATGTATATGTATATGTGTGCATGTAGCAGTGTGTTTGTGTGCAGTAGGAAGCCATGCGGACTGCATTAGCCCCACATGTGTGTCTGCACTCCAGGAGGCCCACTATTATTGTTTTCATTATTAGCATCCTTTTCCAAACACTAATTATCATATCCAAGACTTCTCAATGCTGGACACAAACATTAAAATCCTTGAAGTTTATAAATAATAGACCAGTGTGATTTGTAAGCGTAAGAGTCTTTCAAACATGACCAAGGATATTTTAGAGGTTATGTGAATGCCCTAATTTTGCGAGTATAGCAAGTATATTTAGTAAATCCTGTAGAAAACTCTTGAGTGTTTCAGAGTTTATAGTTATTAGTCTGATATTTTTATTTGGTTTACTACTGTATTATAGCCTGGCCCCGCCCATACTGCCTGTGACACATTCAAGTCAGTCTGGCAAGCCTGCCTATTCTCAGTTCCTTCTGGTCCGGAAAAATCCAGAACCAATAAAAAGCGAACACTGAACATACATCATCAGAATCAGTGGTCTGACTGGTTGTAGCTCTGTCCGATAGTATACAGAGGCATTTGATGGACGCCTGTTTATCCCGCCTCTGAGAACTTCCTCTCTATGGGAAGTTTGCCAGACCAACCTCTGTCTATGAGCTAACCCTAACCCTAGAGCCAGGCTAGTACTATTACACATCTTTATTCAATTCTTGGCCGTTTAGTAAATTCGTGACAATGTACTAAGTAGTTGAAATGGGTTGTATACTGGGTGCCATAGCGTGGCATGGGATATCACTACTGTAAACTTCCAGCCCTGTCAGAGTTACGCAGTGTGTCTGTGGCCATCTGTGTCTGTCTATGCTATAGAGACCATACAGACCATACATGATGTGTTGTCTTTCTGCATTGATGAGCGGATGTTCCACTTCCCCCAGGCGACCCCTACACACTGGGGGTCAGACAGTCAGTGTGCGGGCTCTCGGCTGGGGGCATGAAAGGGGCCCCACCGGTCATTACGAGGGGCCCCGCGTGCGAGGCCACCAGACCGCCAGACCCCACCACACACACACGGCCATCCCGGCCCTGGGCATCTTAAGGCAACACCCAGAGGGGCCTCTCAACCCTTCCGCATGGCCCATCCTTCCTCCCCTCATCCGACCCACCAACCGACTGAGCGTCTACTCGCCCATCCCTCCAGCGCTGGGATCTTTCCTCTGGGTCCCCAGCCTGGTCCAGGTGCTTCTGCCGCTTGGATAGCGGAAGCTCACATTTCCTCTGTCTGCATGCACCTCTCTGTGTGGGGCTCACTTCAGGTGTCTTTTCCCACGAAATGTCGTCATTTTGCCTTTTTTCCGCTAGCAGACAGAGAGAAAGTGAAGCTCTGAGAGCAGTGACACTGTACCTGTCTTAATGATGACTATATCCACTTTGTCCTAATGCGGACTATATCTGACTATATCTGAGGCGGTAAAAATTGAAAGGAAATATCATAATGTAATAGTAGCGTAATAATTATAATAAATTACATGCCACACCAAGCAAAAATAATGACCGTAGATGTGGCCATGCCTTTTCATTGTGCAGGCATTTACAGACAGAGCACGTCACAAATGCCCCTCTCTGTTGGCAGCACTTTAGCAGATCCTTTCAGACAATAGAACAAGTCAAACACAGTCCATCGAGCAAAAACAAACCACTTCTGCACTCTAATTTGCAGATGGGCATCTGGAATGTCGGGACTGCCTCAATTTCTTTTGAATGGCGTAGCCAGGAATAGACATTTTCGTCTCTCTACTCCCTCTCTACTCGTCATGCTTGGAACAGGCTGCAGCCACATAGGTATTCCTCTCTATTCTGTCCTATTCTTTGCTTTCCTTGCCGTCCTTGCCCCCTTGATAAGGTCTCATTTAGCTGCTTGCCAAGCGGAGATTGCCATTGCCTCTAATCAGCCGTGTGGACCTTGAAATCCCCCCCCCCAACCCCACCCCACCCCCTTGTCGCCTCTCGCCACAACAACGCTTTGTTCTCAGACCAGACTATGAGGGCGGGCTGGAGCTGGCGTTGCCCACCAGTGTGAGGGTGTGGGAGTGTGGGTGTGTGTGTGTTGCCCATCGAGGATGAATGGGCTTATCTCTCTCCCCCTGACTGGCCGCTGCTGCTGCTGTTGTTGTTGTGTCCTGGGCCCACAATAGGCTTCCGCCACAGTGGACGCTGTGGGACAGACAGACAGGTCTGTCGGGGCCTGGGGGGCAGGGCCCTGCGGCAGGAATGCACAGTCACGTTGAGGGGCTCCTCGCGGCCTACCCAAGACTCTCTCTCCCCCCAACCCAGAGGTGTCGAACGCCACGTCATCAGGCTATTTCTCCAGTTAGATGTATTTGTGAAGAGTTAAACCCAGTGAGATACGTTTTGTTCTGTCTGGGGGAAAAAAAAGAAACACAGAGAAAATTGGTTGCTCTTGACCCAGTCCGTCAACCCATCACACCTCAGCAGCCTCAGAATTGGCCATTAACGGTTCTCTGCTGTTTTATCAGCCTTTTTTTGTCCACAAAAAAGCTTCAGGTCAGTATATTGATCAGGGGGGGTCCTACACTTTAAATTAATTAGCTAGCAGAGTGAGAAGTCAGAGGCTTGGCAGTGGGAGTGCATTATCGGTGCGGCTGTTGTTATCCTTACAGAGCTGGCTGACGTTTGGCCCTAATTGAAATGCACTGTGCCGTCAGCGAGTGTCAGGAATCAGAAGCTCATTTGAGGGCATTCCTGCGGTCGATCACCTGGAGTTCTGTTGCTGGCAGAATGTAAAGCAAAAACAATGAGTAGCTTTGAGTGGGAGTAAACTGGAATAACAAGCAACACACAGACGCACATACACACACACACACACTTAAACACTCACACACACATACCATCGTAGTCCCACTGTGGCCCTTGTTGACCTTAGGTCACCACATTAATGCATGTGCTTCACTTGACTCCTGTGAACATGTGAAGCCAAATACTGTACCCAGAGCAGTGTGTGTGTGTGTGGTCATATGTGTAACCCTTCTGTGCTCGTGTGAGAGTGGTGTGTGTGTCAAGGCTTCGTGTGTGAGCCGGAGGCCTGATATCACACTCGGGAGCAGCTACCACCACCAACCCAATAACATACACACACACACACAGACACACACACACACACACACACACACACAGAGCCTCGCCTGGCTCCTGAGGTAAAGAATGCAGTGATTAGCCATACACGCTCACTACACTGGCGGCCCTGTTCAATCTGTTTTTTTCTTTTTTTGGTTTTGTTTTGTTTTGTCTCCGGTCCTCTCTCTGTGCCCCCCTTTTCCAGGAAGAGTAAAGTGTTGGGGTCCCTCCATCGGGGCAGGCTCAGCCACACACACACACGCACACACACACACACGGCTGCTCTCAAGCCTGCCGTGGCCAGCTCAGTTGGAGGAAGTTGTTCCTTGGCTCCAGGCAGGAAGAGGGTCTCAGGGGTTTGTTATTCTAGTCGCCCGATAGCATCTACGTGGGTTCCTCAGGGCCCTGCTGAGAGGGACTACAGCTCTTTGGGGGTAGGGGTAGGGGGTGGAGAGGGACTTTGGTGTTATTCAGTGAAGGAGGAGAGGGGAAGAAAGGCCTGATGGAGGAGAGAGAGAGTAAATAGATGTTTGAGAGGGGGAGAGGGGAAATTTTTTGCTGTGTGTGCGTTTGTATTGATAAGTAAAATATTATCAGTGTGTGCATGTGTGTTGAGTAAAGAAATGAAAAATGGAGTGTTTTGCGAATAAGCAGATCACATATGTGTTAGTGTCTGTGTGTGCGCGCGCACAAGTGCTTGCGTGTGTGTTTTTGCATGTGTGTAGAGTAGCTGGAGATGGGAGGCTGTCGACAGCATCACTCATCTGCTTCGGAGGAAGTGGCGGGGATGACACGGAGGCCCCAGGTGGCTGATGGGATGTGTCCTGTGCCCTCCACATTACTCATTAGCCCAACCGCCAACAGACAGGCCTGCCCCTCCCCTCCCCTCCACTCCTCTCCTCTCCCCTCCCCTCCCCTCTTCTCCTCCTCCTCCTCCGCCTCTGCCTCTCCTGCCAGCTGCCACAGATGTTTGCTTTTGTAATTGCTGGATAAGATTTTAGCCTTCCATCAAGAGGAGGAAAGTGAGAGGGACGGGAACAGAGAGAGAGAGAGATGCAAGCTGTGCCGTTTGCCTGCCAGTGGTTTGGTATGCGTGAGGGACACTGTGCAGAATCCCCCTAAAATGCCTGTGTGTGTGTGTGTGTGTGTGAGTGTGTGTGTGTGTATAGCTGTGTGCATGTGTGTTTGTGCGTGTGTGTTTTGTGTGTGTGTTTGTGCGTGTGTGTAGCTGTGTGTGGGCATGCGTGCGTGTCTGTGTATCCATAGTCTCATCCCCACCGCCTGCTCTCCAAGTGTTTGTGTGTGTGTGTGTGTGTGTGAGTTAGTATGTATCTGTATGTGTATAGTCTCACCCGCCCCCCACCCTTCTTTGTCTCCTCTATCTCCATCCCTAGGCAGAGCTCCAGAGTCCAAGCAGCTCAACCTCGAGAGGGTGGGGGTCCGGCTCCACGAGGGGACGGGCAAAATAGTGGTGGCACCCGACGAGGCCACATCTGTGCCCAGCATCTACGCCATCGGCGATATCAGCCTGGTAGGTCTCATCAGGCCCACGGCACATCCAACACATCATCCCACCCGGGCCTGGATCTGGATCCACTCAGAACCACAGAACCACATTTATCTTGTTGGGTTTTTTTTCTTTTCTTTCTTTTTCTGTCTTTTTCTTCCACACGTCCCCATCTGTTTGTTTTGAATCAGTGGAAAAGTGTTCTATTCCTTTTCTTTCTTTTTTTCTTTCTTTCTTTCTTTTTTTGAAGAGCAGCTTAGTTTAGTTGGAACTGGCCCTGTTGTATGGTGCAACCTCCCTCTCTCCCGTCACTCAGCGTAGCCAGCTGTGATTTTGCTGGCTGGTGCGTCTGTAGCACGCCACACCACACACCACACAACACACACCACACCACCATGCCTCCGTGCTTCAAATGAGCCCTTTGAAGGAGGAGGCTGCTAACGCGTCTCAACGAGGTTCTCTCTCTCGCTCTTCTGTTACTTGTCAAAGTTTCTCGTGAGTTTCGTGGAGATCTTTCGCTCTGGCATCTGTAGACTCAGCTGCCTTTTTTTTGTTCTTTTTTCTGTTTTTCTGTTTTTTTTTTCTTTTTTTCTTCTGGATCTAAAGTGCACCTGGCAACTGCCAAGAATGGCATTATAATGACTCTGCTTGGGTGGCAGGCTACCTACTCTCTCTCTTTTTCTCTCTCTCTCGTTCTCTCTCTCTTTCTCTTTCTCTCTCTCTCTCTCCATCCCTCTCTCTCTCTCTCCCTTCCTGCCTCTCTGACTTTCTCTCTCTCTATCTCTCATTTTCTTTCTCTCTCTTTCTCTCATTCACTCTCTTTCTTTCTCTTTCTCATTCTCTCCCTTCCTCTCTCCTCCCTCTCTCTCTCCCTGCCTGTCTCTCTGTCTCTCTCTTTCTTTTCTTGTCTCTCCTCTCCTCCACATACCATCATTCTCTCTCTCTTACGCACGCTGGCAGACACAAACGCTGTCATAGCCAGAGGAGATGTTCCTGAACAACAGGATGTACGGAAGTAATCAAACAGGTTGTGATGACATTAGTCATCTCCACCACACACACACACATGCACACGCACGCACAACACACACACACATGCACGCACACACACACACACACACACGCTCAACACACACACATGCACGCACACACGCACAACACACACACATAGTAGACACACAGATACACACACATGCATACATACACATGCATGCACACACACACACACACATACACACACACACACACACACAAACACTGACACACACACACACTCGCACAAACACAGATACACATTTTACTACCATCACATATTAGCCTGAAGCACTGGAGGGCCTGGTGCATAATGCAGCCTCTCTGCCCCGCTCCACCTGCCCCCCCCCCCCCAGTAGGTGTGCTGAGCACAGACAGCCTCTGGATCCTCTCCAGCAGCATCGCACCCACCTCTCTGTTTCTCTTGGCAGCCGCCCGCCGTGTGGTGACATTTGTAGCTCTGTTTATGTGTCTTCTGTGGAAACCTGTATTACCCCACTCCCATCGCACACACACACACTTGCGCACACACACACATAGACACACACACACACACACGCATAGACACACACACACACACACGCATACATACGTACACATACGTACACGAACGCACATAATCTCACACATACACATACACGAACAAACATAATCACACCCACACACACGTACAAAACACACACACACACCTCCACATCCACACACCCTTGTTGACACCTTTTTATATTACTAGACCATCAGTGTCTTTTGTGTCCAAATCGACGCCCTGGGACTTGTCTGACCCGCCTTGATCCGTACGAGAGGTGAGGGGTGAAAGGTCGGCAGGTTTCCATTTTAGTCGCTCTGCTGTTTTTTCTCTCGGCGGGGAGTCAAGGTTAAGCTCTTAACCCACCCAGGTTGAGCCTGGAGGGAAACCCGAGCGGCCGCCCTTCTCCCCGCCGGAGCCTTCTGGGGCTGGTAACAGACCAGCAGATTGAGTCTACAATTACCCCACAGTTAACCCTGTGTACCTGACTGTGTGTGTGACTGTCTGTCTGTCTGTCCGTGTGTGTGTGAGTGTGTGTCTGTGTGCGTTGTGTGTGTGTGTGTCTGTGTGTATTGTGTGTGTGTGTGTGTGTGTGTTTGTGTGTGTGTGTGTCTGTCTGTCTGTCTGTGTTTGCTTGTGAGAAAGAGGGAGAGATGGTAAGCCAAGAGTAAGAGAGGAATTGAGAAATAGCATGAGTGTTTGGATGTGTATGTGTCAGAAAGACAGCGAGAGAGAGAAAGAGAGAAAGATAGTAAGCGGACAGAAGAAAAAGGAGAAATGAAGTGTGTGTTTGGATGTTCATATGTATCGGAGTTTCCCCTTTTAATCCATATGAACATCCAAACGCACACTTCGGGGAGGAAAGGGAAAGATGGCTAGAAGAGATGTGAGATAAGTGTGTGTTTGGATGTGTGTATCTGTCAGAGAGAGAGAAAGGGAGAGGGAGAGAGGGAGGGAGGGAGGGGAGGGTGGGTCGAGAGTGAGAGGTGAATTTGCAGTCATTAGCGTGCTGCTGTGTTCCCAGGGCCGCCCTGAGCTGACCCCGACTGCCATTCAGGCCGGCAGGCTGCTGGCCCGCAGGCTCGCCACCGACTCCAAGGAGATCATGAACTACAACAATGTGAGTGCCGCTGCCACACACACACAGCTCTTGTCCAGAGATTGCAAGCACCTCTTCCCTGGCCCAGCTGTTTGCTAAAGATAGACCATAGAAACAGATGTTTGTCATCAACATCAGAATTATTGAAACCCCTGATTGAACCTGAATGAGAATAAATGATCATGTTTAAACAGTCTGTTTATGGCACTTTTTTGTATTGTTTTGTATTCTTTTTATCTTTATTTACTCTTCCCTTCTCTTCATCTTCTCACGTCTTCTCAAATCTGCTCTTCATCCTTCCCTCTCCACATTTCCGTTAAGTCTCCTCTCTCTCATTCTCCGCTCTAACGCTCTCTGAGGGCTTCGTTTAATTCCTTCCACAAAGTGAATGAAGGCTTCTGTAATTGGATGTCCTCTTCCAGTGGTCAGCCTGCCGTGTCTAACGCACTCAGCCAAGTGTGTTTTGAAAATTGGGGGCTTATTTTATGTCAGCCCAGCCCCTCTGTGGTGTGTGTGTGTTGACAGTGTGGTGGAGCTTTAACACTGTGTGAGTGTGTGTGTGTGTCTGTCTGTGTGTTTGTTTGTGTGTGTGTGTGTGTGTGTGTGTGTGTGTGTGTGTGTGTGTCTGTCTGTCTGTCTGTCTGTCTGTCTGTCTGTGTCTATGTGTGTGTTTGTGTGTGTGTGTGCATGCGTGCGGGTGTCTGCGTGTGTGCACACGTGTGTGTGTAATGCATGTTCGTGAGCATGTGTGTGTGTATGTCTGCATGTTGCCACTCTGTCTCTAATGCGGTGCACAAAAGGCGTGAGTAATTAAAGCTGAGGGCCTGCCAACACTCCTTTGTGTAGACGCCAAACGCAGGGCTCTGCTGTCCATTACACCTCAGCTGTAACACTGTCATATCACACACTGTTGACTGAGCCCTGTTTGCTGACCCTGCTGGGCTGGGTAATTGTTTGCTTGTCTGTGTTTGCATGTGTGGATTTCATTGTGGCGCTTGCACGTGTGTGTGTGTGTGTGTGTGTGTGTGTGTGTGTGTGTGTGTGTTTGTGTGTTTTAACATCTGATTTTACATGGGCTTATGTGGTGAGGTTGTGTTGTGTTTGTATTATTGTTTTGTTACATCATTGTTTACACACAGGGAGTCCCTAAAGTCAAGACACATGGGGAATATCATATTTTTAACACCATATATTTTTTGCCCCACAGATTAAATGACATTGAATGACAAATCAAATTTTGTGTGTGTGTGTGTGTAGGTTCCCACTGCTGTGTTCACTCCCCTGGAGTATGGGTGTGTGGGGTTGTCTGAGGATGAGGCCGAGGAGAAGCACGGGAAAGACTCCATTGAGGTGCGTATGAGCACTATGCAGTAGTATACACACTGACTTAGTATACACACTGACTTAGCCTACAACAGGTTCACTCTGTTTAGCACACAGTTATATTATTTGTGAAAAAGCTTTTTAATTCCTTTCTTTTGTTACTAGCTGTTTTACTTATTCACAGTCACTTATTTATTTTCTATCTCTTTCACTCCGTGTTTTCCCTATGATGGTACATTTATCCATATGACAAGAAAACAGTCTCTGCATGTGTGCTTACGGACATGTGTTTTACACTATATTAACGTAATTACATTATATTAACCTTTTTAGTGACTACTAGTGATGTTTGTGTCTTGTGGTGTCTTTTTATGAGGTCCAGCTTCTTTCTAAGGTCCACCTTCTTTTTAAATTGTTTGTACATTACCTTGGATAAAAGCCTGGCAAGTATGAATAAAGTAAAGTAATTTTGGTAAAGCTTGCTGGCTCTCTAACTGTACAGTAAGTCAAAAAATAAATAATTCAGCACTAGCCATGGCCTGTTTTAGACGCTGACATGTTTGCATGTGTGCGTGTCCATTAAGAACACACAGGTAGTAATAATTGTTTTTGTATTGCATGTGGTCTTGTAAGTCCTCTGGTATCCACAGTATGTGTATGTTGGCATTGTTTAGTGACACTTTATCTTGCACTCACCTGTGTGTGTGTGTACATTTGTTTGCTTGCACCACCACGACTGTTGTTTTTGTGTGTGAAGATTGTTATTTTTCTTTCATCTTGTGTACGGCTGTCTCTACCAATCCCTCTCTTTCCCTCCCTTTCTGTCTCTCTCTCTTTCTCTCTCTCTCTTTCCCTCTTTCTTTCCCTCTCTCTCTCTCTTCTCTCTCTCTCTATCTCTCTCTCTATCTCTTGCTCTCCCTCTTTTTTCCCTTCCTTTCTCTCTCTCTCTCTCTCTCTCTCTCTCTCTCTCTCTCTCTCTCTCTCTCTCTCTCTCCTTCTCTTTCCCTCCCTGAAACACCTGCACCACACACACCCTGACGCCGTTGGCGCGCATCGCGGCTGCCTGTGTGTGATTGACGGGCAAGCAGGAGGCTTGACTGAGGCGTGTAGCGGGCGACGACAGACAGCCCCACCATCAAAAGCAGCAGCTCACCGACAGCCTCTCATTGGCTCTGACAGCCGCTCGTCACCACTGACTTGTGTCGGCACGCTCGCATCCCTGTTTTCTTCCCAGCCTCTCTCTCTCTCTATTTCTTCATATTTTTTTCTTTTATCTCTCTCTATATGTGTTTTTTTTTCTCCCTCAGTATTTTTCTCCTGTTATGAGTTAGATTCTCCCACCCTCCCCCTCCCTATCCCTATTTTCTCTCAGTTTTGCTTGCTGTCTTTCATTCTGTCTGAGTTGGACTCTTTCCTCCATTCTCTCTCTCTTTCTCTCTCTCTCTCTCTCTCTCTCTCTCTCTCTCTCTCTCTCTCTCTGTCTTGCCATGTGCTCTGGTGAAACTGACAGGAATGGGCCAGACGTCACTCTGAGCGTTGAATGCTGAACTCAACTCGACTCAAACATACCGCCAGACTCCCCTCCAGCTACAGACATTACCATTAGTGCCGCCCAGTGCGGTGACAGCGGATGTTTGTGATGTCCCCTGGAACACTGTAGGGTGCTCACCTGGCTGTCTCTTTTTTTTTTGGACAGGTGTTTCATGCTTTCTACAAGCCGCTGGAGTTCAGCGTGGCAGAGAGAGATGCCAGCCAGTGTTACATCAAGGTTAGACGGCCGCAACCCCACTTCCACACAAGTTAAAGACACACTTCATGTCTTAACCAGTCAGTTAACAGTAATGTGTGTAATGTGTAATGTGTTTATGTGTTTGGAACATTATGCAGCACATATGTGATGAACATCAATAAAGGCGATGCATTCCTGTTAACTATGCAGAAACATAGTTACTAATATTAATACTAATACTAATACATACATTACTAATGTGCTACTAATACAGTAATTACTTCTCTATTTTAAGCTGTGGGTGAGACAAGTAAAATGTTATGTCGTGAAATGTTAATTTGTAAGTCAGAGTATTCACTCTCTTTTGCTCTGTCCTTCTTTTTCTTTTCCTCTGTCTCTCTTTCTTTTCCTCTCTGTCTCTCTCTCTGTCTCTCTCTCTCTCTCTCTCTCTCTCTCTCTCTCTCTCTCTCTCTCTCTCTCTCTCTCTCTCTTCCAATGTGTTGTGCTCAGGCGGTGTGTTTGCGTGGCGGTGACCAGCGCATACTGGGTCTGCACTTCACAGGCCCCAACGCCGGAGAGGTCATCCAGGGCTTCTCCTTGGGCTTCCAGTGAGTGACCCGTGCTACTGTTTTTCCATTACTGCTCTATTTATTTATTTGAATCCCTCTCTGTTTTTATGTCACTGTGTATTTATATGTTTGTGTAGTTGTTGTGTGTGTCTCTGTAGCTACTAATACCACTGGGGACAAATAAACTATTACTATTATGACTACTACAACTACTACTAGGCTTATGTGTGCTGCAGCAGAAACATCGACATATGAGATGCCATGGGCCTTCTACACAGGCGCTCTTGGCCCCCCCTGCCCCATGGAAATCAAGGCTGTTCCCTTTATCATTTATCATCTTTTAAATTAAAGCAAAAGACAGTTCAGTTACTGTCCCCCATTCACCATACCTCCTTACTTTATTAAGAAATAAAATGAGATTTTTTTCTGTATAATCATTTCCTTCAGGTCCAGCTTCTCCACCAGGTGTGTCATTAGGTAGATTAATATCCAGTTTAGCCAGCTCAGCACAGATTTAAAAAAAGTGATTGAGGGAGAAAGAGGATAAGGGCTACATTAGAGGATGAATACAGCATTTGACTTCTCTCCATCTGCCCCTCTCTCTCTCCCTCACTCTCTCACTCTCACTCTCTCTCTCTTTCTCTTCCCCTCCCCTCTTCTGTGTGTCCAGGTGTGGGGCCACCTACACTCACCTGTTGAACACCGTGGGCATCCACCCCACCTGTGCCGAGGAGCTGACCAAGCTCCACATCACCAAGCGCTCAGGCCTGGACGCCATGGTAACAGGCTGCTGAGGTTAAGCATCCCCCCTCCTCTGATCAACATGAGCACACACACTCCTAAGAGCACCTCCAGGGTTGACAGAATGGCTTGCCAGAAAGACAAGTGGTTAGGAACAACAGGCATGCTCTACTCCTAAGATTAAGACGATTGTTTGGGTGCGAGTCAAAAACCAAATCATGTGTTTAAAAAAAAAATAGCACTCTTTTTCTTGCACTAATTTTTTGACTACAAAGCTTTGGGCACTAGGTCGTCATCAGCGTTGCCAGAAAGTGAGGCAGGCAGGCGGACAGGGAATAGAGGGAGGGGAGGAAAGGAGCTGTTGGGTATACTACAGAAGGTGGTTAAGTAATAGACCCAGAGGTAGTAGTATACCTGTTGGTAGAAGGGCCAAAGGCTTCATGCTCTGAACTAAACTAATGACAATGGGCCCTTCTTCTCTCAGGTTTAGGACTACCTGACCTACCAGTTAGTAAACCCTACCAGGTTTAATATGTTGTCGAATACTCCACTAAAGGTTGCCAAGCCCTCAAACTGCCTCTTGAGGTTGTGTCTCTCAGCACAGCCCTCTGCTTGCTGACCACTCGGCCTGGGCCACACCTCAAAGATCACTCCCCTGTGTCAGGATCATTCCTATTTGTGTAACTCAAGGTATGACCGAGCCGTGGTGTTGTTCATGTTCTGGGCCTATCCTTATTTCTTTGTCTCACTCAGCCAATAACTTCTCAGCCACTCGACTTTACCAATGCGTGTATCACAGATTTTTTTATGAGGGGCAGTGAAACTTTACATAAGCAATATTTTTTTTTTTCAAAGTGCGGTAAGATTATTTTATGTAGTGCTAATTGCACACTTAACTTCTTACACAGGGAAAATACTTGCCCAGGTTAAAGCAAAGCAAACCAAACCTCGGTGGCGCAGTGGCAACAATGTAAACAAGGCCATAAATCAGGATTAAGGGGGCCACTACAGTTTGTTGAAACGAGCGAACGAACGAAGGCGCGCAGGGGAGAGCGTGAGTGAGCGCAAGGAAGGGAGGAGGTGGACAGCGAGCAGCGAGGGCCCGAGCGTCTCAGAAATATATTCTGCAAATATTGTTGTTTCTCCGGCTGTACTTCCTGCCCATTAGTCTTGAAGGTGACACGTGGTACCCGCCCTGACACTGATGGATGAGAGGGGGCCGTCGCCGCGGTGACACCGCCCCCCATTTCCCATGAACACAGACAAACACCCCCCGACCCGACCCAGTCCCCTGCTGCTGTCAGTCTGTGATGGGCAGGCAAGGGCAAGGACGTTTGGTGGGCAGTGAGAGAAAGAATGAGAGAGGGAGAGAAGGAAAGAGAGAGGTAGGGGGAGAAGGAAAGAGAGAGGTAGAGAGAGAAAGAGAGGTATAGAAAGAGAGAGGGCAAGAGAAAGGTAGAGAGAGGGGTAGAAAGTGAGAGAGAGGTCGAGAGCGAGAGAGAGGATAAGAAAGAGAGAGGGAAAGAAGGAAAAAGAGAGACAGAGAGAGAGCGGTTGTTTAGGTCTGTGCCCCTCTGAACCCAGAAGGGAATACGTTGGGCCCTGCAATAACACATGCTGTCAGGGCCCTCTCTGTGTTTGGGCACCCAGAGCCAGCAGACCCCAGCAACACGATCCCTCCGCCACAGAAGATGGAGTTCGCTAGGGTCTTTTTCTGATATGTTTTTGTTGGAGGTATTTTTTTTTCCTATAACTGTGGTATGCCTGTGGTAATACTTCAGTCAGCCTAAAGGTGGTGCTATTGCTCTCTTTTCCCCCCATCTGTACTCCCTGTATTCTCACCTCGTGCAGACCTCTCACCTTCATCAGCAGATTATCGCATTACTCTGATTAAGTCCCTGCAAACCCAATCAGCACGCAGGTCACATATTTTAAGGATTAATCGCTCGGAAGCACTGCTGTGCGCCGTGAAATGCTTACCATAGATTTGTCGGTGTGTGTGTTTTCTTTTTTTTTTGTATTTCTATTTTTTTTTCCCGTCCCGTGGCAGATAAGCTCTATCAGTTGTTTATCCACACGGGGCTGATAGCCCCACGGCACAGAGGGCAGCACCCCTGACAGGGGGGGGGCCTGGGTGCCCCGCCTGTCATCCCTCCTCCATCACCGTCCCCCCGTCCCCCCCAGAGGGGATTGCCCATCCCTCGTCAAAGCTCCGGGCAGCACTCCGATATTAAAACGGCCCCCAAATCCAACCGCTGACTGGTCATGGTATCTCTTTTTTTTATTTTCATGTGGCATTGGCTGGAGGAGAGCGAGAGGAGGATGGTGTGGATGCGGGGGGAGGTGGGGAGGGGGGAGGTGGAGTGGAGGAGAGTTAGGATGGAGGGATGGGAGCAGCGAGCCCAAGTGGGGTTTGTTTTTGTTTGAAGTCTAATCTGCCGGGCCTGATTAATGATCCTGACGAGGGGAGTGACAGCGGCTCTGGCTGCGGCCGGGGTGGTGGTTGAGGGGCGAGGGCTACCAGGTTTATTTGTACCTGGGGCTGAGGGCCGAGGCCAAGCTCGGAGAGTGGGGTGGGGGTAAGGGAGGTAGGGGTGGTGGTGGTGGCTGGGGATGCCTGGATGTGTGTGCTCTGTTGAGGGGACGGGGTGCTGACTGAGGGACTCTGACCTCCAGCCCGGCACCAACAGCTTGACTCTATCAGCCGGACTCGGGGAAAAAAAGCGCACAAACACTTAAACACTGTTGGGGGGGCACCACTGCCTGGGACCGGCCCACCGTCTCACACACACACACACACACACACACTCACACACATAAACTTGCACACTCTCTCTCTCTCACACACACACACACACAATCTTGCACGCTCTCTCTCACGCGCGCGCACACACACACACACACACATATGCACACACACAAAGGCATACACACAGACACACAAAGGCACACAAACACACACTCGGTCTTACAATGCAGCGGCTTGTTTGCCCAGGGTAAATGTATCCGCGCCCGGGATTAGCCCATCTCCCTCGGGATATCGGGGAAAGGCGCTCGGTCACCTCTCTCCGTTAAAGGGAGGGGATCTCCTCGCCGCTACGCATTCAGACCTTCTCCATCTCTGCAACTACGCTACCTAGCTATTAGTCTCTGTCACCGTGTGGGCTGATGTTTACAGTCTCCCGCTGATTTGATTTAGGGGCTTTTAACGGCAAATATCTCCTTAGCAAAAAAAAAAAAGAAAAAGAAAACCCCCCCACAAAGTGTTGTCATTGTTACTGAATATGGCATGTGTGTGATGAATGGTGTTTATGGACAGAGCTCAGGAGCTTCAGCGGGTCGGTCCCAGCCCGGTAAACATCGGGGCCCGGCGGGGGTCAGGGTTCAGCTTTCCAGGGGCCAGCTAATGAGGACTTGCTTGAAAACCCGAACCCGGGCAGAGCAAGTCTGATGTCAACCTGGTCTCCAACCATCATTTATTTTGTAAATAAAGAATCGAGTTTGCTAGGAAAAAAACTTTGTACACAGTGAACAGTGTAAATTAAATTAATAAAATCATAGAAATGTATTTTGATGTCTCTGTGTGTGCGTGCATCTGTTTAGATTTCCATGTATGTGTGTGTAGTATGTGACTGTAGATGTGTGAAAATATATCTCTGTGTGTCTAATAGTTCATTTTAATATAAATGTGTCAATGTTTTTACAGCTCAACTGTGAAACTATATTAGTGTTTATGGGATTGGACTGTATGTGTGTGATATGTGACTGTATGGTGCTGTTGTCGGTTTCTTCTGCTTTCTTTTGTCAAGGTGTGTGTATTTGTGTACTTGTGTGTGTGTGTGTGATGTGCTGTGATGTGCTGTTGGGTCAGGTCCGCGTTGCGTTGCGGTGCGGAGCGGAGCGGAGCATAGCGTGCTCAGTGGGGGTGGGCCCTCCCTGACCTCCCTGTCTCCACTGACGGGGCTCTTCTGCAATGCAGACCTGTCAATCACGCCCGTGCACCAACAATGGCAGAAATTCCTCTCTGTTTGTTTGGTTAAGGACAGGGCTCTCACAAAATGCAGCAACCCCTTTAAGGAACTTCACCCCTCAGAAAACCACTGGACTCGGCTCATCTCTGTGCCACGCACAAAAAGGGGGGTGGGGGGGTGAGGTCTCCCAGACCAAGTCGGGGAGAGAGAAGACCAGTTTGGCAGCATCGGGCCTTTCAGCCCCCCTGTTTTCTTCTCTCACTTTTTCCTTCTTCTTCCCCTCTGCCCTGAAATGGAACAAATGTGGCTAAATCCGCCTTGAAACGCACTTAGCAGAACATGTCAACATGTCAAGGTGCGTTCTAGCGATATTCCGCGTCTTAATCCCGGCCCATTGAAAGCTGACAGTCCGGCTCAAGGCCTATATTTACAGCGCCATTGTGGCTTCAGTCAGCCAGGCCTCCCACAAACGCAGACGAGATGAGGCGCACGCCTGGTTACACAGCCGCCACATTCGTGTCCAAAAGCTCGGGGGAGGAGAAACAAATATCTGCCTTGTGTAAACATTTGCAAAAAAAAAAGAAAGAAAGAAAGAAAGAAGTGATGCTGCTCACAACAGCAAAAAAAAAGACCAGACCAGCTTAAGGATTAGCTGTTTGAAATGAATAGACTCCCAATTATGGAGAGGTTGCCTCTGCCCGGAGTGTCTTCTTCAGAACTGTCAGGGTGAGATGCCTGCAGGGCCTTTGCTTGGCGTGGAAAGGGTGGGGTCCTCCTCAGGAACGTCAAGGTGGCAGAGGAGGGGTGGGTGGGGTGGAGGTTGGTTAACCAACGAAGCAAGACGGTTTGAGCAGCTTCATGGTCGTCCAATGCCTTTGCTAGTGGACAGTCCTGCTTTTATTAAGTCATCGCAAAATGTGTTAAATTCTATTGTTTTAAAGGAACAGTGTGCAGTATGACCATTGTTAACTGAGCAAATGTCTGTTTGATTTCCCTCACTCTTATTGACAGGCATTTGGTAAAAAACTGCCTACAAAGCAAGCCTGCTGTTGAGTCTCCAAGGCTTAAAATTTGGATTTGAGAATTTGACTAATGGCCGGTGGGCCTGGCCCCTGGATACTTGAGTCTTAAATGATCACAGGGCCACACCGGGGTCAAAGAGTGGGAAGTGGGCTTATCGGCGACAGATAAGGGCTAGATACACTGGGCCGTGGGCCCGTAATGCAGAGCACATGTGCCCAGTGAGCAGTTATCTTCTTCAACTGGGCTTCTGGGAGATTAGAAGCACAGTGCTAAAGGACTGCCGGTTTGGTTGGGAAGATTGCACATCCAGGCCACAATTCAAACAGAATCGCACTGCAGAGAGTGTTAAAAATGGTAGGGACTCACTCTGGATGCCCAGACATGAGAAAAGCATTTATCCTGACACAAATCACTGCTGTCAGAATAGGCCACCCTGGTCGCTCCTTCCTCATTATTGTAGCTGTGATTAAACAGAGGGTAATGACTCAACACCTCTGTGGTTATTTTGGGTTGAGCAAGACGCCAATAAAATTCAAATTGTTTTCTTTTTTTGCAGATCCAGTTTAGGGCAATTAACTTGGTGTAGCTGAAAACATTCTGTCTTCCCTATTTTGGCTTTGGTTTGTTTTTATTTTATGCCGTGAGGATTCTTTATTGTTTCTCTAACACGGTCATGGTAAAGCAAGTCTGGGAAAGCAGAAACCTCTTAAAGTAGACACAGTGCTGTGCAGAACAAACAATGCCAATGCATATTGCATAGTAAAAGTAAGTCACCATTATACACTGATGACATTTTAAGAGTTTCTGTTGCTGGATACTATTTTCTGCCTTTTTTCAATATGTTTTCCAAAGGCAAGAGGCAGCGGACGCAGACAATATGTAGGCCCCACAGACAGGGCCAGCCAGTTTGAGGCTTTCCCGCTCACACCAGACAACATGCTATTAGTAAAGCTGAAATATTGCATGCTGGGACTGCTTTCATGGTGTGTGTGTTGACAGTGACTAATGTTTCCTGTTTAGCAAGCCAGTGTATGGCATGCAGTGAAATTCAAAAGACAGAAAATTGTGTGTGTGTCTGTGTGTGTGTGTGTGTGTGTGTGTGTGTGCGTGTGTGTGTGGTTGTGTGCGTGCATGCGTGCTCACACACGTGCCATGCAGGTTTGTGTGTTCAGACATATACTTTCTTAAATTCAAATCAAACCTCATAACCTGCCTGGCTAGTTTGCAGCTGCTTGTCAGATAGTGATTCACATCCTTACCGGTAGATGTTACTTTTATGATCCTGAGATGTGATTTACGAGATCAGAGGAGGAAAACTCATCCCCAGAGTATCGGTGAACATTTTAAATCGGGGACATGGGAGCACAGCCCGTACTTAAACGTCTCACACCGCTCCTCCTCGATACCATTTTAAGCATGCTGAGCCAAAACGGTGAGGTCAGGAACTCCGCAGCGGTGCTGTGCATACATAGCCATGTTTGTACAGCACTGCATGTGGTAATTATGATGGCACCACATCTTTATGTTGAATGCATGGCTATCCGGGCCCATGTTGGATATTGGATGGGTGATCATTATGTGGTAGTGCTCAAAGGCAAAAAGCCGTGCCGTGGTATAGAGGCAAATGTGCAGTTTTATATGGAAGGGAACGCGACATGAAAGCTACCGTCAGGTTCCCACAGAATCTGCATGTGAGGATGAAGATGAAGGAACAATTGTGGGATGTTGCCTGGCCGAAGTCTACGTGTGATCCTGACTGGCTGAGACAGCCGTCGGCAGGAAAGAAGAGAAGAGTTTCAAAGAGGACACACGATAAGAGGCAGAGTCTCTGACGCACACCTCCACAGGGGAGGAACCCTTCCCAGGAATGGCTGGACTCGGCTCTCCTCTCCCCCTCACGCCGCACCAGCCAGATCCAGCAGTCCATCCGCACCTTCCCTGAGATCACTCCACTCTCACCCTGACCCTATCTCCCAGTCTCCCCAAGAAAAACAACTCGTGAGATACTGTACCTGAATGCTCCAAATTTCAACACGAGCCACCCCTTCCACATGTACACACACACACACACACACACACACACACACACACACACACACACACACACATTCACATTCTTAGCCTGTGATGTTTCTCACCACAAATATCTTAACCTGGGGCTTTTTGCCAAGCATTTGGCTGTTGAATGTGTATTAGTAAATTTCCTGCTGGTGTCACTGTCTGTGCCCCGGTGATGTCTCTGTTGGCACCTGCTGGTACAAACACAGATGTTGGTGGTGGAGTTGAGCTGTGTTGAGCTGACCTGCGTTCTGGTGCTGAGATTTGCTCTGGAGGCGCAGCGCCATGACGGAAGGGTCCAGGCCCCAAGTCAGCCGCTGTTGAGTGCGCACATTTAGCCATGAAAAACAATTTTCATCGGATTCACCCACGATGCGAAATGGCCTCTTAACACTTCAAAGTTGACTTGCAAAGGATAAATAGTGGTTTTGCTCGCCGTGTTGGCAGACAGAACGAAACACTTCACAGCCTGGTCTTTGGAGAGCGTTGGCCTTGAGTTGTATCTTAAGCTGGCTTTTAGTCACATTAGTCTGTTGCACATTGTGGATGCCTTATGAAAGTCCCTGTTGAACACAGTAATGTGCATTCATGTTTTTAAACAGACATAAACACTTTTAAAACAATTCCAGTATGTTGCAGTGGACACATATTCAATACAATCCAAAGAGGATTATTTATTTTCCATCAAAAATTTCACTTATTTAAACCATCAGTGCAGTCCACCTCCATGTATGTCACACACTGTGTTGAGAAAACACACACAAACAAACAATGCAGGCCCATACAACTCATGACACCCCATAAACTCACCATCTCCACTTACACCATATCATATTCACACACTATGCCAAATGAAGATCTGATAAAGTTTACGCCACTAAAAATAAAGCTTAGTAAAGCAATTAAACATTCTACAAATAATGAAATATTTTCATGAAACACACATGGCCTTTACATTTCACTAATCATTTTTTGTTTGTTCTTTGGTGATTGTAACCTCAACATTTGCCATGTACTCCAAACATTTACCCCAACATGCACCACTTTGATCTACTGCCCTCAGTAACGCTTCTTATTTCTTTATTCAGTCACACGATCTGTTACTTTCCCTGAACAGTCACTGATCACTTAGCTCTATGGGTAACATATCCAGGCGTTGCTACTTAGCTAAGCACTTTCCCAATTTGGTGATGAGCTGTAAGATGAGCAGAGTGTCGCTGTGCTGAGAGAGACTGTGGGAGCGTTGGCATTTCCTCCTCGTGCACTTCAGTCTGAGGGACACAATGGCATTTGTCCCTTTCTCCACCCCTCCTTGGACCCTGGGAGGGCGGCGTTGCCTTGGCCTGGCATTGTGCTGCGCTGAGTAAGCTGAGAGGTCACCTATAATTTATGAGGGCACTGGGGATGGCACCTGACCAGGCCGGCACTGAAGACAATTTTTCACACCCCCTGCTGAGGGGTCACGATCCCACCAAGTCCATTTGCCATAATTGGCTTACCTGGATGCTATCAACCACCTGCAAACCTATCTCATCACTGCTTGGGGTACAAAAAAAAGAAGTGATTACATTAAGTAGAGGTCAATGCTATGTTGTTAAAATTCTGTGGCACACAGGGGTTATTTGGAGATTAAAAAAAGAAAGGTTTTGTTTGCCAAATATCTCATGTGAAAAATTTTCTAGATGTCTCCATGCCAAATTCCCAAGTATTTTAACAAACACCTGTGGACTTGTATGCTTTATTGTTTCATTTTAGAACTACTGGGGAAGGGCACTCTAGCCATCACCCAGCTTAATCCAGGGCCCCCAAAGAGGTTTAAAATGCTCTGGTTTCATCTAATCTTTTCGCCCGGGCCCAGCCAAGCTTGAAACCTCCCCTTTTCTATGATAGGAATGGACAAATAAAGGTTTCTCCTGCTGCATTTATGAAAGAACAGTGTGTGCTTTGTGGATTAGACCTGTCTTTCCCCCCTTTCTCAATTAGTCTAAGAAAAAAGAAGGGTCGTCTGTTTGCTCAGTAGACTTGAGTATTCATTATGTTCAGAATTTAAATCTAATTTTTAAAACCCAGAAGACGAAAATATTAGTCCGCAAACATTTTCTAACAGAAAACAAACACTTTTTCCCCAGATATTTATAAAAGTGTGAGTCCAAGCACCATTGTGCGTGAGTGTAAGCTACTACCAAAAGGCACAGACGCGAAGTGTACACTGACGGGGGGGAAAGGGAAAAAAAAAGAATCAGGCAACGCAACGGGCAGCCTTGGATTCTTGTGGGTCTTTCGATTCCGATGGCGCATGTTTTTCTATCCACGCGACTTCTTATCAGGTATCATTACTTTGAGATGCTATTTTATACTGAACGGTTCATCTGAAATGTATTCAATGCCACAGTTGGATAATGTTTACAGTTATTTGACTACGTCAGTCTGTGTTTTTGCCTTCCATGGCCAGTCAGGAAGAAGGCGTTCCTTTTAACACTTTACGTTACTGATAAAATTATATCAGGATAGGTAACGGGTAGAGTACTTCAGGTTTGTAGCAAGTTGCACACGTAGCCTCTCTCAGCTATTCGACCACTTAGGCGACCATAAGCGGTGATTTATGTTAATATCGTATTAATGCACAGACTATTAAGTATAAGGACGTTCGCTTGGACATTTTTAATAAGGGTTTGCTCGCTCCACATATTGTATTTTGTGACATTTTCCCTGACATTGTTACACGCCATTGTTGTGGTGCAACGGGTAATCCCGACTGTCATATAGGCTAGTTTACCCACCTCCTTGGGATGTTTGAGGTGTAACACCAAGGGAAGGAAATAGGCGTTGATTCCAACAGATAAGGTATAGGTACCTGTAGGACCTCTTTGTTGGTAATCACCGGTAAGCCCCCGCTAAATCAGGGAGAAGTGACAAAGTGCTTCATCAGTGGGCTCCTCTGACAGCGGGACTAGCCTACATTCAGCCCTTATCTTTGGCAGTCCCAACACAGCATTCACGCCATTGACAGGAACAATACAGCCTCTTCCCCCCTCTGAGAGTCTGAGTGACAGTGGGTGTTGGTGCACTTGGGTCTGACTTCACCCTCTATATCTTCCACGGGAGTGTTTTTCCAGCCTAGATTGCCAGCCATGTCACCCAAGCCCCCACCCCCAACCCGTGTTTGACTGCACAATAAAGGGTGTGAGTCCTCTGCGCTTCCTATACTGTTTGTTTAACTGGCTTTTTATAATGGAGTACCTTTTCCATTCAGCACTTCTCCTTCCTTCCTAAGAGAATCTAAAACTTGCTGGGTGGTTGGTTCAGGGGTACTCCTCTTACTGGAATATTCGCGGGGTGTGTGTGTGTGGGGGGGGATTGACTAATAGTCTGGCAGCGTTTGAATGGAGAGAAGCAAAGGCCCAAAACAAGATAAGACTGTTTCGATAAAGCAAGAAAAAATATGACTTAATCACTTATGCTTGTGTGGCAAGAGGAGGAGAAGTAGGAGAAGGCCCACCAGGACGTTTGTCTGCATAAAATTCTGTGTTGGACTTGCTTGTGAGTGTGTATGCAGTGGGCTCTCAGCTAAATGCAATTATTATTCTGGCATGAACAGATGCATTGTGTATTCTTTTTTTCTTTCCCATGCACATATCAGGAAAAGGTATTCTATGATGCTGATATATTATGGAGCGGCTCCACAAAGGATGAGGTACAGAGCTGCGGTTTCTATGGCCACCGCCCTGTGATCTTCGTGTCTTGGCCTTATTTATGAATGGCAAAATATGGAGGGGTGGGGTGGGGGTGTGTTGTGGGGGAGGCGGCAGTGGTGCTTGCGGCTCAGGTGGGTAGCTGCCTATTACACGATACCAGCTCCGCCGAGCCAGCAGAGGAATGCGGACGGCCTATTCCCCGATCTTTGAAGCCCACATTAAAATGACCGGTCTCCCCCGATCCCGTCTCATATAAGCAGCAAACCATGGGGCACAGATAGTGGCTTCGTTTGATCTGAAGGTCGCCAGCCCCTTGCCGGTGTTGAAAGATACCTGGCCGGTGAGGCCGGCCCTTATTTAATAACATGAAGGGGAAGCGAACTCTCCCTCTCATAATTAGGCCTAATTACCAAGGAGGTGTTGACAGACGGGCCGAGAAGAGACAAACTGGCTTTATCCAAAGACTTAGAGTCAGATTACCAGAGCTGTCTTATCTGTTACAGGGGGAGTAGAAACCTCAATCTTCTTTCTCTTCTTCTTCTTCTCTCTCTCTTTCTCTGCTTCCCTCTCTTGTCTCCTGGCTCTCTCTCTCATTCCCTCTTCTGCCTGGTCTTACAGTCCATGTGATGACTGTCTCGCAGTGGCTGAGTTATGAGAACTACTGAGTCATGCTTACCCCATCATACAGCCTACTCGCAGACACGATCAAACTCTAACAGGCAGTGTTGTATTTGCAGTACAAGCACATTAGAGGTCAACTACTAAGGAATTAACATAATAATAGTTTTAGGCTTATTTTTCTAACACTAAGTTTCTATAGGCACCTGTCTTACTGTGTCACATTTAGGAGGGGCTAAACATTTCTACCATTGCTAAGATATTACACCAAGTGACTGTTGGACACAGTTGGTCACATAAGCAAGTGTTTTCAAGCAGATGATCAGTGTTGCTTGATGAGACTGGTATTGACTCAGGCAGTTTGTTTTGCTGCATCTTTGGCGTTGTGTAGGACAATAGCTTAGAGTTTGTGACTGACAGCGTGTCACAGCCCTGTTTTGTTTGTGTCTTTAGGTGGCTTGCTGTTTGCATTTAGTGTTTTTGTCTTTGAGTAAAATAGAGAGTTATGAGAAGAGGTCCACACACATGGTTTGCAGTGTTCAGAAGACTCCTCCATTGTGCACTGTCCCCTCTGTGTTCTGTAATCCCCCGCTGTTCTTTGTCTCTGATTGACAGGACATGCCAAAGTGTTGCAGTTTTTAAGGGTGTAGCCACATAATCTGCCAGTGTGGTGATATAGGCTAGGCAATAATGATGAAAGCATTTTAAAAATTCTAAAACTGCTAGTGCTGTGCAGTATGCACGGGGGTGGGGGGGAGCTACCTCTCCAAACACCCAAAGTCAAGTAAAATAAATAATGAATGTAAGTGTGCTTGGAAGGCACAAATCCATTTTCAAGCCACTGACTACTTTTGCTAAAAGTTTTATTTCATAGTGTTATAAAGGGGAAAAAACAGGACCCACGCCTTGATTTGAATCCTCTGAAAATAAATGGGTTTCTTCCTGACCTCTTCCAGCTTAATCATTTTCATCCTGCTGATAAACAAACAAATAAACAATATGGAACAACAAGCAACAGCTTAACAAATAAAGTGTAGCCTGATTGGTGAAGATACCAGTTGTATTGTGTGGTAAAGCAGTGTTTTTTTAGTGTTATTGCATTGAGGATAATTGCTGTTGAGTTAAAGCTTTCATTTTCACTTTCAGTTGTGCAGTCTTTAAGCCCTGTGCACTGATTTGGTTGTCTTCATTACTTTACATGTGGAGTGGTTGTTCTTGAACAGTGATGGATTTTGTACTGCTGCTACCTGCCACTTGTCATTCATTTAAAACCATCCTGGTTGCCTTCAAGGCCCTGCCTCATTATTAATCATTTTGAAGCAGCATGAATGGCCTGCTTGGTTATTGATCATGTAAAGCACTTGTGATTGCTCCCCCCCCCCCCCCCCCCGTCACTCTTAAAGGTACTCCATTGATTAGAGATAGTAACTGAAGCCATTTTTAACTGCCGGTTAACTCTGGTCGCCTGTCTCTGGCTGTCTGATTGGGATCTGATGGTCACGGCTGCTGGAGGCAAGACAGCCATTCATCTGGGGCTTGGGGGCCTTTGTGACAGTGACTGCAGCCATAATGGGGTTAAGAGAAAGAGAGAGAGGACACACTGTGACTGTGCTCTTTGTGAGGGGTCAGACTGCGAGGGCACCATGGTTCCAGTCTCTTAATTAGGCAGGTAGGGCAGCGAGGACCGTCTCGCCCTGACGGATTAACATGGACAATTTAACCACTAACCTTCCGAACTGGGCCCTCTCCAAAATACCACAGGCTTGGGTTTCACCTGTGGGCTGTGGAGTGGAGTGTTCACCGACAGCATGGCATGAGGACTCTGGTCTTTGTCTTAGCTTATCTCTTTTGGTGAGCATACAGTACTTAAAAAATTTGGAAGGACAACTTTTTCTTGTTATTTTTATTTTGTTCTTTAATTATTTGTATATTTGTGTGTGTCTATCTTAATGTGTGAATGTGGGTGTTTTGGCTCAGTGTGCCATAACAACACACCGGCAGTCTGCATTTCTATGTAATTTGACGTTGACACATAATTTCCTCTTGCATTTTTGTGGTTAACTGTATTTCCAGTACAGCGTTGCCTTTAGTGAACGCAAAAAAAGGTGTGCGCTTCGGAAAACCAGCCGTTGATGAAAAAGATTGGAGGAAAAAAAAAGAATGAAACCTGTTGTGTTTACAGTAATTAAATTGTCTTGCTGTGTGATTTATGATGTATTGAGTAAGAGCTCCTATCGTATGGAAGAGAGAAAGGAAGCATGAAAGAGAAAAAAAAGCCCTCATTCTCTCCGTGGCCCAAAGGCCTTATTTATATTCATGGTGTACAGCGAATCCCCAGATGTTAAAGGTAGTCATGTTTAAATGTGGTGAAATGATTCGTGGTGCGTATATGAGGATTTTGGAGGGAGGAGAAAAATGACTGTCTGCTCAGGTTGTTTTTACTACGACAGATGAAGATGAATGGAGAAGCCTGGTTATGGTGCTTGATTAGCATTCTCGTTAGCCTTCAGTCCTTTGCTGTAGCCTGAGATGCTAATGATGACTATGTGCAGGAATCCACACCATGAACATAAACGCAATCTTTCAGGTCAAACGCTAAGATTTTTTTTCAGTTTTTTTTTCTCTAAAACTGGAAACATTAGTCCAAATTGCTGTTAATGGCTGTAGCCAAAGCAATGCCAGAAAGATTTTAATCTACAAGATTGAGACTGATGAAGAAAATGAACCCAGACTCAACTCACACTATCATTTCTGCGCTGTCATTAATCTGCTAATGCATGCTAACAGTTCCAGTACTAGAGGCAGTTTTGTAACCCACCTGTGACGAACTCTTTGTTTTTCTCCTCAGGCTGACCACATGAGCTTTGGGTGGGCTCGGTGGGAGTGTACATGATGGCCAGACCTCCACCAGACCCCCAGTTCATTCTGAGAGGGGTAGGGGCCACTGTGAACACCCTGCACTTCAGCTGCGACAGGCCGGGTCCTCCTCTGCTGTTCTCAGGGTGGGTGCGAATGGGGAAGGTTGGTTGGCTATTGGGCAGCCTTTCAAATTAGCAATAGCTTGTTGAGGCAGGCTGCGGCCTTTTAGTTTCCTACACAAAAGCTGCCAATGTGTCCCTAAACTGTATTGGCACAAATGAATTTAACACAAAAATGCCAAAAACAGATTCTGACACCTCAGTAATTCAAATGTAGTTTTTTTTTCCTCACCACCTTTGACGGGAGCCATTATATCTTCGTAATATTTAAAATTAAACTAAATCATGTTTGCCATCCCCGAGATCAGTTCACTTTACTTAATGGTTGGTATAAAATAAAGCAAAGCTAATAAGATCTCCAGCCACACTCATTTCTACATTTTATAAGCTGCTCTGCCTAGATATAGTTTGACCATCAATAGCTATTCTAGTAATCCATTGTACTGTTTGCTAATACAGCTAATATTCCACATGTTGTGTATGGTATCTTCAGTTCAGCAAAGGGGGTTGTCCACATATGGAACCTGGACACAAGAAGGCCTGACAGTGTTCTAGATGGCCATGGGGGCTCCTCTGTCATCTGGGTGGATACACTAAACAGAGAAACTGTCCTCAGGTAAGGAAAACTCTCATCAGGGAAACTCAATAAGGCTTCATCAGTCTCGCTTCACATGCTTTCCTAATGGCAGAGGAGGAGGAAGCGGCAAGCTATTTTGTCGGGGAGAACAAAAACAAAGTCACAGTCACAAATTGCAGTGCATGTGATTTGAGGTTGCCTGGTTTACCATCTTTGTAAATGTTATATGCTACCAGGCAAAAGTTAAGAATGAAAGTAAAAACAGACACTTTCTTACAGGAAAAGACTGATATACATCCACTACATAAGCTGCAAATGAATAGAATGAAAAGAAAAGGTTACTAGGTGTGCCTAAATGTCAGGGTAGTAATCACAACTGTGTGCCTGGCTTGCCTTATTTGTAAATTACATGTGTCAACACCCTTTGTGTTTTTATTCATATGGCACATGCATGTCTATGTCTGTGTGTGTCGTTGTGTATTTGTGTATGTGTCTTTGTGTGTGTGTGTGTGTGTGTGTGTGTGTGTGTGTATCTGTGTGCGTGCGTGTGCATGCGTGTGTGTGTCTTTTTTGTGTGTGTGTGTGTGTCCTCGTGCGTGACTGTGTCTGTTTTTGTGTGCGTATAAAGCCAGGGCAGGGACATGCGCGTGTGCCTGTGGCCGCTGGGCGAGGGCCGTGGTGAGGTCTCGGACTGCGTCTACACGGGCAGCGTGGGCTTCTGCCAGAGCTGCGTGCTGAGCAGGGGGGCCGGCGGGGGCAGTCTGCTGGCCTACGCCTCGGAACAGATGGAGGAGGTGAGCGGCAGCAGGAAGTGCCTATTGCCCATCATGACACATAATAACGATGTGGGTTTTTCTGTGTCTCATGAGCGCGTGTGTATACGCTTTGTGTACATGTGTCACGGCAGTCTGTTGGTCTGTTCTAAACATGCCGTCCTGTGCAGAAAACACAGCACACCTGTGATCTGCTTTCAGACTATAATCACCGCTCACAAAGTTATATATTTCGCACTGCCATTCCGGTTTTAAACTGAAATTAACACGGCTTGTCTGTAATGGCTGACATTCAAGGATGGCTAAACAGATGTTATTTCTGATAGTTTCACATAACTGAAACAGTATTAATGTTCTGTTTGTGTTTAATTACATTTGAGATGGTGACAGGTTAAATTACTTTACATTACATTATTCAGAATGCCCTACAGTAAATTAGGTACAGAGACTTGAGCAATGGGGGGGGCTAGATGGCTTTCTCAAGGGCACCTCAGCCATGGATGAGGGTGCAGGACAATGCTGATTATTCACTCCCCCACCCACATTACTAGTATAGGTCTCCAACCTGGAGCCCTCCAGTCCCAACACAAACTCTTAAATGCCGAATGTTCATGCTGTCTTTGCCATCACTGGAGGTCACGATGTCACATCACTCACAACATAGAGTCCTTAGTAAGTTTTGGCCAGCCTAGTTGAGGATGCAACAGTTGCTCTTCTGATCGATGCAAATTGCCAGCTTGCATTCAAAAATGACTGGCAGCTTATCGCTTTACCTCTGATGACCATGTGACGGGCAGTTCAAATGCTGGTGTCAGCTAGTCTGTGGAGGGAAAAATGAAGCGTGTCTTCTCTGTAATGGGCAGACAAGATGAGGTGGGGGGGTAAGGTGTGTGGGTGTTTTGGGGGGGGTGGATTAAGAGGCTCACCGGCTGATTGGTCATCCCCATCCCATGCCCAGTGGAGCAGAGCAGAGAGCCGAGTGCCAGTACTCACACACACACATTCACATTCACACACACACACACACTTTGGGTGCCTTCGCTGCCCCCAGATTTGTGTTACACCCACTCACTTTGGCTCTGGCCTCCACATGAAAGCGCTGGGTCGGTCACTCGATCCAGGCGGCCTCCACTCAGGCTGACCCGGCCCAGAGAGACAGAGACAGGCGCACAGGGAGGCAGGCTGGAGCAGCGCGGGGCTGGGGGGTTGGGGTGGGTGAGTGCTTGGGTGGGGGTGGCTCTGGGTGCCGTGAGTCTTCGGTCACGCCATCGCGGCTCCCCTGTCTCCACCCAGCCAATTCAGCCGCCGCACTCCACTCCCAAGGCTCTGAACCACAACCGCGCTCTCTGAATGAGGGTGTTGTTTTATCCCCCGAGGGGGTTCGTGATAAACTCCCGGGAGGTTACAATTAGAACCCTCAGATGAAGTGATTGGCCCATATTAGCTTCTCTGAAATTAACTGGCCTCATTCATCCAAAAAAGAAAAAATGACTGAACAGAACAAAAATGTGCATAGTGCTCTTTTTCTTCCCCAAATCTAGATCCTTGCTCGAAAAGCAATTGCAGTTGTTTTCAAATGTTTTGACTGGCTTTACTCCTGGCCTGTTCTCTGAAACATCAGCCAAATGTTTACATGACTTTGGTGGCCTGACACTATTTTGATCAACTAACTAAAAACAATCAATACTTTGTGTATGAGAGAGAGGAAAAGACATTTCTGAGTGCCACAAAACAAGGGACAGTGGTTAAAACATGTGCAATTGTCCACACCACAGTATTATAGAAGCACATTGCCCATACACACATGTGCATACATCAGCACACACATCCACAAACAAACACACACTCTCACTGTATTAAATTTGCAATGCAAATGTGGTTGTTGTGTCGATAAGCTAACTTCTAGTGCCATACACTGCTTTGCTAAATCTAGCAGTATCATGTGATTGGCTGTTGCATTTAATTATCAGAAACCTTTCAGATGATAATTGGACTGTACCTGTAATGACAATATTTTTATGAAACTGTTTGTTAAGGCCTGAAGCAATTTTTTATTAGCCTTCTATATTTTTTCTGACTCTGCAGCAGTCATTAAAAAAATATGCCTGACTCTGACCTGGATGTAAGAGAACAAAAAGCGTTTATTTGTTGCATTAGTTTGTTTAGAAAGATGACTTTTTATGCCTTTTTTATTTGTTGTGGCAATATGTCTGGACCCATTCTGAGGTGGGGGGGGGGGGGGGCATCCAGCCAATAGCATGCCCCTCATCTCCCCTCGGCAGATGCTCTTGTCAGTTCACCCTGTAGCATGCCAGCGGGAGATGCCACCACTGTGCTGCACTGTCTGCACTAAGGTGTTGTATTTTGAAAACAAAGTAGCACAGAGCTACCCATTAGTTACGTCTCTTGTATGGGCATGTCTCATTCGTGGATTAGTAGGATTACTGATAGTAACAACTAAACATGGGGGTAAATAATTGGCCTTCATGCACACTATTATTTAACAAATGTAGTATTTACAAAAGGCTCATTCTAGCAGAGGTTTTTCTTAAATGACCCACAATGTCCTCAGACAATATCCTCCTTTTAACATTCAATTATGCTTTCATGAATGAAGCCCTTAGGACCTGCATATAAACACAAATCCCTTAACCTTTAAGTGAACTGACACCAACAGTCCTGCATGTAATGCAGGTTACTCATGATTTTTAAATGTACAAAAAAAAACAACTTTCCGTTGTATCTTTGTTTACAGATTCCTGTAGTGTGCTCGGCTGCTGCAATTAAGATTTTCTGTTTTTTTTTTTCAGAAACATATTGAAGAAAATCATCAATCAAGTTCATATTTGAATGCTCATTATGGTTTTTTTTTAAAAACTTTTTCATCAAGAGCACACAGTTATTCAGAGCCTGGCCCTTCTTGTTATAGGTGGACTCCTATAACAAGAAGGGCCTACAGGGGCTGACTTTTATCCATCAAACCTCACACAGGAAGCTAAGGACAGGTCGGACCCAGAGGCAGCCACTGCACTGCCTCATCCATTTCCACTTTCCTAAACACACTCGCCCTCCTAGCCCCCCCAGCCAAAGGGCCAGACCTCGTATTTAATGTCTCAAAATGCCCCAGAATGGCAAAAGGTGAATTAGTTATGGGCAGCTAGTGGCCATGCACGAGAAATGGCGGACTCCCGGGGCTCTGAACGTCTCAATGCCAGCTTTGTTTGGTGCCAACACTGGTAAACAAAAGGCACAGATGTGGTGCCCTGCTAAAATACAAATTGCCCCTAAGACGAGGCCCACGCATTCACCACTTAATGAGGATCTATTTCGATCAGCAACGAGAGGCTCTTCATCAGGCGCTGAGACACCTTAAATTGTTTGGCAGGCGGTATGCCTTGTAGGCATCACTGTACTTGTGTGTATTTTATGTTTGCCAGCGTCTTCGGGAAATAGGGCGGCGTGTTTGTTTTATTTGAATTGATTATAGACTGTGGTGCAACGGCCACAGCTTGTCAACCTCGCTCATAGTGGTTTTAAAGCGCTTGTCACAGGAAAAGCCTTTATGCTGCTCAATGTGTTTTACGAGCTTGGGAGTTATTGAGTAATATCAGGCTCGGTGTCAAATCGGGCGAATCAAGTCCTAACATGACGAATCGAAATACAAAACGCAAACCAAAAAGCTTTTGGAAACAGCACCCAGTAGGCTGGCTCAGGGAAGATTTTTATGGCAGGACCAACGTCACGAATGGATAAGTGTCGGCACCTGTGCATTTTGAGTTTTGTTTGTGTTGAGGAGATGGTCTGTGTTTAGAGTTCTTGGCCGCTTTGTTGTGTTCTCTTAATTATAGACATTAATAAATTCTGGAACGAGCCTAGAGAATGAGATTATTTTTTTCTTTTGTGATTGTGCCCTTATTTTTCACCATCTCTGAATACTGTCCTTTGAAGCAAGTTGTGTCCATCAGCACATATAGATAGACCTGCCAGTGGAGGATGCGATAATAAAGGGCTCGTGATGGCATTTACCATGCAAATGTAAATAACCACAGACTTGTTAACCCACTCAGTGCCATTGTCAGTTAGCCTTTAAAGGTGTGAGGTTTTGTATATTCTATATAAGAATGCCTTCTACAGGATTTTATAATTCCTTTCATCCTCCCAACATTCCCGTCACATCAGTGTAATGGTACAGCTTTAAAGGTTAGAAACCCAGGGCCATTTGAGTCAACAAGAATGTTTTTGCTTTGTAACATGTTATAAGAATGTTATTAGTTTGTTTGCACTTCCTTGATATATCGTTGTCTTGGGGTCCTCTTTCTGCAGGTGAAGGTCATGGAGTTGCCCAGCAAGGTGCCCGTTTCATCCCTGAAACCGGACAAGAAGCTGGGGATGGTCATGTGCCTGAAGATGTGGCAGGTAAGAGGACACTGACGCAATGCACCCTGTGCATTGTACTGGACTCTGCAATGAGACTCTGCCATGCAGTACATTGAACTCTGTGCCATATGTTTCTGTTGTGCACACCACTTTTACTGCTGGCAACTTTTTTACTTATCTCTAGCTTGACATTGTAAAATGTATTGTTTTATAGTCCTATTTCTATATGTTGCTGTATATCCAGAACTTATTTTTTAATTCTACCTAGCTATTCTTATCTATTTCTATTGTTACCCTTAATCTGTTGCTTCTTCTTGTGCATCTGTTGGCTGTTCTGAATGACATCTCGCTATACTTTGTATAGTGCCAATAAAGGTTTCTACTGTACTCTATTCTCCTCCAATCCAACCCAACTCGCATAGCTCAATGCACCTAATCTTACCTTTCATCATCCTAGGCACTTTTCACGATCATAAAAATTAAGATTTTTCCACTGTTTGGCACAGGAAGAAACATCACCATGTGCGACGTGTTAAAATATCGCAGTTGTTATTAGATCTGTTATGAGCTGTTTGGCAGGTAATGCTGTACCTGAGTTAGCCCAGTATATCTATCAGACGAATCTGGACAAGGTGGAGGTAGATTTATGTACCTAACCTGTCCGGGGTTATTAATTTTTTTTTCTTCCCTCCGCCGATGCTTTCGTCAATTCGGCGTCGTCGGACCGAGCTCTGTAATTAGTGCGCTTGGAAAGGGCCGTTTATCAGCCTGCAGCCGCGGATGGCATCCAAGAGCCCACCCCGGTGTTTTGTAAACACTGTCAAAAGCTTGATTTGCTCAGCACCCTACCAAGGCGGCCTCGGCTGCTATGGGAACCAAGCCTGTAATTATTTTCATGCTTAATTAATATCATTTTTTTTTTTTTTTTTTTTAGGTTGCATGTTACAATTTTCCCCCTAGTTAAACTGAAATGAATCCTGGTCATTTGACAACAAACAGGGTGGCCCCTCCTGTTGGAGCTTTGATGGTAACTGGCATCAAAGTGGTTGGTGCTTTCATGGACTGCGGGCAGTTTTTTTGCGGGGGTGGGGTGGCACTTTTGAGTGATTTTGTTACAGCATTTGTTTGCGCGCAAAAAGGTACTCACGCCCAGTCCCACACTTCACTTCATCATTTTTTTTTGTTTTGTTTTGATGGTGCTTTTTTCTGAAGACATTGGTGGTTTTGATCATAATTGCCAGAAATAGCGATTAATAACTTTACAATATTAATGGCAAGCTGTAACGGCAGCCTACAGCCGACATCAAAGGCGGGGGCCCAGGTGGTACTAAATCACTTCAAACTGGATCCTTTAATGGTGCGACCAGAGTGATCTGTTACTGTCAGTGTGCGGCTCAGCAAGCTGCTGCACAGTAAAAATGCAGAAAAGCCGCAGAGACTAACCCACCCAGCATGTCGTGAGTATCTTGTGCGTGTGTGTGTGTGTGTGTGTGTGTGGGTGTGCGTGTGTGCGTCCGTCCGTGCGTCCGTGTGTGTGTGTGTGTGTGTGTGTGTGTGTGTGTGTGTGTGTGTGTCCGTGTGTGTGTGTGTGTGTGTGTATGTTAAAGTCAAAGCAGTCCAGTGTGCCTGTGAAGGCGTTAAATGTGTTAAGCATGCCTCTCTGGGTGTGGAAACCACGCTCGTGGCATACTCCCCCACCCCCACGCCCCCCACCCCCCACTCGAGATGTCAATCAATCACGAGACAGTCGCCTGGTTATCGACACGATCCCCGCTGGTGAAGCCTGCTGCTTGCCCAACCTCACGCTCAGCAGGGGAGAGGAAGTGTAGAAAGAGGAGAAGACACTGAAATATTGCCCTGGCCCACCCACCAATGCTCTCTCCCTCTCTCGCTCCTAAACTTTTCTATTTCTCACTCTGTGTCTCTCTCTCTTTTTCTCTCCCTTTCTCTCTCCCTCAGTTACTCTGCCCACTCGTTCCATGCCTCAATGACTTTGAGCCAAAGTCTTTTGTCATGTCAAAAGAGATCTGCGAACAGATTTATTGGCAAGCTTCAAGGGTTTCAGCCTCGACTTTTGGAAAGAATTAAATGGCATATTAAGTAACCCTTTCTTTCACTTTTGTCCTTCACGTCTTTCTTTTTTTATACATATATATATATTTCATGCGACACTTATGTTCCACGTTCCACTCTCTCACTCTTTCATTCTTTTTCGTGCCGTCCTTCATCATGTCAGCCACTCCTTCCCCGCAGCTAAGAATGCGCAGAGCGCACTCTGGAAGGTATAGTTGTAGCCCAGACGCCATGATTGGCCAACCCGGGCCAACAGGGGAGCATAGGGACCCATCTCTCCATGTGTTGCTAGGAGTCGTGGGCTTAAGAGGGCCTGGCGTGATGTATGATGTGCGAGGCTTTTAACATGAACAGAGGCTGGCAGCGAGAAGGAAATGTTCCTATACAGATATCCATCACTCTCAGCTCATCGCCCGCTGGGCATGACATCATCGCAGTACTGCTTGCTGGGATTGGTTCCTTATGTGTGCTGCCCCAGAGCTGCTTGCTTTGCCACTCGTGGTCGCCCTCCTCCCCTCTTCCGACCCCCGAAGTCCCTCGGACAGTTGTCCGAATTCTGCACAGCTGGACCACGGTGTGCCCCGAGAGCTGTCAGCTGGCTGTGTGTGTGTCTGTGTGTGTCTGTGTGTGTGTGTGTGTGTTTATCATCATCATCATCCAGCAGCATCCTTACTGCGAGTCACGATTCCCAGGCATCGCTCATGGTTCCGCTGGCATGTGGTGGGGCCCTCAGTTCCTGCCTCCACCATACACCCACCCCACCGACCCACCCACCCAAACCACACTGACATGCCCAGGCAGCCTCAACCCCAAACCACAGCTGGGAGAAGGAGGGGGTGAGGAGGGGGTGAATGGGCTGGGAAGACCCTGCTGAAGAAATCCCCTGACCCCCTCCCTCCCCCTCCTATGGAATAGGGATATTAGGGTACAAGCACCAGGGCCGCTGGGTCCAGGCCCCTGCTGTCCAGTACTCCAGTGCCTCCAGTGCTGTGCAGCAGCGGAGGTCTCGTTCTGGGTCACGTGGTCCAGCGCTGCTTCTTGCTCAACCCAGCTGGTGAGGTGATGAATCTGTTTCTTAGGCGCGAGCCTCTCGTTCAAGTGAATCACACTCGTAGTAGAAGAGCCTGCGGAGGATATAATGAATAACATGTCTACCCAGGGTTCCGTGACCTCCGACCTGTGACATCATCAATCAGGGAGCTCCTACACTTAGCTGAAGTGCAGGGGCCGGGGGTCACCAGACGGTAATGCTTAACAACTGTCTATGAGGCTGTGCGGTTTGATTCACCCATGTTGTTGTTTGTTTTCGCTGTATGGTGTGTACGGCTGAGTTGGTTGTGCGTGGGTGTGTGGGCATATAATTCTGTGTATAATTTGTTAAAGAAGCATGCAGGGGTGGCGGGGGTGGGAGGGTGGGAATGACCTGAAGAGTTAAAACGGAGACAAGCAGGTGGGGGGGAGATTGACAGTTGGAGGTGTAGGTAGGGCCCCTCAGCGCTTCGCTTGCCCCTTACGAATCAGGAAAGAATTTTTTTCTTCCCCCTTTTTTCTCCCTTCTGCGGAGCACGCTCACTGGCTGCAGGGCAGACAATTTGTAAAAACCCTTCGCTCGGCCCCTACAAGGCAGAGTAACAACACAGCAAACAGGATCCCAAAGCCCTCTGCTCTCAACTACACTAAGGTTTAGGCAGGAGGTCCATTAAAAAAAATAAACAAAGCAAGTAAGTAAATACATAGGGTTACATACATAAATACATAAATAAATAAATAAACAACCAACTATTGCCCTGCCCTGCAACTAGTCCACTTTCCCTTTTGTCAACATGTTGCATGTTCCACCTCCATTTCATGGTCTGTAGTTCTATGAAGAAGAAGAGCTGCTGTCTTAAGCCATTGTAAGGTGTCCTGAGGCCCAGAAGGCTGAGAGGGAAATGTGTAGCCTACAGGAGGGAGAGAAGAGAAGAGAAGAATGGAGGGGAGGGGAGGAGTGGAGGGAGAGAGGGGGGGTAAAAAAAAAAAGGAGGAGGAGGGGGGGGTGTGGATGGGTGGGAGGGCGCTCCTCCTCTTCCACTGTAAATCTTCACCCTGCCAGAGCGAGAGGGCCCCTGCAGCGGCGTGGCTGATATATGGCGCCCTGCGCGCTTTTTTATCAGCTCACCTTCGTGTTTCCCTGCGCTATCTGCCTAATGTGATTTACGAGCCCTGCCGTTACCTGGGCTTCCCGGCCTGAGCAGGGCTTTTCCCCTCGCAGCCGTCGACATGCCCGGCTGTCGCAGGCTCTCTCGCCAGCCGGGCGAGCGGAGGGGAGGTAAACACACAGCACAAGCACCGGCAGCCTAACGCCTGGGAGTATGTTAGGTCACTGAGTCTGTACGTGCAAGTGCCTGCGTGCGGGGATGTGTTTGTTTGTTTGTGTGTGTGTGTGTGTGTCTCTATGGCTGTGCGTGTGAAAAACGGATGTGCAACTTCGAAGCATCAAGCTGTAGGTGTTTGCCTATATATATATCATGACAGATTTACATGAAGTGTATTTCACTAGAACTGGTGGTCTGAGTTTCGGGAAGGGTTGGTGGGGGGGTGTAATCAGAGGAGAGAAGTGCATAGCTGCCAACTTGCCAGGGTATCTCCCATAATTTTTAAGGCCCCAAATTTCTTCGTTAACGATCAAGTCAATATGTTTGACTGCCGCTCCTGAAGTCTCCCAGGTTTCCCTACTCAAATGTTGGCAGGTATGGAAGAATGCGGTTGTGTGTGTGAGTGAGAGTGTATGTTTGTTTTTTTGTGTGTGTGTGTCTCTATGGCTCTGTGTGCAAGTAAGAGGCATTAAACTGTAGGTGGTTGTCTGTGTATATAATGACATACATAGAGTGGTGCGCTGTGTTTGGGTTGGGGGGGGATCAGAGGACAAGACTGCCTAGTGCTGCCAACTCCTCCGTTTTTCCCCCGGTTGCCTCCGTAATTTACACGGTCCAGACCACTTTCATAACTGTCATGTCAATATGTGTGACTGTGCCCTCTGAAATCTCCCAGATTTTTTGCTAACTCAAATGTTGGCAGGTATGAAGGACTCCGGTTAAGTGTATATGACCAACTGTGTGTTTTTTGTGTGTTTTTTATCGGTAGGGTTGTTTGTGTATGGTCTGTAAGTGTCTGGTGCCACTGCCGTCTGTCAGGCCCTCGTGCAGACTGTGCTGATGTCTGCGCCGTGTTTATGAGACAATATTGAAACGTGCAGCTCCAGGGCTCTTGTTTGCACAATAAGTTCAGCTTCAGCTCTGGGGCGTACGTGCCTGTTTGCGTGAGTGAGTGAGTGTGTGTGTTTGTATAGAAACAAGTGTATGCACAGTGGCCATGTCTGTAAATCGTCGCTGTGACCCTTGACATGTATCTGTTTACACTCACGGTTTGATGACCCCCACCTCCCACCCCACCCCTGGTTTGATGATGTGCTTGTCTGTATGTGACAGAGTTTTTGTGCATGACTGAATGTTTGTTTGGATGTGCCTCTTTGTGTATCTGATTTTGTGTGTATTTTTTGATGTGTGTATGTGGCTGCACGTGTATTCAAATATGTGTGTGTGCGTGTGCACATAGATGTACATGTGTGTTTGAATATGTGTCATTGTGTGTGTGGTTGTGTATCAAGATGTGTATGTGTTTACGCATGTGTATGCGTGCATGTGCCTGTGTGTTCATGTGTGTGTGTGTGCGTCCGTGTGTGGGGTTATACATGTGTACCTGAGTATATGTTTGTGTGTGTGGTTATGTATCTGGATGTGTATGTGTTTGCACGTGTATTTGCTTGTGTGTGTGTGTGGTTGCGTATGTGTATTTGCAGGTGTACATGAATGCATTTGAAAACGTGTATTTGGATAACTGTGTGTTTGTGTGTGTGGTTGTGTATGTGTATTAGGATAAGTTGTGTGTGTGTGTGTGTGAGTGTGTGAGAGAGAGAGAGACAGAGAAAGAAAGAGAGAGACAGAAAGAGGGAGGGAGAGAGAGAGAGGGAGAAAGAGGGAGGGAGGGAGGCAGGCAGGAGCAGGGGATGCGTGGTGAGCCATACAGATGAGGAGCAAAGTGACGAGC
>CM059271.1:8836495-8898995 GCA_030347295.1 Setipinna tenuifilis | reverse complement strand
AGTGTGCTTGAGGTGGTGTGAAGGGGCGTTGTTCAAAAATACCAACAGAAGAGAAGGAGCGAGAAAGAAAGAGAGGGAGAGAGAGAGAGAGAGAGAGAGGGAAGAAAGAGAGAGAGAGAGAGACACCTCCTGCCTCTTTCTCGCGGACCGACAAGCCGGAGTGGACAAGTGATGATTGCTCTTTTCAGTGGAGCGGCGTGAAGTCAGCCCTCCGTGCCAGGTCCCGGCCGGAGCGTGTTACGTTACGTCGACGCCAGACCCCGCCAGTCGATCGCTCTTCCTCTCTCACTCCCTGCCGCCCCTTTGAAGGCCCCGCCGCTTCGGGCTGGCCTCGTCTTGCCTGCCAGAAAAAGAAAGCATCTCTCTCTCTCTCGCTCGCTCCCTCGCTCGCTCGCTTTCTTTCTCTCTCCCGCCGTTTTTATTGGCTCTGGCCGAGGTGAGGCCTAACCCAGGGTGCTGCGTAGGCCCCAGCTGCAGTGGGAGAGCGCTAGAGAGAGGGAGCGAAAGAGAGTGGGAGAGGAGCTAGTCGGGGCTGCTAAGCCCTCGTTTGGCTAGCCGTCAGCAGCACGGGCCCTCGCGCGCATTCTTCCCGAGGCAGCGTCAGAGTACTAAAACAGAGGACGAATGAAAGATGGAGCCTCGAAGAGCGATCTTCACGATGACTGGAGCTTAATTGTCGGCGAGGCGAGCGGAGCAGAGCAGAGAGCGTGGACTTTCCCACCGGGGAGCCCGCTGCCTTTTTATTAATGACGAAGCGAAGGGCTAATGTTGCTGCCGGCCTGGGGAAGTGTCTCCCGGAGAATGTTCTGGAAAGCGGCGAGCAGGCCAGGTCCTCCTCCCCGAAGCCTGCGAAACCCCCCCAAGCCCCCCTCTGCCACCTCCTCCTCTCTTCTCCTCCTCCTCCTCCTCCAGAAGCGACAGGGAGAAAGTTTGGCAGGCTATCCAAGTGAGGAACACTTGCAGTGTAAACAACCGTGGACCCGTTTTTTATCGCTTAAGAGCAGACCCTTAATGAAATAAATGTATTTCCCTGCCACAAACTCAAGGAAGCAAAACAAACAAAAATAGACACATTAACCTATCATTATCAGCTGTGTAATGCAAAGCAGATGGTGCTTTCTTCGAGCATACCAGCTCCTTTGCCGAGTGATTCGTCTTTCTCTCCTCGTCCTGTTCCTGCAACAATGCTGAAGTCTCTCTCACACACACACACACACACACACACACACACACACATGCACTGACTGTCATTCAAGTGGCGCTAGAAGAAAACATTAGGCTGTTTTCTATACTTTGCTGTTTTGTTTCAAACGCTCACAGCATCATGGCGCAGCAGTCATTCCTTCCCTCTTCTGGCATCAGCTCCTTTCTCTTAATTAAACTTGCATTTGTGCTCAGCCTCTCCGCTGACACATTCTTCTATCCGCCTGGGCTCAGAATACCTGGCTTATATCTTCCACATGCAGCGGCGAATGTCTCTGATTTTCCAGTCCGGAACAGGAGCACGCGGACAAATTCTTCAATGTCTTCCCCCGCAAGCGGCCATTAGTCTCACAGGACACAGCCTATGAAGTTGATTTTACGCTGTCCAGTTTGATTTTTGCATCATACCAGATGCTTCCAGTGCAAGCTCTGTATATACACACACACACACACACACACACACACACACACACACACACAGTCTTTTAGTGACTCCAGACATGTACACGTTTTTTTTGAGGACTACACACACACACGCAAATACATGTTCATAAAGGGCACTTGTAATTCTTGAGGACTCATCTGTGGAATGTCTGTGGGAGTACGAGCCTAGATAATGATCTCCCAGTAATACTTTATAGGAAGTCACAATGTTGTCCATTAGCTAGATCGATGTGGTCTCAAAGACTGCGTACTCACGACGAAAGGCCAAAGAGCAGTAATCTTAAGCAGGCAAGCGTTACAACCCTGTATTTATTGGGTCCCCTATTCTGTTGACCAGACCTTTCAATGCAAATGTAATTCATCAGACGTGCGTAGAGCAACACGGGCTCTGCAAACAAAGATTTTCAGCAGAACGGTCTTTCTCACACACACACTTTTCCACTCTCTTTCTCTTTTACTCTCTCTCTCTCACTTTCATTCAGAGACACTCTCTGTCGTTCTCCCCCTCTCTCTCTCTCTCTCAAGCACACACTCTCACTCACTCTCTCATGTGTGCATGCAAAGTGACAAAGGTAACTCAGTCAGCCCATTACTGTTTTTTTTTTTTTTTTTTTTTTAACTCCAAGCCAAATAGTCGCTCGAGAAACGCTCATTCGCTCGTCCCTCTCGGGCCTAAATGTTTTAGGCCTGATGATTGAGTCCCTGGAGTCGAGTACAAGTTTCCTCTGCCAGGTTCAACAGCCATTTAGTCCTTCATTTAGGCCTCAATCAACAGGCCCACTGATTTGTAGGCAACAGCTAAAGACGCGCTCCTTTTTTTCCATAGAAATGCGGTTTTAAAACTTTAATCAGTATTATTACTTCTTATGATAATTCAGCACATCAGCTAATTCAGCTAATCAGGACATATTCTTGGATTTTTTTGTCGCGGTTTGTCGGAGAGTTCCAGTTAATCTCCTACTTGATAGGCTAATCGAGTCCTATTATGTCCTTAGAAATGATTAAGTGTTTTTTCCTAATGTGAACCGAGACATTTTTTGCTTTGACGATGTATTAAAAGATGTATTAATATATTAATCTGAAATGTTATCATTTGCTTCCTCTTTGGCTGGTGTTGATCCTGGAGGGGATTTGCATGTCGAACCAACTTAGACGATGTGGGTGGGTGGGTGGGTGCGTGTGTGTGTGGGTGGGTGGGTAGGTGGGTGCGTCCGTGTGTGTATGTGCATGTGTGTGTGTGTGTGTGTGTGTTGCATCTGCGTATGTGTGTGTGTGTTGATCTAAAGCCCTCACTGTGTGTTTGACTCTGACATTCCCATCCTTCCACAGCAACAGGAGATTGTGGAGCTGCTTAACCCTGGGATCTCTCAGCTCTGCCTCCGCGGGGATGGCAAGATCCTGGCCTCGGCCGGCTGGGACCACCAGGTCCGCGTGTTCGGCTGGAAGAAGCTGAAGCCCCTGGCGGTACTGAAGTGTCACAGTGACATGGTGCTTAGCGTGGCCTTTTCTGACCACAGTGACCCCGCAAAGAGACTCCTGGCCGCCGGGTCCAAAGACCAGCGCATCAGCTTCTGGTCCATATACAACCAAACCTAGTGGGCTGATGTTTCCAACAGGAGGTTTTTTTTTTGTTTTGTTTTTTTGTTACAAGCCTTCGAAGCACCATTTTATTTTCCCTTTTTTTTGTCTATGAACTTACTTTTTTCATAGATCATGGTGAATCATCTCTTGTTTTTGGATGTCAGATTAAACACTCCCATGCACTGATTTTCACAAATCTTTTTAAAGAACATGATCCAGGGTGATGTCAGCCATTGGAAAACAAGCAGTCAAATAAGTAAAAATGTTAGCCCTGTACCCGGACGCAATTTACCATGTTAAAAACACTGACTGTCTCTCTCTCTCTGGTAGTCGAAATGTCATGTATTTTTATTCCGTCTGCTACAAAGAATTTGTCCTGTAAACTCCCACACTGTTTGCATTTCTGTGCCTCAGCAAGCTTGAAGTTGCACCTGAGTTCCTGGGGTGTTGCAGCGCTCTCACCGCCCCTACCCCTACCCCCACCCCCACCACCCCTACTGCAAATCCAGCCCCTCAGTTTACCACTGCCCTCTAGTCTGACCCAGCCTGCATTCATCACACAAGGTTAATCACTAGCCTATGGACAGCACAGACAAGGCTGTTTGTTAGCAAGATTCATTGAAGGAGTTTAGCCTTCGTTTCCTCCCCATGAGCTAGACAGTGCTCTCTCTATAGCTGCACCAACAAAGCTGAGGCTCCTACAGGAGGTTCCTGCTGCCAAAATCAGGACAGCTGGCACCTAACTATTGCTTGTTTTCCTCAGCTATTTTTTTTTTTTTTTTTTTGTCAGGGATATTAAGAAACTGTTTGTTGTTTTAATATGTAGGATTGTACATAGATATTGTGTTCTTTAAAAGTTGTACAAAACTGAGGTTGAAATTAAAGATTGACAAGATTTTTTCTGGAAATTTTAAAGTTTATTGGAAATGTGTTTTCTAAGTATATTAATAGTGTAGACTTAGGCTGCATTTGTTTTGTACTACAAAATATATATTTTACTTCTATGTTAATCTAATAATAAAAACAATAATAATGGTAATAATCTAATAACAAAAAATCTATAGGACCTTTCATGAGTTTCAAAATGAGTGCGGCGGGACTTCAAACGGCACACAGCCGTTATGCTTCATAAAGACCTATGTCTCCTGGGTCCCTCCCGACTGGAGTATCTCGTCGGACTGTATAGGAAGTCTAGGCGAAAAATCAAAGGATCCTCTCTCCTACAGAACACATGGGAGAGTCGGGGAGGAAAGACAAAACATCATTAGTGTATCTTCCACCGCCGACTTTGTCCTTGTCAACCTGGGACCCCTCAGCGCCGCAGTTTATGACCTCTGTGGCTTATTTGTTTTCCTCTCTCTCTTTTTGCCCCCTATCTATAATGATTTCCGAACTCCCTGTCTTACTTTGAACGGATAACAAAGACGACATGGGGCAACTTCCGTCCATTTTGTGATAAATCAAGTGCGCTTGTGTGGAGGCAGATGGGCAGTGAAAGAAGTGAGCGCTAAAGTGTAAATCATGATTTAAAAAATTAGGAAGTCAAAGAAAGGTGACCCTTGCGTCTGCAATTATGATCAACAAGTAATGCATGTGACGCTGAGGTTAGGTGACGCTGGCATTCTTGTGCACACAATTTCTTCTGAACTGCCACACCTTTCCAAATCCATCACCGGTTATTAGGTTTACCTTACTACATAAGACTGGCTGGCTTTTGAGTTCATGGATAAGAATATAACTGACAATTGTATTAGGAATTATCTCATGAACTTTTTTAATAGTCTCATGACAAAATACCTTTCTTTCTGAAGTAAATAATTATTATTTGGCTAAATATATTTTACGACTCGCAATTTGAAAGAAACGCCGTTATGTTTTCAGGGCTTGCCTTGGTGATGATGTGTTTTTATATTCAGCATAAAATGTCCATCAGCAGGAGCACACGGAACATAAACTGTGTGTACCTAGGCGCGCTGAAAAGCCCGAGGAAAATGTGAAACACGTGCGTAAGCTTCAGGTGAATGCCTCGAGTAAGTCCATCTCTGTTGGCTGTAATATCTGTCTCGAGATATGGCACAGCAGGTTGACAGGGCGTGCCTGAAGAAGTGTACACAAAAAGGTAAAACAAACTCTGATAGGCCTGTCACAACAGATGTTCCAGATGCAGCAACGCGTCAAATGATCTACTCGATGGTGTTATCATTCATTTCTCTTTTCTTGGCCAAGTTCAGGAGACTCTGTGAGCTGACATTTTGTATCGGGTATCTACACAAATAACATTTAACACTTTTTAAAGTTTATTTTAAATGTTGATTTTATAACAAACAATTATTTTACATTGTGGGATTGGACACGTTTTTGTCTATTCTATGCTTTTGTGTAAATGAAAAAATAGTTTGTAAACATTTTAGGGTTACCGATTAGCAAAGACCGAAAATGATAACATTGCCTGCTAAATATTCCTCGCTGTAAAAAAAAACAATCACAATAGGTTAATTAATAAAGAATATAGGCCCATGATACTAATAAAAAAAATAATTAACAAAGCGCTTTATATTTCTCAAGCCATTCCAAACTCGTTTGCATCGTTACAAAGCTACAAAATTCTGTTTTGTCATTTGCTACTGATTTATTTGTTTAATGTAGATGGCTCCATGTTACTACTATTTCAGTTCGGAAGGACTTGTCCGTCCCTTTAGTTCCTCTAGCTGGCGTAATTTCTAAATAGCTTTTAAAGATGAGTGCTTGTTTATTATTCTACTGTGGGTAATGTGGGCCTGGTTCATGAAATGCTGCTTAGCCTACCTAGAGTAAGCTAATGTGTGCTAGAGTGTAGGCAAGGCTACTGCTTGGACAGTAAATGGAACGCCCCTGCAAAGTCACCATGGTCAGAGCTTAATCCACTCAAGTGGCCGATATTGGCGCCCTTGAAAAAATGTGGTAAGGAGAAGACAAGGGCGAATATTGTCTACATGCTTATGCGGGGAGTGAAGAGTCAAATGTGAAATAAATAGAGCGTATTTGCTATGGAACCGGTATTTCAACTCTGGGGGGAGACGAATACCCATTTTGTCATAGCATGCGCTTTCATTTAAATCTTTTGACTTTTCGTCAAACTCGGAACTCATTTCTCACGCAGATTTATTTTTGAACGTTTGAAATTACATGACTGGCTTGAACCACACAAATAAATCATTTCAGTCGCTCCTTTGTTGTGAAAAAACAGCGGTCGGTCGTCACATTGATGGCCATGGACCTGTCTTCACCTGTTGGCCTTTCCGCTCGCCATCCCTGTCAGAGGGCGACACAGGTTGGGCGACTGCTGGCCCCACATCAATGAGAAAGGCGGCGAGGATAAACACAGCTGGCCCGACCTAACGGAAGAGTCGTGGGTCTCGGTGTCCTCGCCTTCCTGAGCCAGTTCTCATTAAGAACAGCCGGCATTTCAGCTCACGCAAAGGGAGCCCCAATCCTCCCGACTGGCTCTTCCTGCTGGGATCGCACAGGAACCCTGAATATCAGTACACAAGTAAATATACGTGGTCCACCCTAAGCAATTTTGGTCACAACATTAGTCACACCTAGATGGATAATAAATTAGGCTACACATACTATACATAATAATAATAATAATAATAATGATAATAATAATAATAAAGAAACTATTATTACTATAGTCATCATCAGAGAGGCTATATCATTTCATTTCAAAACTTTGAAAGAGAAACCCTGGGGGTTGAAACGGTCTGGCGGGCCGCATGAATGCCACACACGTTACCCTGTCTGCAGGTCAGTCGTACCAAAACAAAAATTATATGATCAATTAGTTGTCACTTAAATTGCTGGAAACATTGTTTAACCTCTGATACCTTAACCGCGAGGGGTCAACTGGGACGCAGCGTCCTGTTCCGCCACCTTGGGACCACCTCTGCTGTATTCGAGAGGAAAAGCCATTTAAATGGCTCCTCTATGAATTATGTATGGCATTTCCTCTTCTTTATCGACACTGACAGATCATGCATTATTTTAAGATGGCGATAGCCTTGAAAACGTCGTTTTCAAAAAAAAAAAACTTCAAAAAACTTCAAAAAGCGGCATGATGTAGATTCGCTAACTTTGACCTTTGGGCTTCTTTGCAAGTTATTCCTGCATTATCCTGTTTCCGTACTTTTAAAGAAAGGGGATCTCTTGAGTAAACATTTTATGTTTCCCTTTAAGCATTGCAATGATAAAAAACGTGTTTTTCACACAAAAATTAGTTATCTCTTTCCACAATCATGAAAAAGGTCATTCACAGGGCATTGTGTCTGTGCCATCCTAAATGCAGCCCCAACTGAAGAAAGTGTACAGAGCATCGGCTATTCCCTTTTTCAGAAATTACAAATGTAAAAATTGTTTAAAAGAGGTTGTGCATTTGGCCTCAGAAATATTTAAAATGTCTGCAGAGTACAGACACTACCATGTGCTTTCACATGTATTTAATAATAATATTCATAGTCAGTTTTAATGCAATGTTTTGCTAGTTGTTTCATGAATTTAGAAAAAATGGGTTTGACTTGCCGAACCTTCAATGTAAAGTGTCCATGTTCAGGTAATCAGAAAAGAAATATATTTGAAAGATATTTGTTGGTAAACTGATACATAAATAGATGTGTTGTAGTAAACTCAAAACATAAGTTTATATTTGTGCCCCCAAGACTCATGGTAAGACAAAGAGTATCATGAACATTTAGTTATACTGGTGAAAATGGGTATGACCTCTTTCTGTTAGTATGTAGACACACCGTCATATTTGCACTGGAAGCTGCATTCTTAGGTCGAAACTGGCGTGTACTGGTTTAAGCTATGCCAGGTGACGCATTTCTTTCTTTTTTAAAAAAGAAAATAGCTGCTGACAGAAAAGAGCTGATGGAAAATGGTGTTTACTGTAAAGAATTTAATGTTTATTTTACAGGTACAGCAAGGTCACTCTGTCTATTCATTTCCAACTGCTGTAAGTCAGTGCCATGGTACAAGCTTCTTGGGGACCGCTGAGGGCGTTCTAGCATTCCACAAAAAAAAAATATTCCTTTTCAAACAAATTCATTTTATGGTATTTCAACACCTTCAGTTGATGAGTGAGCGCACATGCAAATATGTCCTTTATCTAGAAGCTTGATGGACTCGAGAGTATATAATTTATGGCTTTTTGAAAGCAAAACAAACAAAAAACACTCAACAACAAGAGAAAATAACAACAAAATACAAAAGTGCATTCAACACAAAAATCATATTTCCAGTCTGTGATAATGCATCCTGCGTGTAGGTAGAGAGGGGGGCGGGCAGGGGTGGGGGCGCCTATTCTCTGCCATGACCGGCAGCAGAGTCTGTCCACCCCAGGGCATGGAGCTGTCACGGCCCAGTCCCTTTACACAGGACCATAGCCAGCCCCTCGCGTGTGTCCTAAGGAGCCAGGGAGTCAACACAACACCTAGCAAAGAGACGCTTCCCCCTTTTTAAATAAATACGGACGCGTCTGCTCCATCTGAAGTATCCTGCGCAGGAGTGGGTTGGGGAGGTGGGGAGGTGGAGGTTGGAGGGTAAACAGTAGAGGGTGGAGAATGGTGCGTAGGGGTGGTGGGGTTGAGGCGTCCGAAGAGTCTTTAACAGCAACAGACGCGATTAGGTCTCTTTAAGTGTACTTCTTTTTCCCGCGAGCGATTGCCACGGCTCGAGTGTCCACAGCACACAGCGTGGTGTGTGGGGTTTTTCCGCAGGGCCACTGGGTGTGGACGCCGGGGCATTACCGGGGCCCGTAGTCATAGTTGGCGGGCGCGTTGGTGGCCGAGTACATGTTGGCCGCTGTGGGGTTCATGTGGTGGTGGTAGCCGTGGCCCCGGATGCTGGGGATGGGGTAGGGCGAGGGCCGCGCCTTGGCCCCCAGGTAGTGTTCGTAGGTGGTGGGGTACTTGTAGGGGTGGTGGTGGAGCGTGTCGGGGGCCTGGGGGTGGCCCTCGATGCGGAGTTCGTGGGGTGGGCTGCGGGGGCCGGCCGTCAGGGGGACGGCATGGAGACCCCCGGGTACGGGCAGGGCCGGACTCAGGACCCGCGACATCAGCTGGTGTGCTGGGTCACCGTGGATTGGCGTGCCAGTTGGGTCACGGTCGTACTCCCGCCTACTGTCTTCTGGTGGACAGAGCCAAGGACATGATGTTTAGCCACAAGATATGAAGAAATCAAGCATAGGACAGCACTCTTCAGATTTGTACTTATTTTATTCGCCCACAAACGTTTCAGGCCAAGCCCTTCCTCAGCGTGTAATGGTGATTGCACTCATAGGTGGTAGGTGTGCCCTAAATAGGGTGTTCACCTTTGACTGATTCAGCACCCAGTTAAGAATTATAAGAATATTTAAGCAATAGTGTGAGCGTGTCTCCTACACACTTCAAGTAGCCACAAGATATGACATTGTCTTTCCATAGCCTACTGCCACAGCTAGTACGCAGCTCATGTAAACACAGTGCCATGTCATCATTGGTAGCTAATCATAGCTTATTATGATTTCCTTGCCCTGACCAGTAACACACGTTAAAGATATGGCCTCATTATGTCAAGAGCAACGCTGTGAGGAAGTTTAAGTCGTAAGGGGAAAAAAGTCGCTGATGTCAAAACTAAAACAACTATTGCATTTATTTACTTGATTAAGCAACAACCCTCTGATGTAAAACAGACACTTTTATTTTAAGTTTAATACAGTAAGTAGTTCTTTTTATTTGTGTCTATCTGTTTCAGCATTTAGTGAAATAGCTGCTATAGGGCATGCATACCTTTTTCTGCTCCATTTTGCTGTGGAGGGGATGACATTGGATTTCTTGTCCTGGCAAAGGCACTCATGATTGGCAGAGAACCAGGCCTGTGGTTCCTGGGCCTAAACCAATCAGAGCACAGGGTAATGCAGGTTTCTCCAGTATTCAGTCAGTCTAACAGTATCTAAATGTCTGCTTTAAAAACAACAGCAGACCTCCATATTCTTCATAATATTAGTCAAGAGTTTTCTTTTTTTAACAATATGTTCCTACATATTACAACATAATAACAACAACAATAATAATAATACTGCTACTACTACTATACTACTACTACTACTACTAATAATAATAATAATAATAATAGTATAATTTCTAAGCATAAACTTACCAGTCCTCTGGATCACAGTCCCTGAAACCCTTTGCAAAAGGATTGCTGGCTATTTTTAGCTGGGTAATCTGGAACCATAAAAAAATGTATTTTTAATAACCTTGACCTTACCCTAAATACTTTCTTTTAAAAAATAAAATAGCAATCATCCCTATAACTAACACAATTTAAAAACAAGCATTACACTAACGTGACGTCACGTGACAACGGGTCTACAAAGAAATACATTTTAGAAGGCTTGTCTTTCTGTTGCAAAAGAGTAAGTCTATTTGACTTACTCCCCGGAACAAGATTGTCAGTCAATGTCAAGTATTTCTCCCTAAGCTTACTTATAGATATTTTTCCATACTAAAGTTATGGCAGTATGAAACATTAGGTCTATGAGGCTTAATTTACATCAGCAAGACTCCGGCTAGTGATAAGACTGATCTTAAAAACAGCTGTTCATTTCAATTCAATGTGCAAAAGATCTCCGAATTAAATCATGATTCTCTATGGTGGTCATTCGAAGGAGTGATTGGGAAAACAAATGCAAACCCTCTCGAAAAGGAATTGAGACCGTGGGGTCAAACTGATAGAAGACAGAGCAGGAAAAGACCGCGAAAAAAAGAAAAAAAAGACAGCTGTGCAGAGGCATCACTGACAGGACACATATTTAAATGAAAACCCAATTTCGTCAACATCACGCACACCAGTCCAAAACTGTTTGTGGATTGTATTTTTTCATTCAGGCGAATGTTCGGTGTCATTTGATTTATGCACTTAGTTTTAACGTTGATAATAGGAATTGACAAAGCACCCTGGGTCTTATACAATTTTCAAGCGCATCTGTTCAGAAAAATATTTTTGGCGCAGACTTCTTGTTCTAGCGCGTGCTCACCAAAGTCTGTTCCTCGCCAACTATTAACATCTTTTTTTATTCCTCGTAGCTACATTCCAAAGACTCTATTATTAAACTGGGGCCTACTGTATCCCACAAGGCCCATACAAGCAAAGCAACACGACTCAAGGCATGAGAATTAACACTTTCCCCACCTGTATAGAAAGCGTCTATATTTAAAGCAGATATATCCACCCATATCGTGTTTTGTAGCCGATCTTACAACCGATTGCTCAGACATGTACTTGAAAGATGTGAGCTTGACTTACCCTGTGGTTTTGGTATGCTGTAACGGCAGTGAATCGCGTCTCCTCAAAAACAAACGTCTTATAATTCTCTTCAGCATACTTCTCACTGTCTTTTCGAGGGTCGACATATACTACGTGGAATCGTGGCTGGTATCTGTGCATGGAGTTTAGAATAATCTGCAAAAAAATAAAATAAAAAAATAGTTAATAACTAAGTTCCATAATAACAGCAATTATTATAATTAGTATATAATTATATAGCAGCAAGAAGCATGCTTGTAAGTTATTACATTGCTTGTAACTGCACAATTGCGCATTTAGATTTCTCCCCCTTATCGTATTCATAGTGAGACTAAAGCTGACATCTTTCGTGCTCTAATATTAAAAAAAATCACCACAAATTTATAACAGTTTGCAATCTTGAAACAATTAGTAAGGTAAACTTGCTTTGCAATCCGGTTACATTTCTGTGATTTTGCAATTTAATTTATTTGTTCTTTTTTACTTTTAAATTATCTAAAATTGTAATCTCCACGAACATAAAATTTATATTAATATTGATATTCATATTAATTTATATTAATATTTTAATGTTGTATAGGCCTACTATAAACATATGGAACTTTTTTTGGGAACAGTGTGAACACAACTTCACGTGTGCGCCATTATCCTACTGTACGTTAGTCTGTATTTGTCAGTTACATTATGGTCATATGGATCAATCTTTTTTTAATAGTCGCACTTACATGTCCATTGTCATCCAGTAAATTGTTAGTAAGCTTTAATTTATCAAAGGAGACTATTTGTTTCATCCACTGTGCGCCCTTGGCGGGGGAATCGGGGTGGTAATGAACTCTGCCGGGAGTCGCAGGGTCAGCTTTGCCAGCCACCAGCCACGATGAGCTGTGGAAAGCATACCTTTGGACGAAAAGAGGCGAAACAGAAGTGTGTAAGAGCATAATTCCCAATGCTGACTGAGAATGTTGCTCATAAAGGTTAAATACAGCTCCACTTGCGTTTTAATAAATGCATGGTCTATTTAACAACTGGTTTGTAATGGTGTGTGCGTGTGTGTGTGTTGGACGCCGTTTTGGACAATTTACCTGTAACGTTTATCGTCGACCGGCAGGAAATCCATTAACAGCATGTAGTCTGCCATTGGGTCCATTCCGAATATTTTCACTTGAAACGTTGGAAACATTCGCCTGTGAAAGAAAAGTCATTCGTTTGAAATGTTTTAACTGTACCAAAACTACCGAAACGCCACGCACTTCGCTTGAAGGCCTTAGTTAAGGCTAGCTAAATGCCCTAGAGGTGGGTTACACAATATGTCAGAAAGGGGTTCTTGAAAAACAAAACTGCCTGTGTTTACCCTAAAATCATCTGGCCACTGTTGCCACAAATCCACATAATCTGATGGGCCAGGGCCCCAAACTGACCTGACTACAGGCCTATGGCCTAGGCTGCCACAGTTTTCAGTCAGTACATTAGATGCTAAATGTTTACATATTTTTTAAGATTCAGATGTTAATCGACGACTAATTTGTGTATTTTCACATTGTGTTCTCGTCACACTTTTTATACAGTTGTTTTTCTCCTTTTGGTCAGATTTTATATTGACACATTTACGTGCACGCAAACTCAGAGGGCGTTTGCACACCCACTCACACACACACCCACACACACACACGCACAGTGGCATGTGAAGCATCACAATAATAAGGTGTGTCATTGCCCTTATTTTAAGCCGCGTCAGATGTCTGCGCAATGTATTAGTGTTAGCAGGAAGAAACGGTTCCACAAGTTTGACTAGTGAAAGTGATCTTAAGACTGTCGCTCAATTAATGTCACAGTCTCTTCAGGAGCCGTGGCTAGGTGAGGCTGAAGTAGCGTATAAAGTGCTCCCTACACTAAGTATGGCGAGCCTCTCCCAAGTGTCAAATGACCTACACGGATGCACTATCCATGAACAGAAACATAAGAAAACAAACCAAATAGTGTTATTCCCGTTATGTGCCTTTTATAACATGAAATATGGTCAAAACGCTTAGCCTCACAGTCTAATATAAGCTACACCTAAAAAGAATGCATGATTTTTACAACCCATTTTATGAAATAAAACACTGATAAATCTTTTCGCCCTTACAAAGATATGCAGGTAAAAAAACGCGTTTTAAGTTTTTAGTTAGTGAACTATAATGACCAGTGTGGAAGGCGAATGTAATTAACACTGTATAACTTTCTTTACCAAATCAGTGGCAAACATTACACACCAAATTGCGCTATATGTTGCAAAATAGTGTGTCTGTGTGCCAACACTCTAGTAAGCAATTTGTGTAATCACAAATTCAAAAGGCTGTGGCAAAGTTGCTGGCCTACCAGTGGCATGCAGCCCAATTGCAATGCTGTGCGTAAAACTGCACAGAGCGCAACGTGCAGGACAAAAACAAATTAAACACGTTGAAATAACACTTTGAAGTCAAACTAATTATTTCTAAAAATAGTTTTAAGTTAATAATGAACAATGACGGATGAAAATACAGTCTGCTTATCATTCTGAAAAACCTTGGGATCACTGCTAACTCCACGAGTGAAACTACAACAGAGAAAACATTTTGAAAATAGCTGTGGTTCTGTTCCCAAATGTGGACAATTATCATGCTTTAAAATATCGCACTTGTAAGTGACTGTGCATGTCATCTATATTTCTCGACTAGGTCCCTCGAAGAATACAAGGGGATGCCCTCTCCTGCTATCCTACGGCCGGTATAAGGCCGCAGTTCGGTGGTGTAACTAAACCTGTAATTAAATGTAAGGGAAATAGCTTCTGCAGATATATAAAGTTCACCAGCAGGCCGTAAGACAGACAAAAATAGGAAAATCTGACTCACAATAACACTTACAATGCAATCAATAGTAGTGAACCAAAGGTAGCCTAACTACAGGTCATAGAGTGCAAACCCATCTAATGTATTATTTAAAGAATTTCAAAAAGTTCTCAAAACTTTGAGGTAGAAGCAATATGGAAAAAATTCCATAAACTACATGCCTTAGGAGTTATGTGGTTATGCGCCCACATCTAAGATTGTTATTGCTTTACCAAAATTTAGAAAAAGTTGCAGACTTTTGCTCACTTGACAGGTCTATGCATTAGATCACGGAAAGGGTGTACTGTTTACCAACTCTTGGCTAAGGTGATGCAGTATCATTGATCCATGCATTTTCATGAAATTCTAATTGAAAGATAAGTAGATAAGGGTATATTTGGTGATCACAAATATTGGTGATCAGTTACAAAAAGCTGACGACAGAATTTAATTAAATGTTTTGAAGCTATGTAGCGACAGTATAGCATGTTGGTTTAACATTTATGGAGGCACACACACATTAACGTTTGCTGAATTAATACACAGACACACACACATATTCCACAGCTGAGAATACTGTTTTCTGTTGTTCTGGCATGTCATAACAACAGTTTCTTTTGTGAAACAATGCTACTTTGCCTTATTTATTACTCTTCTGTCCAATTTTTAAAATATAACCCGTTATACGCATTGTTTGTATCAGTTGTCTAATTTTTAGAAAATGTTGCCTTCCACATATCTCTGAGAACAACACATTTAATGGCCAGCCAGTATTTTTAGGCACAAAAGGAGATTAGTCGTATATAAGTTGTCAGAAATGCCACGATATAAAACAAAATACTAACTATTGAACTACGTGCACTGTTTTTATGAATATACATTTTGGTGTAAGCAACAGTCTCACATTCTTGTACAGAAATGCACGGGCCGAGCTGAACGCTCATGTAAGAACTTATTTCTGTAACTTGACCCCGTTTTTTTATGAAAACAAATTTAAAAATTATAAATACTGTAAATGCCCCTACCTGCCAGCCTTGGTTACAATCATCTCAGTCCCAAGCTGATTGAATTCATCCCAAAGAGCTTTCATCTCCAGCTGAACGTTAATGTTGGCCACTTTAGGGTTCTTTTTCACCAGGGACTTGTTCGGCGTTGAGTTAGAGGACGAAGAGGAACAGTTCGAAGTCCCAGTGTCGCCCTGTTGGGCCTGGACCGGGTTCGACGCCGTGTAGTTGTAACTATGTTGGGCCGCCGGGCAAGGCTCAAAGTGGGTGTCATGCTGGCTGTACGGGTCCCCAGGGGAAGGCGAGAGATGATAGCTCCCTGGCGTATTGAGACTGCTCAGGCTGCTGGTAGTGAAGGCTGCAACATCGCAAAAATGGGACAGCTGCGTCAGCCACGGACTGGATATTGCTGAAATCATTCCAAAAACTGGATTTACAATGTGCGCTGCAGTCTTGAATGAAAAACAACACTACACAGTTGACACGTTATCAAGATAAAAATAAAGTTTCACAGAGTCCTCTCAAAGTGAAAGGGTTCTTTGAAACGCTTTCCGTACGAGGCATCAAGTCTTTCTCTTTAGTCCATTCAGTTCATCCAGTGTGATAGGGCTACTATATAAAATCCCCTCTGGACATAATGTTATCGCAGTCCCCGCGCAAGAATACTTCACCAAACTGCACAAAAATGAAAAACGTTCAAAGTTAATTGTTACTGTTATCCTCCTTCAAGTGTTTTAAATGACGTTTCCTACGCGCATTCGAATTTAAATTACAAAATGACTCTAGTGTAGGGCTACCGAGTCTGTTGTTTTCGCGAGATTGCGTTCAGATGTACTCCAAGCGGCCTCCTCCGACTACTACTGGTCTGTTCTAAGCTGCAATCCAGACGTTCTTCTTATCTCTGTCATAGGGCCTCCCCTTCACGATAAAACCGGTTCTTATTTCTATTTAGATAAGGAACTGCAGGTAATGTGCCTTTCCTCGCCTTGGGACGAGACTGATTGACAGAGAAGTGCGCCCCTTTTAATGGGCTTTCCGGCACCCATTTACTTTTGGATAAGGGTATCGCCCACATCGCCCTCCTCTAACAATAGAATGGGTAGCTGGCACAACGGAGTGTAAACTTTTAACACGGTAAACAAACACCTACTCTGCATGAACTAACAAACACATGTTATTGCGCTATCAACTGCTGCATCCTAGAATACGTTTGCGCTTTCTGGTGTTGTTGCAGGAAGAAACAACACATAAGCTAGACAATGTTTATTGCCGAATTACCATGTTATCGGCATTTTTACCATATGTCTAATACAAGCTGGTACCCCACATGTTCTTCTTCTTCGTACTACTCTTACGTGGATCGCCGTCGTCAGAGTTTGCTTATTTGGATATCTTGCTGTGGATTGTTGAGATCGATTTACGCTTAAGCCCAGTGCCCACGCAGAAGCGCCACCTTTCTTATATTTGCACCGTTTTACATTTCTTGTCTAAGCAAGCTTTCGGATTTATTCCCTTATAGACAAAGAGTTACGCTACTACCCACACTTCACCAACAATCTATGGAAAGTTAGGCTACTTTACCTCCAGCACTTGTGTATTAAGCTGTAACTAGCACGTTATTAAAATTCGCGTACAACTGCTTGTACTGTTAGTGATTCTACGTCAGTGTTTATTCTGAAGCTTATTAGACAGCTTAATTCTTTATAGGTTAATTTTTTAAAATCTCCGTACGATTGATACTTAGATTGTGATGCGAACACATGGCTATTATGATATGACTTCTGCTAGATCATTGATAAGAGTGAATCCATACCTTCCATCTCCCTCGTGACAGTACTGTAATGCATTTTAAAGGATCTGTGGCAGGTTTCTTGGTCGTGCTTGTCCAGGCCAGTGCTAGGTTTGTCAAAAGTGGCGTTTCCTGCTTGCTCTGCAGCTGAAATCAGAGAGGCAATACTGAAAGCATTTGCCTTTGGAGAAAGGGGACTGCTGTCGTCCATAGGCGAGAAATCAAGTCCAGAGAAGCCGTCTCCCCTTGCTCCCCTCCCGCGCTGTCCCAGAGAGCAAGCGTTCAAACAGCCATCGGTAACGCGGTTCTCAAAGAGAGTTGTGCACTTCAAACCTAAACTGACGTTGCTGAGGGGGGGCTTTTTGGCGATGTGGTGAACTCAAGATGTTTTGAAAACAAACTATTCCCACGGAATTTAGCAAGACATTGTCTGGTTTAGAACTGCTTTTATGCTCCAATTAAACCGATGCGTCCGAACACGTCTTCGTGTATTAAAACATAGCTCACCCACAGAAAGCGTTTTCTGTCTTTAAACGCGAACTTCCCCCATTCAGTGGCTGGGTGATGTCATTAGAGTTCGCTAGTCAGCCTTGAGGAACAGCTACTGCAGGGAGAATGTCAAAAGTGAGAGCTCCACGCCTCCCATGCAGAGCTCGAAAAAAAGTGTTCAGGCTTTCCAAGGGATGTTTTATTTGAATAGGGCCTTGTCAATCACAGCACCGAATTTACATTGAAAGAGGAAAAAAATGTGAGCGTCACTGCGGATGTCCGGCTTAAAAGTCATGTATTTTACAGTAAATTACATGTTTGGCTGTTTAGTTGTGCAAGTGGGGCATATAGGCAAACATGGGTAACTCTTACGCGCTCAGCTAACTGGACTTTATAGCTTTAAAATCACATAGTTAAAAACATTGCATTTAATACATCAGAGTATATTTCAATCCAAAGGGATTTTTGGGATTTTCAAAAACATTGTTGTAATTTTATGTCGTTGATTAAGAAATCAAGTCAAGTATCACCTGACAACTGCTGTAGGCTATTGATGTTCACAGCTTTTATTGATATTTTATGAATCTGAGGTGGAAGATTGCATGTATTCCCTCCAGATTATCACATTTGATATAGATAGATAGATAGATAGATAGATAGATAGATAGATAGATAGATAGATAGATAGATAGATAGATAGATAGATAGATAGATAGATAGATAGATAGATAGATAGATAGATAGTGCTTTATTGCAAGACAACAAAGTTGGTGGTAATTGTTGTTAAGGTATGTCAGTCCAATGAGAAAGAAAAATAAAATACATAAATAAGAAGTAGATCATTCAGATTAGTTAAGCAGTGTTCTAGGGATTTGATGACTGAAGGGAAGAAGTTGTCTCTGAAACTGCGAATGGACCTAAACCGTCTTCCAGAAGGGCAGAAGTTGGAACATGTAGTGACATGGATGAGAAGGGTCCTTGATTATTGTGGAGGCTCGTTTTAAACCAAAGGACTATATCTGGACGAAATTGTACTGCCTTTCGTGCCTATTTTTTGCAAGAACCAAGCAGGAAAATGTGTAACTGGTTTCAGCATGCCACTGAATGAGGTGTCAGCAAATGTGCTGTACGTCTCATATGTAAGTGGTGGTAAACCAGGTGTTGTGGTGTTTGGCGCAGTAATGCGTAAACTTGGTATACAAAGGAGAGCTGTATCTTGTAATTCATGCATGCGCGCTTTACTGTGGAAGTGGCAACACTGTTCATACTCTACATTAGTCTGTCACATCATTTGATTGAGTTTGAATAGCAACCATCTCAGTTAATGCGATAATCTGGCGAATGCTGATATGTAACCCAGTACCAACACCCCTGTCTAACGCGCAAGGCTTGCAAAATAAGAGGAAAGCTGCGTATGTGTAAAAGTCCTTCCTTTGCCAGACCTCACCCTCTCAATAGTCTCTAAGTCATATCTTCTCATCGACGCTCATTACTGATGAAATGCAACAACTGATTTTTTTTTTGCATGGCTACTGCAAACCAACTGGATTTAATCTAATTTACACTTGTGCTATTAAGTAACCAGCACAAGCTGCGGGGTTCCAAGAAGATAACCTAGTTAGCAGCTCTATTTTCTTTTCAGCTTAACCCTGTTTGTTTTGGATGCTTGTTTTGGTGCTATCGGCCGCAGATAAACTACTGTGTGGGTATGTTCAGAGTAAGATGACAATCTCTCATTTTGTGAGATATGTGCCAAGGGCTTTATCATGTTCGAACCCCAGAGAGTTATCTTTTTTTTATTATCGTGTATTCACAGGACTCAACAGACTTGAACTTCATTTAGGCTAAATGGGCCTGTCAAAAGTATTTAGTTGTGTGGATAAAAGAATTAAAAAAATGCAGCGTGTTTTATTGTTTAAAGGGAAGCTCTGCGCAAAAATAATACAACAAAGATCAAGTAGTCTAAATCAAGACTTGACCATGTATTTCCTACTTTAATCAGATGTCGCCAGAGATACCAGCCCACCTAATCACTGCCGAGTCGGAAGCGTCCTTTGTAAATACTTTGGTGATAACAGACAGAATTCAGAGGGTCTGACAGAGAGGCAACGGGTTGTTAAAGAATGCGCTTTCAAACCTCTGCCGCATTACACAGAGGTAGTTTTACTCTATATCCAGTGCTTTTTTCAGTGGGCAGTTTTGTCTTTAGATATTTTCTAACTGTATTAACATTCATCCCACAGAAATAATCAAAAGCAATTTAGAAATAGGCTGTGAGCGTGCAGTGAGTCATATCGAGGTCAAAAATGTCATCAGAAAAAGTGTAAGGATTATGCATTAACTGATTAAACTCAGTTTCATCCCCTTGACAATTTATCCTGCAACTTTTTAATTTTTTTTATTTTTGGTCGTAAATCTGTCCAAATAATTCTATGTCATATTACAAATAATGCGATGTTGCTCTGTTATTGTGGGTTGTGCGTTCCCGCTCTTTATTTAACTTGTCACCTTGCTTAATGTGTTTTCTCCGTAATTTAAAGCCTACACTAGCGTTCAGCAATGTAAAACAAATGGGGGCCGAACGCAGACCAAAATAAACTTAACGGACCTGCAGCCTATTTCATAGGTTTTGTATTTTGATAATTCGACTGTTTTACAGCGCAGTTTCGGCAGCACAGGCAACACCAGTCACATTTCCTGTTTTGACTCCCACTGGCGCCTGGTTCCATGCGCCAGGTGTGCTGCCTCCCCGCATACCGTATTACACCTAAAAATGAGACCACTTACGAACTCAACACGCAGGGTAAATAATCTTTCTCTTAACGTCATGTCAAGGAATGTACAATCCCTGGGATTACTTTGTACTGATCGCCAGTCGTGAATAAAAACAGACGCATACTGTTTTATTCGTTAAAACTGGAACTAAACTTGGGGCAGCTATTATGACTTTACACCAGGAATAAACTTTTAATTGATATACTTGGTATTTTAACTACTGGCATAGCAATTACTGATGCTTTCAGGTAACCACACACACCATCAGAAATCCATGCTGTTTTTTAAATGTTGGTGTCACTTAGCCCCAATTCCATTTAACACTCTGTTTTTGACTAACACTTAGTATTTGTCATTTTGCACCCACAATATAACCTTCATACATCTGCACATGGTGATATAGGACAACACAAAATTGTTGCAATAATTTAGAATATGTAATGTTTCCAATATCATTATCATCTACATTTCCATCTGTCACGATAGATTGCAGAGTTAGGCCTAACATGATGCTTGAACAAAAAAAATAATAATCTATGGTTCTTTGACGTAGTTTGTAGCTAGTGTTTCACAGTGTCGGTATGCTTATTCCATTTTTGAATGAAGGATCCTGTCTGTTTTGCATCCGAATTTATACATTACCTATAGTCTCACATACTGCAGTCTCAGCTAATCTCTCGGCTTGGTTATATCCCTGCACCTGTTGTTTTGCTAAACTTATTTCCACAACTCTTTTGTGCTCAACACTCAAGATCGAAGGAAACCAAGGAGAAAGGACAGGTTGTGTTTTTGCATCAATGTAAGGATACCTATTTTGGACATGCTGTTCCATCTAGTAGGCTACCGATGTGTCTTTGACCAGCTTTAACAGCATGAAAATCTTTACGCGGGCATGTGTGATTCTTGCAGATTTTTTCCTGTTTGATTTCATCCTACCTCTATGTTGCATCACAGAAGCCCGTATGCACCTACCCTGATAAGGCGAGACGAGCACATTTGTATAGCTTTATCATTTACAAATAGGCTTTATGTGTGTGACGACTTTTGTAATGAGACATCAACAGATAGACTTCTGGCAGGCTACTGTTTGATGCTTTAAGACCGAAGAATAACACAATAAGCTGTATCATTAAATTGTATTTTCATGGCCTTTAGAGGTTCATTGTGCATTAATTATTTTTCTGTATACTGGTAGGCTTATTCCTTATTTTCCTTTTATGGAAATATGTGAATCATGTAAACTCGGTGCCATCTGTCAATAATTGAGCATTACTGAAACAAGATTTCACCATTCATTTCTACTATCAGTCATGCCCATATAACTTAGGCCTTTTCGTATTATCTCGTTGCAGTTATCTAAGTACTGTAGCCTGCATCAATGTGAGAAATATAATCAAGAGACGCCTTTCTTGAATGAATAGATTATCTTATTCTGGCGTGTATAGTGTTTTCATTTCTTGGCCTGCCAGAGTGCGTTTCACATGATTGCTTCAGCAAAATCCATCTTATCACGGTAGATTTTTTGTCTGCCCCCTAGGCACGTCTCCACAGCAGCATATATGTAAACTCAATATATTAGGCAAGATATTTTTTTAATGTAACCGTTTATCTGCCCATACGGTGTGTATAAAATAATGTGAACAACTATTTCTATGCTGCTGCGACTGATTATGATCATGAAGGCAGACAAAGAAAAAAGGACCGTTGGAAGGTCGTAAGTGATCTGTCTTTACTATTTACTTTGTTCCAGTGGTTTTATTAATATTTTAAAAAGATGGATGTAGTTTTTATATGTGTTGCATGGCCCTAAGAGCAGTATCTTGCTCTGCTCATAGCCTGCAGGAAGACGAATTAGCATGTATGGTCCATTAGGCAGACCTGTAGCGCGTGTTCTCCACCTTCTGTTCGTATTTGCTTCTTGATCTTGATGGAGCGTCAAGATAGCACCACACATCACCGAACTGAAATTATTCTAGACAATTTTTAAGAATTTCGTAGAATGACCAAAATAACGCAACAAAAAAGAAATTGTAGGATGCTGGATTAACTGGGATAACGGAGAATAGAAAGAGAAAAAAACATTGTGATGCTGTAGTCCTCATGCGTTTTTCAGGTACTTCTACATTTTTTCTGAGCTAAACCCAAGAGAAAAGCAATGGTCAGATGTTAATTAGAACCAAAGATCAATTAACAGATAATAAATCAAACCGTGTCAAAGGAGCATACAACAATAATTTGAACATTCATATGGCGTGACTGAAACTGTTGGGACCCGAATGGCGCGCTGCACGTATAAAACCCTATCCTATCTAAATATTTGTTCAAATCCCCGAATAAGACGGAAAGGAAGTTAGCAGTTGACCGCTGACAGTTGGGCAGTTGGGTTGCCACAGAGCAGCCCTGAAGTGTCCCTCCACACCGAGGAGAGCCAAACGAAGAACCCTTAAGTGAATTAAAGAAACCAAATAAGCAAAATGGCTACTTAACTGAATGTAAAATCTAAAGAAACCGGCAAATATCTGACCGTTTCACAGACGTTGTATGAAAGAACTATTGAGATCCTTTTGAAATCAAAGAGCAGGGATGTTATCTAAACTCCTGATGCACAATTCAGTGAAAGATAACATAAATAATACCAATACACTTTTCTGATCGTTTTAATTCTGGCGGTTCAATAATTTGTGTTCACTTTTGTTTTCGTTTCATTTATAGCATCTCCTGTAATCTATTGTGATAATATTCACATTTATATAATTAATAGGATGTACCGGCATAAAAACTGAATCTATGCTATGGCAAAATGATATTTTATTTTATATGAAACTCCAAAATGTTATGAAACAATAGTTCATAGAATTCCCTATGCAACTTGCTATATTTTAGTGAATCTGGGGAATTATATTCATGTAACATTTAATGTGGTAATGCGTTAAAGAAACGTTCAATTTTAGCATATTATAGACTTACTCTGAAGGAGTAATTGGCGGTGTTATAAATACTAGCCTGTGGTACATATAGATTAGGCATAAAAAGCAATATTAGATACATCATGGGCATTTAGAAGACTACGGCAGTTAATGTAAGTTATGTAATCATCAATAAAATAATTACTGTAAGTTTTGCCGTTTATTTTGTCATACACCTCTCTGGTAAAATAGGTGTGTAATTCATTGCATTGGCTAATTGATCTAAATATTGCCCGCTATTTTGTTATTGTTTTGTTTTCTTGAGAAATTATAACCTAACCTATTTTCAGATTGCTTTTCTTTTTCGTTTTAGATGAAACTGTTTTAAGATCGACTGTAGGCTTTTTCCCATCTTTGGGAAGGTATGTGAACTCCATGACATATCCTGAGTTTTGGAAAATAAATCTGTTTGTAAATGTGACAATAAGTGAAGACATAAAAGGAACAAGTGTGAGACCTTTACGGCATCCACACTTCCTTTTTGGACAGAAAATGCACCTTTCCTGTTTAAGTGCACAATTTTTATTTTTGGTCATCTTGACTATAGGGACAGGGATATAAAAACACAATGACCACGCGCACAATGGGTCTCTTGATGTGAGAAAGTGTTACCCAGGGTACAGGGCTCGTTTTTCCCGACATTAAATCCATAATCCTTGTCACGCAATGTTGCACGAAAGTTTGACATGGCATTAACTAGGCTACTACAGCTGACCAATTCTTAATTATGGAGCTGTAATCTGACTGCATAAGAGATCGTCGATAAACATATTTTCGATTGCATACAGTGTTATGGCTACGGCAACTCTGTATTTGTAAAATCAGACCACTTAAAACATCATGCGCTGATGTTAACACTGTCGAAATGATAAAAAACGGTCTACATTAAGGTATGATTTTATGTTGAATTATCATAATAATATCTGTATAATATCCGCTTATCTAACACTTAGTGACAACCTAGGACAGACAAAAAACATTTACCATGTCAGACATCAGATAATATCATATTTTAAGAAAGTAACACAACTTTATCTAATTCACTTAACTAATTCAACCTTCTAATACCCTCCTATCTCTTGTGATCTGTCCCTGAAATCCAACTCATTTAACACAGAACCTTAAAAAAGTATTTTCCCCTAAAAGCAAAAGAGAGACTTGTTTCCCAGAAGACAGTGACAAGCTGGGGATGAGTCATTGTCAAGCTGCATCCGTTAGAGGTGTATCAGCCCTCATCACACTGGGTGTGTGCACTCTTGTGTGGTAGTCTCTAGCCAGGTTCGGAGTGCTCAGTTTGCATAAAATGACACGAATGTATTTGTAGACTATTGTTTGGTTTTTATAATGTCCTTATAATAGTTCTCCTTCTGAGAATTTCATTTTTTATGTCAGTCAGAAAATGCAAAGCTACAAAGTTAGCAGGAGTTTTGATGTTTTTTTTTTCGCCGAGCAAAAATGTAACAATGACATTATTTATTTTTTGCTTTGATATTGACCAAGCGTTCATTCCAAATCTGCTAGGTCCATTGAATGTGGCAGCAAGCATTTTGTTGCATGTTCAGACTCAGCAGACACATTTTTTCACCTCACATTTCTGATTTCTTTAAACATGCAGCAAGAAAGCCCTAATTTGACGCTTGTGTGGAATGGTCTCTTACAGCAAAAGTCAGGTTGTTCACATTTTGTCAGAAATGGGCTCCCTTGCCTTTCTGAGTGGCAGTGCAAACAGCAGGCCTGAAGAATGAAGCATTCACCTCTCCCTGCGTGGCCCGTGGAGATGCCTGCCTGCCTGCCGGCCTGCCTGCCTGCCTGCCACTGTTTGTTTATTTGGGAAAGGAAGGTCTTCTCTCGGCATGTCCTCTCAGAGCTAACAAATATAGGCATGACAGCTGCCATCCGTGCCCTTCAGTGGGTCTCTGTGTCGCCCTCTGCCCACCCTCTCCCTCTCTCTGTCTCTCTCTCTTTCTCTTTCCGTCTCTCTGTCTCTCTCTTTCTCTCTCGCTCTCCATCTCTCTTCTCTTCTCGTGTCTTTCTCTGTCTCTCTGCGGCCCTGGAGTAAGTCAGCTTCGCCAGCCTGGTGCGGAGAGACGGCCATTAGCACGCATTAAACATTCAGCCCTCGATCCGGCGGCCGCAAAGCCCACCACACCTCTCTCTCTCGCACCCACATGGGGCCCCCGACTTATGCACAGCTGTACCCCCCACCCCCCGAGAGCCAGACCCTGGGTTTTAAGGAGGTGTGGGGGGGTTTGTATTGGCACTATTCTTCAAAAATAAATTGCCGGACTGAATGCTGACTGATTTGAGCTGCATTTGTGTGTTTTAGAATCCGTTATGAATTATTGATTTATTTAATTAAATTCTTTTTCTCCCCCAGTGACTGGCAGGGAGAGTATATGGTGTTCCTCGTACCACTCGTTTTAAAAAGAACCAAACCCCTCCTGAACTGACAAAAAAAGAAACAACCTGGAATGTTAAAACGAGCATGGAGAAGAAGAAGAAGAAGAACAGCACAGATTTCTTTTCATGAAATCACCCACTTTTTTCCGCCCCTCCACTCCTTCTCCTTTTTTTCTACCTCCCACCTTTGTTTTAAAAACTGGGAAGCTTTTAGCTTTTGAAAAGTATCCCTTTTCCTATCTGTGCAGAAGCGCCCAGGACATCATCACCTCCGCCCTCCTCGCCTCCCGATTGGCTGCTGCACAAATAGCTGGCATTCCTGCCACAAAGGGCCTGATGATATGGCATTGGGGCGCTCGGTGATCTCCCAAATTAATTAAAGCCTTTCTTCTGACTACAGAGGGGGGAACCTGAGGTCTTTGTGCCTCTCCTAGGTCCTGAGACTTGGCATTAAATGCGAGAGGCAGCTATAAATCTGTCACTGGCTGCTTTCTTCCTCTCCCGCGGGTTCACAGGGCTCAAATAGGCTGTAATGCAGAGTGCGACCATTCCTCAGCCCCAAAACCACTATCCCCCCTGAACCCCCAAGCCCCCACCCCCCTAACCCCACCCTGTTCCCAGGTCTCCCCAGTAGTGCCGCTTAACTCCAAACCCCTGCCCCCCACCCCCCTCCTCGTATCCTCCTGATGCGCGCCATATTTATTTGAATGTGAGAAGGTCTCTTGTTTTCTCTGGCAGAGGGGCTCGGAGACACCAGGAGCTCATCTCTCCCCACCCCGTCTCTCTATATCCTCACATCCCCCACCCACCCACCCACCCCAGACCCCCTGCTACTGCCAGCCACAGCCCCCCTCGTGCGAATGCTCTGGCCTAGGCTTTCACAAACTTGAACCAGAGCCTACAAGCTGTCCCCACAAGCTCCAGATAAGGGTTGAGGGGATGCAGTGTGTGTGTGTGTGTGTGTGTGTGTGTGTGTGTGTGTGTGTGTGTGTGTGTGTGTGTGTATCTGTCTGTGTCTGTGTCTGTGTAAACGTGTGCCCATGCATGTGTTCCTGATGTCCTTGCATGCACTTTGTGGATGCCTAAATATCCATGAATGTGTGTGTGTGTGTGTATGTGTGTGTATGTGTGTGTGTGTGTGTGTGTGTGCGTGTATGTTTTGTTAGTTAAAATGTTTTGGAGCTACAGACCTTTCGAAGGTATCATCTTGTCAGTAGCGGAGGCTCATTTCGTGCCTCTTCCCCATGTTTTGCTCGTCTCTGCAAGCTGTTCTGCGTGACCCCTTTGTCCGTCATGTGTCTCCGCGGTCCCTTAACGAGCCTCTCAGAGCTTCTGGTGATGTCTTCTCATGCTCACTTTCTTCCTCACTCCTGGACCTCTCCTCCTTTCCCACAAGGCCAAAGTCATCCTCAAGCACGGTAACTCAATGATGCGCTTCCCCCCCCTTTTTTCTTTCCTGTCAAAATATGACCTGTCAGCATTTTCACCATGTTTGTTAGTAGGCAGGCAAATTCTGAGAAGGACAGCAGAGCAGAGTAGGTGAAAGGGGGGTGTTGGGGATGAGGGATGGGGGTGGGAGTGTGGGGGGATACAAAAGGGGAATCCCTACACTCTCTGGGTGCAGGAAATGGATAAGTTGTTCATTTGGAGAGCCCCCATACGGAGCCCAGACAGTGAAATCGGGATCAGAGGAGCAGATATCCAAACCTCAGGAATGCTAATGCTCTCAGTCCAACCACTCCCCAATACACACACACACACGCACACACACACACACACACACACACACACACACACACACCCACACACACACACACACCCACACACACACACGTCACCCCACCCCACCCCAGACCCCCAGACCCCTATTCCCATGTTCATCGCCCCACCACCGGCCTCAGTCTACACCACTGGCCGACGCTTCGTTGAAAAAGTCAGAAGTCAGAAAAAGTTTGCCACAGTGCGGTTCTGTGTCTGGAGCCCCAAGGCATGCTGGGAAGGGAGGGGGAAATCTGACATTTTTCCTGTGCTCCTCTTCCCCGGCCGCCCTCATGAAGAGCAGGAAGTCACATGGGTGTTGAACAATGTGGAGAATGGGCCTCGGTGCGAAGCCCTCTGGAATTCCCTTCCCCACGTCGAGGCAGCGAGGCGCTGGGCCAAGCGATAATGGACGTGGCTCACACCAAAACACCCCAGAGTGTGTACTTGTGTGTGTGTATGTGTGTGTGTATGTGTGTGTGCATGTGTTTGTGTGTGTGTGAGTGTGTACTTGTGTGTGTGTGTGTGTGTATGTGTTTGTGCGAGTCTCTTGTGAATGTGTATGTGAAGTTAAGTCTTCATTGCAATCCTTGGGGGAGGAGCCTTGTCTTCTTCATTTGACCTATCTGGGGGGGTAGTATACGTATACACATGTAAAAAGGGGACAAGACCGGAGCACTCCGTAGACAAAGGTTTTAATTGATGTAACACGCCCATTCGGGCCAGGAACCAATCCCATCAGGCATGACCTTTTTTTAAATTCTGTACATCATTCACAGTTGACTGTTTGACTCTGAAGAAGACGCAGTCGCGTCGAAACGTTAGTCGTTTTCTGCACCATTAAAACCTTTGTCTACGGAGTGCTCCGGTCTTGTCCCCTTTTTACATACAGTATATTGTGTCCTGGACCGTGAGCACCTATCGAGGCTTGAAGCGCATCAGACTCCCAGTGACTATACGTATACACATGTACACTCACATGGAGGAGTGAGCTGGCCCACACTCCGAGCACACACACCCACAGATACCTATAGCAGAGAGCTGCCATTAATCCGGCACCTAGGGTGCACGTGTTTGTCTGTGCATGAAGAGTGTATACGTGTGTATATGTGTGTGAGAGCGCCTACTAGAATGTATGCTCGTGTGCACGGGCTAGTCTGCAGACATGGGTATATATGCATATACACCACGTATGTGTTTCGTTGTATTTTCTTTTTTAGAGATGACACACACAACATGTCGAAACCCCACCTGTGGACCTCGTCTTAGCCGTGGGACAGACTCCCTGTCATCACACAGTGTCCGGCCGTGCTTCTAGTTGTGTGCATCTTCGTGCTTGGTGGCCACGTAATCAACACTGACGCAGGGCCGGCCAGTCTGGTCCAGGGGGGTGCGGGCCAAGCGGGTCGACTGATACTGATTACACCAATTCATCATCTTTCGCCGACACTGTCCCTCCATGTTTGTTTTGATCCCTTCCCCGCCGGCGTGGTGACAGTGAAGGATGGGCGAGCGCGTGGTCTGAGAGCGAGACTGGGCGGCACAGCGCCACACAGAAACCCACTACCGCCACTGGCCCAGCGCTTTAAAATGTGCTGTCAGTGTGTGTGTGTGTGTGTGTGTGTGTGTGTGTGTGTCTGTGGTTGGGGGAGGTTAAGGGAGTGTGTGTGTGTGTGTGTGTGTGTGTGTGTGTGTGTGTGTATGGTCAGGGGAGGTTAGAGGAGCGTGTGTGTGTGTGTGTGTGTGTGCGTGCGTGCATACTAGTGTGTATGTGTGTGTGTGTGTGTGTGTGTGTGTGTGTGCACGAGTGTGTGTGTATCTGTGTGTGTGTGTGTGCGTGCACGAGTGTGTGTGTGTATGTGTGTGTGTGCGTGCACGAGTGTGTGTGTGTGTGTATGTGTGTGGTGGCCAGGCAGGTCAGCTAATTGCGGGCCCTGAAGTGTAACATAAGGTGATGGGAGGATTATGGCATGTTGACTTGTGTTCACCAGGGGGCTAAAGTGACACTCTCTCACCCCTGACCGGACAGTTATAGAAGCCCCTCTTACCGGAGAGAGACTTTTGTGTCAGATTAAGGCAACACTGTTCAGACTTCCCTGTCTCTCTCTCTCTCTCTCTCTTTCTCTTTCTGTCTCTGTCTGTCCATAAACAGCACATGCAGCACTATGTTCACAATGGTTAACCTTAGCACTTCCTTTTTGTGTGTCCATTAGTTGAAAATTTTTGGGCAGAAAAGAAAAGAAAACTAACTTATCAGGGAGGGTAGCATATCCTGTTTGTAATGAAAAGGTTCCCTCAGCTGTAATCCATAGACAATGTAAATATGAAAAAAAAAGGTACAACAGCGTCTCATTTTCTCAAAAGTCGGCAATGTCCTAATGTATCCTGGCTTTTAACATATAATTTTCACAATTCAAAACTCTGCTATTTAGTGTTAGTAGTTATTTGAATTATCTGTATTTATTGTGGCAACATGTCAGGGCGGTGTATCTCTTCCTGCATCAGACGGTGTGCTAGCATGTTCACTCAGCACCACAGTCTCGGTCACACACGCAGCTATGAAACCTCACACGGCCGCCTGGCGCAGGCTACACTCCTGGAAAAAGGGCTTTTATTTTCTTATATTTTATAGTATTTGGGCTTGAGCTGTTGTGGTTTTTTCTTTGTCTCAAATTTTGTCTCCCTCCACATATTGTTCTAATCACAAATTTCTCACTACTATGTTAAGGGGCTTTGTATGATACACGGCCATTAAAATGGTATATAAATACAGTGTGCAATTGTTAATGTGACTCGGATATGGTGAAAGACATTTGATTTGATTTGAGTTGATTTTTATATTCAGCCATATTCCTTATATTCGTACATTTAAAGTGAACATGAAAACATTACATAGACAAAACATATGCAGTTTAAAATTATTGGAGTCATCTGCTAACCTATGTCAAAAATAAAATAAAATGAAAATAAAAAAAATTAACTTGCATGGGTGCACCCATGTGAACTTTGATCAGTTCTAGGGGGGTGTGCAAAATAAATATGTGAATGGGTTCTCAGCCCTTACCAACATAATGATAGAGGTTAGGCACCAAAAATATCTTACATTTAAACTATTGCCAATACAACTCAAATGACACTACATTATTATCTACCACATATACTCATATTTCATTAATGTAACAATAATTTAAAAAACTATAGCAAGCTGTCCTTGGTGCAGGAGGTACTTGGCAGGACATAAAGGATCTTAGTGTGTATGCAGCAGTTAACAGCTTGGGAGCCACTGCTTAGTTAAGGTCTGCTCTTAGAGCTAAATTAGGAAATATTCATTGTTGATTTGAAAATTGATATTTAAAGAAATTTCTAGTGGTTGCATAATACCTCAGGGTTTTTTTGAACTCTGCAGTTTATACCCTGACTAAAACCCACCCAAAGTGTTTTGAAATAAAAGTAAAATTGATATTTAAAATAGCATCAACTATTATTAGCATTTAATGACAAACTATGCCAAAAAATACTCTTACTAGTTGCACATGGATATCTTCATTAATGTAACATTATTTTTGAGAAATGTCACATGTTCTCATTTCAACTGCAGGCACTGAAATTTGTACAGCCTTCCCTGCCCCATATCAAGATGTTTTTTTTATTATTTTTAAATTTTTACAAAAGTGCTGTCGATGCTTTCTGCACGTTTAAGCTCTCTTTCATTTCTCTTTGGCTGACTGAGCACACTCCATGAGTCTGCTCTGGGCATGTTCTTTAATGACTCTATACGAGACAAAGGCCAACGCATTAAAAATTCACCAAATTCATCAGAGGAAAGAGAAGGGAAGATTCATGACCACTGTACTGCGACGAGAGGTATGTTCTGCATTTCTGCGGTTTCGTTTTGACTGCCATTCTCACACAAACACATCCACTGCTAGCGGCTCAGTGCCACTTTGGTTAGACATGAAAAATGGACAAAAGTCTCGGGGCAATTTTGGGACCAGCAGAAAGAACAGAGACAACAGAGAAATCCCTCTGAAAAGACCTTGTTGTAGTAACCTCCCATGTGGCCAACACAGAGCAAGGAAAACATTGTAGTGTGTGTGTGTGTGTGTGTGTGTCCATGTGTGTGTGTGTGTGTGTGCGCATGTGTGTGCGTGCCTGTGTTCATGTGTGTGTGTGTGCGTGTGTGTGTGTGTGTGTGTGTGTGTGTGCGCGTGTGTGTGTCTGTGTGCATGCATGTGTTTATGTGCGTGTGTGTGTCCATGTGTGTGTGTGTGTGTGTGTGTGTGTGTGCGCGCGTGTGTGTGTGTCTGTGTGCATGCATGTATTTATGTGTGTGTGTGTGTGTGTGTGTGTGTGTGTGTGTATGCATGTGTGTGTGTGCGTGCGTGTGTTTATGTGTGTGTGTGTGTGTGCATGTGTGTGTGTGTGTGAATGTTTGTGCCTGTGTTAGGGGGAGAGGATGAATTGTCTGGATCACATTTCTCTGCTCATTCATCTTCACAGGGTTCATATTGTGTCTTCAAAGATGGCAGCTTTGGCAGAGATTGAATGTAATGATATTTATTGGGACATGCCGATTCCTGCAGTCCGCCTCTCTCTTACATCAGTGATGCAACTGTGGAGCTCTATTTACATATGCCAGACTGAGTTTCAAACATTTAGACTATTTGCTCCTCTTCTTTTGCTCCTCACACTGTTTACATTATAAATATTAATACACGAGAGAGGCAAGAAGGACACACACAAAGTTAAAAGGACTTGACTTACAAATACCAATACAAAAACTTTATTGTCCATAAATGTGAAAAAATGCCTTTAGTTTCACCCTAAAAAAAAACATAAAGACAAAACATTTTAAACAATGCAATACCAAGCACTCCACTTTGTGTACGCAGTTTTCGATGCATCTATTTAAATCATTGTCTTCTCATTTTTTTGCAATTTTTAGCAAAACATAAAACAAAAAATGATGTATTCATAGCAGGAGTACATGAGTAGGATGCTGGAGTGCTGGGGACGCTGAGGAGGGTTGTGTGGTAAAGTAAGAAATGTGTACTGACAGGCTGTCCGTGTCCACAAACACTAACTATGGATCATTAGGCGTGTGTCAGTGTGCTTATCCCCTCTTTCCACTATGAGGATTTCAGGTGGCTGGATTTGCATGCACGATTGCCTTGTGTGTGTGTGTGTGTGTGTGTGCGCGTGTGTGTTTGTGTGTGTGTGAGACAGCAAGAGTTTGAGTAGGTGTGTATGTGCTTGTGAAAGTGTGTGTGGGTACATAAATGCATTTTTGTCTTCCAAGTACAACTGCATTTTGTACATATAATGGTGCCTGCTCATGTGTGTATGCATGCTGGTGTGTACCTGATGTGCTTTCCCGGTTGTTGGATCACAGGGAATGGCTGGACAGACAGTGTCTGTGTGTCTGCAGTTTGCTTTTGTAGAAAGCTGCAGCTCCCCTATGTGGCTTGGTAGGGTAACACCAGCAGACTTTAACACAGACAGGGCAGGCAGAGTGGATCTGAGACCAGCAAAAACGCAAAACACTATTTCAGTATTGCAGAGGACATCACAAATTAGAATAGATCTCTCATCATTACAGTCTGCTGCAGTCAAGCTAGTCTGTTTCATGCATACAAACAAATAAGCAAATTAGGCAAGCAAGTATCACAAGGGGATTCTACTATGATGATGTGAACATAATTTGAGCATAATTGAACATCTGAATATCATTTGGCCTAGTTACTGAAAGCCTAAGCCCCCTGTACGTCACTCCTGTCAACCTGTTGGGGGACACAACTGAATGTATGCAGTGGTGTGCTAGTGGGCAATCTATACAAGCAGTAGTATAAGAAAGGTGGATAGACTATGCATATTCATAACATTAATGACCATAAAATGGCAAGTAAATGAGGTTTTGTATTTCAAAAGGGGTGTGTAAGCAGTGTTTACATGCATTTGCCTGTCGCTGCCCCACTGAATATATGGATGCTCTCTGCTTTCAGCACCAGGGAGATAAGAGTGCCAGGGATAAAATATGGCATGTCACTGTCCTTCAACACATGCGCCATGGACACACACACACATACACTTTCAGTTGTTTACCCGGGGCACCTTGGTTCAAGTTTGTGTTTATGGTCCGGTGCCGTGACTGAAGCTTCAGAGAGGAGCTGTGTGTCTAATGTTGGATCAGGTGTCCTGTGTGTATCGAATCGCAGCGTCCTGAGTGCAGCTTCGAGATGAGAGCTTTCTCTCCCTCTTTCTCTCTCTCTTGCTTTCTCTCTATCTCTCTCTTTCTCTCTCTGTCCACTTCACCTTGCTCCTCTTAGGCCACACCTGACACCAGATGCTCCCTGGGTGGCGGTCTGTCAATAGTGGGGCACGTGTGCGGGGCGCAAACAGCTTATTTCGAACGTAAGCACACCAGCGAGTACGCTCATACACACATGTATAAGTACGATGCTACACACACAAATATGCATGCGTAAACACACGTAAACATATTATTTAGATGTGTTATTAAATTAAGTATTAAGATAACTTCACACACAAATGAACACTGATGAACATAAAGCGAGTCTGCAAGTGGGTAAACAGTGACATACATGCAGGTGGACATATATGCATATATGGACTGACATATATGCAGACCCAATGGATGAACTTTCAGATATGGAAATTCAGCATCATGATCAACAAACAGATGCACATACAGACAGATGCACACACATATATACACACACATCCCTTTACAAGCACATACAAGCATGGACAAATGCACACACAGAGACAGACACAGACACACACACACACACACACACACACACACACACACACAGACTCATGAAGAGAAGCATTCCTGCGTCACGCCTCATCGCTGAAGGACCTTTGAGGCTGCCATACACTTGTTTACTGATGCAAATTAGCCACTGCTGAGCCTGCAGAGGATCTGTGAAGCATGGAATGCAAGGTGGGTGTGTGGTGCTGTTTTTGCTCCAATACATGGCGCCTCTCCACCCTGCCCCACCCTAACACACCCTCCTCCCTCGACCACCCCCAGCAGAGGAATGCTCTTACGGCATCCCCCCTCTTGGACAGGATCACTGGGCCGGGGTGATGGACACTCTGACACGCTCTCACTAGCATGGAGTGGCTCCCAGCCACTGATGGAGTGAGCTGCTGCTGTTGCTGTTGCTGTTGCTGCTGCTGCCGCTGTTGTGGCTGCTGCTATAGCCTCTGTGCTGTGGCGACTACCCATCCCCCAACAAAACTTCCAACCAGCCCACAGCCATCCCGTGGCATCCACAGAGGAGATGCTCTTTTGGATATGTGTTTCGCAGACATGTGTGTCATTGTGAAGTTAAACTAATGTAAAAACATCCATGTTGGAGATTTACTTAAAAAAATTCTATGCTTCATTTTTCATAGTGTAAATGCAATGTAATCTAAGGACGCAATCAGCCTCATTCACCAGCACTGAGTCAAGCAGGAAGATTGATAATGGAGATGGTATATGAAGACACACATGCTGTGCTGTGTCAGCATGTGTGTACTGTATGTGTGTATGTATGTGGGACCTTCTCTTCTCCTCTCCAGCTCTCCAGTGGAAACAGCCTTCTAATTATTCACTGTTGCACTGTTGCACTTTAATGTAATAAACTCCACATTCTCCCCGCTAAGGTCAGACCTTGCAAACAATTTGCTGTTTGTTCGGTTCTCTATCGCATCCCACATATAGAAAAGCTCAAAAGCGATGCAAGTAAATAAAAGCCTTTAATTCATCATTTCTGGCTTCCTTCTACTCAAAATGCCCATGTGTTTCGGCCAAGCAGATCTTCATTAGGGCAATTAAAATGATTAGCCAACAACAAGTAGTCCAAAAACTGGTTTAAAAACGTTTTATTTCCAACACTCTTTGGGTGCCTCTAATTTTTTTTCGCATTTTCTATATCTCAAGGCCAGATCTTGATTTGAGGGAATAAGTAGAGCAGCACCAGAACCACTGCCCAGACCTCAGATGAGTGGGCCTGATGAGATGGTTCTGGGCTGGTTGGCATCTGGGCCAGCTGTTAGCACAAAACAGATGCACCAGCAGCAGGGTGTACCAGAGGGAGATGGTTAGGAGAGGGGTGTGTGTGTGCATGTGTGTGTGTGTGTGTGTGTGTTTATGTGTGTGTGTGTGTGTGTGTGTGTGTGTGTGTGTGTGTGTGGAGGGTAGTCGGGGACACTGGCAGCCATAGTGGTGAGCTGTGATAGTGTGTTGGCACGACTGGCTATGTAGCGTTGGGGTATGTTATGTAGCTGGTGGTGGAAGGAGGGAGGGAGGGAGGGCTTCATCTGGGTGTTAGGGACCTCTTTAAAGGCTGGGCTCATTACTGTCGATGGGGATTAGGCAGCTGGGGCTGGGGGGCTGGGGGGCTGGAGGGGGGCTGGGGCAGTGACAGGAGGCAGTGTCAGTCACTCGGCGGAGGAAGAGGAAACACATCTGCAGAAGCAACTAGCCCAGTGGGGTTGACCCACAGCTCCGGGGAGCCTTTGCCTGCCGCTGGGGGACCCACCGGGACCCACCGGCTCCTTGGGTGTTTGTCTAAGCTCATGTGGCCTCATCCTCAAATCTGGCTTGACCCAAGTGACTGGGGATGCTGCCAGTGGCAGTGGTCAAGTGAAAATGGATGCTATCCATTCTATCTGCTTACTACACTACTGTGAAAATCCATAAACCTGGAAGCTAAATATTGTCTACAAATGAGGTCCATTCAGCGATATGGTGAACATCCAAGTATCTTCTCCCAGAGCACTACAAAGTATTCTGTCAATTCCATCTGACTCACAAGTACAAATATTTATAAAGACATTGATTTAACCATTTGTTTTTGAGGTGGCCCGAATTCTCTCTTCTTGTTTTGTGAGCTGTAATTGCTTCCCCCTTCCCTCTGTGGGGGTCCTGCTGTGCCGTGTTCCTGCATCCCCCAGAGCGCTCCAGAGCCCAGGTGGGAGAGGTAAACACTCCACAGGGAAGAGGAGGAAGAGGGGGCAAGATGGAGGGGGAGGAGGAGGAGAAGGTGGAGGAGGAGGTGGAGGAGGAGGAGGAGGAGAAGGAATGCTCCTGTTTTCCCGAGCTCCGGAGCAGTAGATCTCCCCCTTAGCCCAGCCCCCAAACCTGTGAGTGCCTCTCCCCTGGCTGTGGGCTCGTCTTGAGTGTTGTGATGTGGATGTGTCGTCTGCCTGCCTCCTCACTCACCTGCACTAGGTGTACTAATTACAGCCCACGCAGTGGCAGCGCAGCCTGGAGGAGCGGCAGCAGCACCACCAGCCAGCCAGATACCTGCCCTGCCCTGCCCTGCCTGTCCCGTCCCGGCCCGACCCCGTCCCGTCCCGTCCCGTCCCGTCCTTGTTTTGGTTGCAGGGCTGCTGCTGCTGAAACGGCCTGTCTGCAGTTTCTGGGCCAAAGCGGAATGGAGCTGTCAGACATGACGCGCTCGCTGTTGTTGTTGCCAGTAGGGTTTTGTGCTCAAAGTGGGAACCTCTTAAACACCTCTCCCTCTTTTTCTCTTTTTCTTCTCTCTCTCTGTTTCTCAGTCTTTCTCTCTCCTCTCCATTCCCTGTTGACCTTCTCTCTCCTCTCTCTTCCTCTGCCTCTCTCTCTCTCTCTTTTTCTCGCTTCCTCCCTCCCTGTGATGGCATGTTGTTTAATCCAGCTGTTTAACTGGCGAAGCAAAGTGCAGATGAACAGATCTGTCCATAGACGAGTGCACAGCCAGACTCCCAGACAGCTGCTCTTCCCCAAAGCGCTGTACAGCTCCCCCTGCTGTCAGCAGCCTCCCCTGCAGTCCTCTTGCTGGGACCCCCCCCCCCCCCTCAAAAGGGGGGGTGGGGGTCAGACTGGGGAGGACTGGATAGTCACCTACCCCCAATCCTCCACTCCCCACCGCCGCCCCCCTACCCTCCCATGTGAGTGGGTGGTCCTGCCCGGCCCACCGCCTCAGCCTCCCTCTCTCTCTCCCTCACACATGTAGCCCTCTGGCCCTGCCTGCCACGGGGATAGATCTATGCACCCTGGATGGTTACACACTCACGAACACGCACACATGCACACACATACACACGCACAAACACACACACACACACACATGCATACGCGCACACACATGCACACAAACACTGACGCACACAGACACACACACACGCATGCACATGCCCATGTACACACACACACACACACACAAACACACAGACACATTCACCACACACACATACCCACACACACCTTGGAGTTGTGCCGATCTCCTCTACTCTATGATTAGCCGCTCCTGACACCTGCAGGTGTGTGTGTGTGTGTGTGTGTGTGTGTGTGTGTGTGTGTGTGTGAGTGAGTGTGTGTGTGTGTGTAAGACAGGGGTGTAGGGGTGCAAGGCCTAGAGGGTGGATTCCACAGGTTTGTATGGTGAGCGCTGCTCAACCCTGCAGCTGTGCTGGAGCTGCCTCAAAGGTGTAATTCCTGTAAATTGGCTTCCGACTTACACCTTGTGGCATTCTCCCTCTTTTTCACTCTGTGCGTGTGTGTTTGTGTGTGTTTGTGTGTGTGTGTGTGTGTGTCTGGGTGTGTGCGTCAGAGAGAGAAAAAGAGAGCGAGAGAGACAGAGGGAGGGAAAGCCTGCAGCGTTTGGCCAAGGTGTTACTGTGTAATTCATTTCCTTCCTCTACCAAGACTTACATACATTCCACCACCAGTGTGTGTATGCCCCAAAACACTGCAGCAGGGAGGGAGAGACAGAGAGAGGGAGGGAGAGAGAGTGAGGGAGAGAGATACTGAGGGAGAGAGAGTGAGGGAGAGCGAGTGAGAGAGAAAAAGAGAGAGAAATAGAAAGAGAGAGAGAGAGACTGAGGGAGAAACAGAGAGAGAAATAGAGAGAGACAGAAAGAGAGAGAAAGAGAGTGATGAGGCCCTGGGGCCACATGTGCCCCACCCCCTCATATCATCAACACATACCATCATATTTTTAACCCTCGAGAGAGCGCGCTGAGCACCGCCGACACTCACACAGGGACAGAAACAACACATGGCGCTAACCACTGCTCATTTCCTGTTTTTATTTGTTTACAGGCCCTCTGTCAGTCTACAGTCTGTCACGTCTTCTTCACCCATACACTCCTCCTCACTCTCCTCTTGAGACCTCTAAACACCAACTCTGACACAGTGCAGCACGCTTTGCTTGTTATTATTGTTAGTTTAGATTCCATTGTTTTTAATAAACCCCCACACACACACCAGCGTTGAACTGTGCTGCCGACGTTGTGCTGATGGTCTATTTTTTTGTCGGGGTTGCTCAATAGAATCCATTGTTCATCATAACGACTGTAGATTAACCACTTGGAAAGCACTATAGTGTTTGCTGTGTGCAAGGTCGGTCGGTGTGTGTGTGGGTGCAAACAAAATCGTCGAATACAAAAGTGTGCCACACAATAATGTCTAAGCCGGTTTTTATGGGGGCCTTTTTCTCTCCTCTCTCCTTATCTTTTTCCCTCTAAAGTCTCCCAGCCTGTCTCCCAGCCTGTCTGTCTGTCTGTCTGTCTGTCTGTTCGTTCCTCAGGCCTGTCTCACCATCTCCTCCCCGTGTCTGATTTATATACTGTGCTGTTTTCCCTGGCCCACAAGGCGCTGGCGTTTGCACTAGGGCAACTCAACCGGAACCCGTGTCATTCAAATCCAGAGAAATAAATGGCCCTATAAATTCCCTCCAATAATAAGCGGGAAGAATGTGTACGCTGGGGAGAGCGCGCAGACCGAGGTGGACCAACTGGGAGAGAGGAGAGGAGAGGAGAGGAGAGAGCTGCTGTGTGCTCGTTAAAAAAGAAAGGGTGCCCGTTTCTCGTCCCTCTCTCTTTCTCTCTCTTCTTCTGTCTCTCTCACTTTCTCTCTCTTCCTCTTTCTCCCTATGTCTCCCTCCCTCCCTCTCTCTCTTCCTCTCTGCCCCACTCTGTCGCTCTCTCTCTCTTCGTTTGTCCGTCTGCCCCCCCCCCTGTCTTTCTCTGTCTCTTTCTCTCTCTCCAGGCCTATTCGCCTCCCTGGCGGGAATGAGGCCTGAGGGAGACCTAAACTCAGCCCACCCAGAGGCAGCTTCTGCCACCAGTGCTCCCAGCCACGAATTTCATACACACACACACACTCACACACTCACACACGCATGCATGCATGCCGGCACACACATGCACACACGCACACACGCACACGCACACACAAACACACAGTCACTTTCCTAATTTCCTTTTGTTTTTCTTTCCTTTTTTGCCTTTTTACACACACACACACACACACACACACACACACACACACAAAGAGGGTATCACTACCTCCAGTGGTGCAGCTGTATTTAAAAAACTGTCAATATTTACAGTAGGCCAATCACACACATATAATATACAGCAGTTTCTGCCCCCCCCCCCCCCCCTCCTTTTTTTCCTGCCAAATTGCATTTACATGAGCTATGTCCCCCTGGGCTCAACCCTTCCTCAGAAGTGGGGGGCAGAGTGTAATTCAGCCTCTCTATCCTTCCTCTGTCTATTCCCCAACCCAGCAGGCTGAATCATTTCTCTTGCCTGACCGAGTCTGGGACTAAGAGCACCTCTCATATCCTTGAGTAAGCAGCGGATGACTGATAATGTTCACACACAACATTGAAAACATGCGTCTCTGTTAAAACACCTATACACACACACATAGAGTATGTGCACTCATGCGCACACACATATAGTCACACACACACACACACACACACACACACACACACACACACACACACACACACACACAGAAATACGGACACACACATAACCATGCGCGTGCATCTGTGTTCACACACACACACGTACAATTAAATGTATACACAGACCCTTGCTAAAACCCATACAGATAGTCTCTCTCTCTCTTGCCTTCTTACTCTCTTTCTCTCACACACACGCACACACATGCACACACACCCACACACACCCACACACACCCACACACACACAGAAACTCATTCTTTCTGTCACTCACACACACAAACACAGAAGCACACACATGAACAGAGACCTGCTGGCTGCGTGTTTAGACATGCTCAAGGACAAGGGCTAGGGAGCAGCAATCAAAAAAAATGGACTTCTTCTGCAACTTTATTTTTCCTGAAGCGCTTGGCCACTGCTGTTTATCCTGCGCCTAATTTATTGGCGTGACCACGATGCCAGGCTGGCTGTGGCGGCCGGCGAAAAAAGCCATTGGCCCCCGCGGCGGGAGTGTGGGCCGCTCTTCCACTGTGGGAAACAGGAAATATAAATATTGTTCCTGTTACTATTCGGTGATGCGCCAACGGCGGATGCCAACTCGGCCGAGAGCGACCGAGCCTCAAGGCGGCGCGAAGTGGCTTTTGATCTTGCCGATGTCTGATTTCTCAACATGTGTGATTCCACTGAAGATGGTTGGATTGGAAGGTGGTTGGGAGGAGTGTGTGTGTGTGTGTATATGTGTGTGTAGGTGTGTTTGTGTGTGTGTATGTGTGTGTGTGTGTTTGTGTGTGTGTATGTGTGTGTTTGTGTTTGTAGGGGGTTATGATATGGTTGACAGAGCTGGGCACAAATACACCATAAAGTATTTTGATACAAAATACAAATACTTGGTCAAAAAATGTATCAAAATATAATACAAAAATACTGGTCTAGAAAATGTATCATGATAAAATACAAGTATTTTGTATTTTGAAAATACAAAAATACACATGAAATAATGCCAGAATTTTCTTTTATTCTTCTTATTATCACAACAAAACATTGCTTATGAATGGTGGTACACCTTCAAGTTATTTCTCAAAAACAGTACTCTTCAAGCTGAATTTTGTTTGCTGGCACTGAACTATGAGTACAATGACATGTAAAAGTCAGTGTTTCGGTCTGCATTTGAAACTGAGGAGCATACAGCAAATAAAAATGGAGGTTGCTAAATTGAAATCCAAAAATTAAAAAAATTAAGCTACAAAACAGAAATCACAGACCGGCTCGTGAGTGTCAAGAAGAGGGCAGGAGACTATCTGACAAAAGTTACCCTTTCAAGTGTATGTCGAGTTACAGTTGATCAAAAACAACATCGAAGACGACATGTTTACGAACATAGTTGAATAATTTTAACAGCTACAATAACCACCATCTTAATTTAGGCTGTCCTCGAGGCTCGAATGCGATGTGCAGTGAAACAACGTCATACATTGTTGTTCTACTATTGGCTAGACGCGTCCGTTTGGACGCCTTCATTAGCATATTATTCGGCTTTTGGTCGCGCCGCGCCACTCGTTCTGGCCGCGCCTCGCCCCCACAATGCTTTGCCGGTGCGGAAATAACGGTCATTCGCCTCCCATTGAAAAGAATGGGGTGCCGCGGGGCGGAGTTCGCATCGCTTGCCAGTGGACATCGGCCTTCAAGCCTCAATGGGCGTGTCACATGATTTAGGCCTATGTCTTGGCCCAAAGACCTGTGGTGATTGATTCACTTATCTTTTACTGATTCAATAACCTCTTAATACACACCGTCCCATATACGGTACGGAAGTGGGGGTGGGGGTGGGGGGTAGCACACATTCTTCTGTCATTCTATTCCAGAATGACTGACATCCAATCCAAAACCCATGCAAGAAACCTCAAGGTCTTGGTTTTCAGTAGAGACCAATATTTTGTTTCTAGGCAAAAGGGTTCTCAAGTTATAGAGGTTTGATTCTGGTTATACAGATTTCGGAACCAAATATCCTATTGGAATTTCCAATAGGGAATAAAGAAAAATGCATGGACATACCTATTGATAAAAATCTACAAAAAAATCAGGTTTTGATCCTTTGCCTCCAATTTTTTACTGTGTGAAGGTAAGACCTGTGTCTGTGGCCTCATTATGCCTTTGTTTGGCCAACAGGTTACTGAAATTATAGGTCTCAGTCACTTTACAGGCTCACATGTTGGACGGAAAGTAAAACCTTCATTCTAACCTATGTACCTCTGTGTCAGTGCATCACAGAATCACCCAGATACTTTATAAATAAACCCAAGAGTGTTACCTTTCCACTGATACCATGTCTGAGTCTAAAACTATGTAGGAGCTGTGCTACCTTGGGCATACTATTTTTTGCAAATAAACTTAAAATATTAGGTGTGTCTTAAGGGGTCAATAATAATAAATTAAAAAAAAGTATTTTAGTATTTTAAATACTCTAATACAGTACCTCAAAGTATTTAAATACAAAATACAAACTACTTTTTAACAAACTTGTAAAATACAAAATACAAAATACACTAAAGTATTTTAAATACGTATTTGAAATACTTGTATTTAAAATACTGCCCAGCTCTGATGGTTGATAAAGGTTGATCAAAGGCATCATGGGAGAGCCTGCACTGTTGAAAGACAGGAAAAGAAGGCCGCGCTATGCATATACAACATTCGTTTCGGAGTTTCAGCATTCTGCGTTCCTCTGTGTGTTTTCAGCTCCTGTGTTTCAGTAGTGTTAATGTTTGGCCAACACTCTAAAAGTAAGTAAAAATTGTTTGAGTGAAGCCTGCTCCTACCCTTGAGGGCCTACACTGTAAGATCCCACACAAGCTGAAGGACCTGGGAGTACGCGAGGGCACATTACCTGCGTAAACAAAACAAACACACGTCTCGTTGCCACTGAGGACTTTTGTTGTTGTCGTCGGGGGGTCCTACTGAAGAACCAGTGACCCTCCTCACCACCACCCCCCACCGCCCCCTCCATCCCCAAAAACATACCCCCGCTTTGGTGCCCCTCCACGCCTCCCCCCCCTCCCTGGAGGGGCAAGAAGGGCAGGCTGTGTTTGAAAGGGGCCGCCACGGTGGCGTTGGCTGAGAGCTGGCGCACTGAGCAGCCTCTGTGCGATGCCAATGACCCGCGGCCCGTTTATTCCTTTACGCGCTCCCACCTCTCTTCTCCGACTCGAGAGGGCAAAAAAAAAAAAAAAAAAGAAGAGGGTGAAAAAAAAGAAAAAAAAAACGGTAAAAAGAAAAATGGCCAACCCTTAAGACTCGAGGAGCAGCCAGGCAGCTGGAGGGGGTGGATGAAGGAGGGGGGTGTCTGCTGCATGTCCAGGTTAGTTAGCAAATGAGTTTCTCACGCGGTAATGAGAGAGTGTGCCAGCCTCCTGCAGGCCAGCCAGGGCCCAGCCTCCAGCAGACCCACACCGGCTCAGAGCCCTTATGTAAGCTGAACCTGACTGTCAGGGGCTGACACTGTACAGACAGGGAATAAATGGAGGGCTCCAAATGATAAATGAGGATGCCTATTAGCAAACACAGCTGATCACATATGGATATACAGTAAAGGTATACAGTTTGGGCACCTCATCTATGGTGGTGGTTCTTTCATGGAAGATAAAAGCACAAAGACAGAATATGTCTATGGGTTTTTCCATTTCTGTGTATTTTTTAAGGTTTATACTGTATATACATATGTGTGACAGTCTTCCTGTATCCATGTGGATAGTGTGTGTGAGAAAGAGGGAGAGCCGGAGAGAGGGAGAGCATTTGCTTGGCTTGTTAATGTAGCCTGCACTATACATTTATCATTTCCCCAAGTCTATCTGTCACTGCAGTTGCTTTATGTCCAATGTAAACAACGTTTATCATTACATACAAATTACAGCCTTTACGTTTTCGCCTGAACAAAGCTGCCTATTGAAACCAGCGCAGGCATTTACGGCCATGCTGAAACCGATACCCCAAGATTATAAGATTTTCTTCTGACATTATTTAGTGATGTTTTGATGTCAGCTTCACTTAAGTTACAAGACAGCAGTCAATAGGCACCCTTGACACCATCACTAACATGATGACCAATATCCAGTCATATAAATGTCAGCGACTAGATTTACACCCTCACATTTTACGCCAAGGAAGCTGGAGTTTATCTCTCTCTTTTTCTTGCTCTTTGGGAGGTGATGTCTGTGGCAACGGTAGTAATTTTGCGGTAAAAACACCTCTGGCTACATCCGCTTAGCATGTGTGGTTGTGTTTGCGAAATGTGACACAGGCAAATTCAACTAAGAACACCAAGATTTATTTGCCCCTAATAAGCACGTTTATTGATATGTGTCTACATAGAGGTGTGTGTGTGTGTGTGTGTGTGTGTGTGTGTGCGTGTGTGTGCGTGTGTGTGTGTTTTTCACCTTGGCAATAAAGCTGAAGGCACCTGGAAGCTAGTGCTATGCTTATCCAGCATCTATGACCCAAGCTGTGCGAACCAGCTAATCAAAGTAGGGAATAGCAGCAAGTAGAGACATCTGTCCTGGGAGGGTGTTGGGTTAAGACATGTCTCACACACAATCCAAACTCCGAGAGTCTCCAGTCTCCTTTATGCAAGCGGGGGGGAGGTTATGACTCCATACCTGGCCTCTCCCAATAGACGGGTCCGTGACAAGTCCACAATGCGCGCCGATCTGAGCTCATAAAGGCAGGCGCGGGGCACAAAGAGAGGCAGGGAGCCCGGCTAAGATGCTGACCTTTTAAGCCCAGGGAACCGCCGAGGTGCACGCTTATTGTGAGGGCTCACCTGCACCCTGGCAGCTAATTAAAGAAGGATGGGGCTCAGTAACACACACACACACACACACACACCATACACACACACAGAACACATACACACACATCACACACACACACACACACATCACATATACACACACAGAACACGCACACACAAAGAATACACACACACACACATCACACACACACACACACACACACGGAAAACACACACACACACACACACACACATCACACACACACATCACACATACACACACAACACACACACACACACACACACACACACACACACACACACACACACACACCACAGAACACACACACACACACACAGAACACACACACACACTCTTGGGAGGGGCAGCTGTGTTTAATGGACAGGTGCATTTAATAAAGTTACCTGCTGTGGCACATCGCAGAGCTGGAGATAATCCGGCCTCTTGAAGAGTGACTGACGTGTGCACAAGGGGCCACATAATAATATCAAATATTTTCTGATGGCGGAGGACAGTGGAGAAGGTGAAAGGGAGCATAAGGGAATAAGGGATAGAACACAGAACACAGGGGACACAGCAAATCAGAGACATTCACCTTCAAGCATGAATGAATGAAAGGAGAGCTCAAAACAGTAGGGCGGCCAGCCAAAGTAAAGTGCATTGTAAAGTGAAAACACACACACACAAAAACACGCACACACACACACACACACACACACACACACACACACACACACATACACATACACACACACACGCACAGACACAAACACACACATACACACACACACACACACACACACACACACACACACACACACACACACACACACAGGAGCATGGATGTTTGAGACATGTGCTCTTTGACAGACAGCAGCTGTAGCGGGCTTTAGGCTTCTTTACAAGGACAGGCCATCAGAGGAAGTTCTTGTCTGCAGACCCCTAAAACAGACACAGACACAGAGAGAGAAAGAAAGAGAGGCAGAATTAAAGAGAGAGTGAAAGAGGGAGGGAGAGAGAGTGTGTGAGACACGGAGGGAGAGAGAAAGCGAGAGAGAGAGTGGGGTAGTGTGGGAGAGAGAAAGTAAGAGAGACAGACAGGACAGAACCAGGCAAAGTCAGATAGAGAGTTAGCGAGAGAGACAGAGAGAGAGAGAGAGAGAGAGAGAGAGACTCCTTACATCAAAACAGTTAACTCATGTTACATGCACAGAGATTAAGGACAGTCACACATAGCCAGAGAAGATGTTCCCTCTCAGACTGAAATCTTCTGCACACTCATAGTACAGCCCCTAGAGTATGTGATTCACACGCTCTGTTTTAGCAAACGCAAAACGTTTCCCGAAGCAATGTGTATGTTTTCTTTCACAGACAGCAGCACACAGGTGTGTATATGGTGGTTTGTCAGGCTTCATCATATTTATAAAAATTCACAAATCCAACTTAAGTTTTCAAATCCGACTTGAGGGCATGAGGCGAGGTGTTATTTCAGCAGAGGCATTTTGCTCGATTTCCACTTCCCCTCTATAGGGTCAATCCAGCTATAGATTTATTGGCTTTTGTCAGCAGGGGAATTCCACAGGAAACCATGGTGATTAAGAAATATAGATGTTGGAAACATCTATTTACTTTTTTTCCAAAATTATCATTAGCACAGCTCTGGTTAGCTAATTTGTCAACGAGCGACTTGGCATTAGATGCGTAGTGGAGCCTGCGGCCCTATCCCACAGTCCCTCTGTGTGATGACTTCATCAGAACGTTTCCTTTTCTATAAACACACATCTCCCAGAGATACGAAACTCACGACAATGAAAAGGGAGAAATGACTGCAAGAGTGCGAACATGAAACCACTTCACATCCAACACAGTCTAAACACAGCCTAATCGTAAATTAACATTCCTCAACGTTGATTTGATGAGTTTTGATACGTACGCTGACGGGATAACCATACCACATTCTGCTGTACTTAGTAACAAAAAAAAGATCTATGAGTAATATTAATACGTATCAATGCTCCATTGTTCACCGTACCCTCTCCTCTCTGACAAAGTCCCTCCTTTCATTTCATTTCGCTCTGGATTTGTCGGCGTTGTGTATTTGGTTTGTAGGTCTCCCACGCAGCAGGTTCGAAGGGGCTGACCAGGGAGAGTAGCCTGCACTCCAAACATGCTTGCTGAGAGTTGGATACATGCTCAAGCGCTGGCTAATGTGATTTATGAGCCTGTTTTTTTTTTACTGGCTGCAGTGTTTAGTATAGAGTGGGGTCCTGTCAGCCCTCACTACGGACGGCCATAAATTAGTGATCATTTGGTGGAACAGTTCTGTGTGTGTGTGTGTGTGTGTGTGTGTGTGTGTGTGTTTGTAAAAGTGTGGGAGAAAGACAGAAAGAGATAGAGTGTGAGAAAGAGAATGTATGTGTTTATGTGAAGAAGTGTGTGTGTGTGAGAGAGTGTATGTGTCAGTGTTAATATTCATGTGTGTGTGTGTGTGCGTGTGTGTATGCACGAGTATGTGTTGGTGTTAATGTGTATGTGTGTGTGTGCGTGCATGTATGCACAAGTGTGTACGCGTGTATGTATGTGTCTGTGTCTGTGTGTGTGTGCAGTGGCATATAGCGCAGATTTACGACAGGGGTGAAACACATAATTTCACCATCGTTTAGTGGGAGGCTAGCTAATACCCAATGAATCTTCTAAGTTTTTACAATGAAACAAGGGCCTATAAATCAGACCGTCAGAGCTATCTACCGCGGAGTACGAGACGCCGCTGAGCTAAGGACGCTGAAGGGTTAACGAGATGCTAACTTGCCACCCATTCGCCTCCCATTGCGGCTGCAGAACTGGAACAAACTGCTAAAAAGTGGTTTCTAAAAAAAGCAAGAAAACAAAAGAAGAAGACGAAGAAGAAGAGGGCATTGAGCAAGAGCCCTTTTGTGGAGCATGGAGAAAACAGCTGGGTCGAGTGTTTGAGGGCTGTAGTGTTTCATGTTAAGCTGTTGTATGACAATGAAAACAACATATTTTCATGCGGGAGAGAGAGAGAGAGAGAGAGCGAGAGAGAGGGAGGGAGAAAAAAAAACCTCTCCATCGTCTCTCTCTTTATGAATGGAAGAGGAAACAACACTTGTCCCCACATGCCTGAGCCTGCGGATTTCAATAAAAAGCAGCACCAATTAAAAAAGCTGTTTCCTGGAGACATCCCACAGAAATGCATACGCGTACCACCTAAGGTGTCTCGTGTGAAGTCAGTTTACTTCCAAGAAAAAAAAGTAGAGAGAGAGGTAGAAAAAAAAAGATTGAGTGAAGCCCTGCAGAACCTGTGCAGTGTGCACAATATGCATAGGTGTAAGAAAATACTGTAAACACACACTCTCTCTCTCTCTCTCTCTCTCTCTCTCTCTCTCCCTCTCTGTCTCTTATTTGCCCCCACTTCCACTCTGTCTCTGTGCCTCTATCTGTCTCTGAGAGGTGGGCTAGCGTGCCCCTACTGCACAAAGCTGAGCAGGGCGGGCAAGCAAGCAGGCTAGCGGGCGGACAGGCGGGCAGGCAGGACTTGTTTGACAGTTCTCAGCTGTCAGGGGAGGGCCCTGTGTGGGCACCAGGGGGATGCTGGGTTTCATTTGGCCTGGGCATGCTCCCCTCCCCCTGCCCAACTCCCCCAACCCTACCCTACCCTGCTCCACCCCCAACAGCTCTGTTGTGAAACACCTCCCAGAGGGGACGACCGCGGACGCTGGAAGCCCCTCAAAGGTGCCCTTCTTTCCCCCCTCGACCTCACAGAGGCACCCGCGCTCACATTTAGACAAAGACAATAATCCCTAATTGCAGGCTCGTATTACAGGCAAATTCCTCCAAAAGCCCATTAACAACTGTCCCTAATTACAAGGTAAAGAAATCTCAGACATTATCCCTCATAGGCAGCGAGTAAGTAGGGGTAGGGGTGGGGTAGTGAAGAGAGAGAGTAAAAGAGAGAAAGAGAGAAAGGGAGAGAGGGTGGAGAAAGTACAAGCAAAATCATATCTGCAATTTCATCAGCCTTTTATTTCACAACTCCAGCTTGATGTGCAAGCTAATTTGATTACACAGAGGATCTGATAAGCTGGCCTGACTTTGCAGCTGTTATTAGTGCAGGCTAAGATCTGATCCAACCCATGTCGCCACTCTGACACAGGACATTAATGTCACATTTATGCACTCATGTCACATTTTTGTACACAGTGAAGCACTACATAAGGGATAAGGGCCGACGAGGTGACCTGTGCCATGGAAGTAATGGTGAGGTGGAGACGAAGAACTGCACAACGCGAAGACGAGCGTTTGCATTTATGATGTAACTTATATGCATAAACTACTGAAATAATTTGGTACTTGATTTGGTACTTCATAGCCATTTCTGTTCAGAAAAAAACTAGTGCATTTAAACATTAATTTGGCTATGAGAGCAGTCATTGTTACCGTTTATAATTGCATTGATATGGAACAATGGCTCAATGTTTTGAGATTTACTTCAAAGGTAGCCAGTTAGGCAAAGTTTATTTCCACCTCATCAGCCAATCAGAAAAGAGAATTCCATCGCTAAGGGAGATAATACATTTTACACCCTAGGCTGTCTATCAGCATCTCCTAGTTTACCCCTCAGCAATGAGGCCCTGAGCTCTTATCTCCATGTAAGAGGTCGCTTTATCCCTTTTAGCTTTTAAAGTGGGCAGGTGTTCATGTCTAACCTCCTAACTCCTGCAGTTTTGGTCATTATTGAGAGAGCGTTTATAATCCCGCACTGTGGGATTCCTGGCTATACATGCTGCGTCTCTTCAAGGTCTGTCTCCTCTCTGCCACTCATCCGTGTCCACTTCTCCAGCAGGAACCTGTGCAGGTGGCAGCTCCTACAGCCTGCAGATTAGCCTCCCTTTCACTGCTGGCTTTAGGCTGAGCCCCCTTTTGGTATCCTGGCAGCCGTCAGGGATTCTGGCAGAGGTGTGGATCTTTCCGTTAGTGTGTGAGTGTGTGTGTGTTTGTGTGTGTGTGGGCTGGGCTGGGCTGGGTGCTCAGAGGGCTCTGGCGCTTGCTTTCATGTGCCGTGCACTCCACAAGCTGTCCAAACACACAGCACCTGAGAGCCTTGGGTGGATTATGGGAGTGGCTTTTTTGGTGACCGGGGAGGAGCACCGGCACCGTGCCTGTAAGCCCAGGGAGCTGGCAAGGTGATGCCTCAGCTTTGATATCGAAAACAGCTCCACCGGTGGCATAAGCCAATACTATTGATTCCACACTATGACACTGCTCCCTATAACCCCCCTTCCCCGCCCTGCACCTCTCCTCCCTTGCCCACCCTGAGCTTGCCCAGTCCCAAAAGCCCTTGTGAGGGGGGGGGGGGGGGTAGGGGATCTAACAGGTGTCCCCCTTTAGTTAAACTCAGGGGGTGAGGATGGCCACTTTGGTGTCAAGGCCAGTGGCAGCTGTTTGCTCATAATGAGCAGGATATGGGAGAGGGCAGGAAGGAGGGTGTCACAGACGGGTCGAGGGCTATAGGCCGGCTGGCCGAGGGGGTCAGTGTCTGAGTCGCCCCGTCTGCGTGACCCGCACCTAACCTCCGCTCTCCGTTCTGCGCTCTTCTCGTCCTGTCTGCAAGCGGAAGGCGGTTGGGGCACATCCACGTTTTCTTTGGCAAAACATTTTCTCCTCCAGCAGGCCCTGGAGCTTTGAAAGGTTGTAGCTTGTGTTTTCCCCTCTGCGCCCCAGACAAGCATGAACTCATCTATAGTCTACTCACCCAGACTCTTGCCAAAAATTACATCTCCCTTGTTTTTTTGTGGAAAACCACAAGATATCCTGTTTACTGCACGTCTTCTACATGATATTTTTTTGCATTTTGCTATGCTAACCACAAACTCCTCTGAATGAATTTTTAGTTTCCTGAATATATGAATATAAGGTGGAAATATTTCCCTAACATCTGCATCTTAGACTACCACCTAAATTCTAACCACAAACCTAGTAGTTCTAAAACAGCTGTGATATACTGTACATGTGTTTACTAATACACAGTACATTGGTGTAATTATAACATTGTAATCCAGTTACAATCCCCAATACTTTACACTTTACTTTGTTATAATAAAACTCTATTTACAATGGTAAACAGTAAAATATTTCTATCGAATACTAACATGTCATCTAGGTAGCATGCTACATTTTTTCTGGGTCTCCACTGACTGAAAAGCTGGATCCAGTGACACCTCACATTAATGCACATTCATGCAGTTTTCCATTCCTACAGCCAACCATCTCCAAACATACTGGTGGTAAGTAATAAATTATTTTTGAACCCATATGGAGCATTGCAATAACTGTAAAGAGAAATACAACAACTGCTCTCACAGTACAACTTAAAATCTTGCAAGATCCAACATGCCACTGAAATCGTTTTACAAGGTTTAAGTATGATCTACACTCTTGTAGCTAAAGCCTGTAGGTTCAATTATTTAAAGCTTTCACAAAAGTAGACGTCTTGGTTTGACTGCTTTGATGGTTAAATCTAAAGGAACTTAGCTTAGAAATCCCAACATTACACCTAACGGAATAAAAAACACAGACCCTGGCTTGGAAACTTGGCTTTTAGCACTGGCTGAAAAAAAAACTGAATTTCTCAGTGTACAATGAAGACAGTGTAACCTAAATAAAGCAATGCCCACTCACACATTCCAACATTTTAACAACTGTGCTTTCCAAAATGCACACCCAAATAACTCATCTTTAAAAGCAATCTGTAAGATAGATTCTTTAGCAACCAGTCCGTGCTCAGTTTGAGTTTTGACTTCGGTTACATCTGTGGCACTGTTGAAGTGTCGCCCCCATGCTGAGTTACACAGAAGAGCTAAGCTTCACACTTCTCATGGTTGGAAACAATGCTGTGGGCCATGACATCTGTGTAAAATGCCTTTTAGTTTGGCTTGATCTTCCTGTGCCATCTGTGGCGTGAAGCTGGCAAAGCCTCGTTCGCCCCCGCACATGGCCCTTGCCAGTAACAGCTCCATTAATGATGACGTTAGTTTTGCCGCGCTTGTTCCTTCACCTGTTAATTTTTTATTTTTTTGGGGGGGGTTCCATTTGTCATTGCAGCACATTATATCCATAATCACACGTCTCAGTTAATACTTGCAACATGAGACTATGTGTGCAAGTGATAAATCATTTTTTTCCCCCTTAATCCGATTTGCACTGAAGCTTGTAGTAAAAATACTTGCCCATGTTATAATTGGTTTGTCCATACGGTGCAAAGGCGAATTTATCCAGGAATGTCGTTTTTTATCATGCCAGGCAACAAATCCTCTGGTGCCATAATATTTGCTGTGTAAATCTCTCCGTCTGGTACAAGTATTACTCACGCCCAGTATATAAGTTGTGAGGAGTTTCAAGGTACCATTAACTACGGAGAGCGTGACGCATTTATTTGCTCAACCAACAAAACATGCAGACCTACCTGCTATGGCAAAGGAGCCATAACAAAGATTGTGCTTACTGGAGAAACTGCATGTGTCGCCTTGACCTTTGTTACGAGTGAAATGAAAAAAGACGGGTTATAATCTGGCGATTAGCTAAGTAAACTGGAGGTGTTGTTATTTTAGACCTTCGGAACACTTAAGGAGGCAGACAGTGGCAGCGGTTTCACCGGCCGCATGCTTCATTTGAATGCACCTTTGTAAACAAATTCAAACGAAACCATGTGGGCCTATGCACACATTAATGGTTGTGCAGTATGCATCCATTGTAAGGTACAATGGTTACCGGGACACTTGGATTCAAGTAGAGATAAACACAAATCCACACCGTCACAATCGTACTATTGATTCAGTGCCAGGCATCTGTAGTTGACTGATGACACCAATTTGTCTCAGGCCTGCAGTGCGCTGCGCAGGAGTTGCAGTGTTTTTTACGCAGCTGTGTGGAGGGAGGCCAGTCTTCATGCGCACACGTTCACTCAAAATGTCAGTTTGAACACGCTGTAGGTAAGAAAGAAAGACGGCCCCCGCCAATTTGTTCACTGCCCGGGGTTAAACCGTCTTTTTGCTGTTTGGCCAGGGCCAGTAAATGACACAAGGGAAGGCTGTAACAGCTTTACTGTAATACATCCCCACCTCTCACAGTTCCCACCCAGGGCTCTGCAGCAGCACGCTCCATGGACGAAAACAAAAAAAAAATCCAGGCTTGGCCACATTCCAAGGCTCTCGCCAAGCGAAGAACTTTATACACCACCCCTCTGGCCCCGGTTTCTCTTCATGTACCCACCGACGAACGCTACACAGCGCGCTACCGAACACCCGTCGGTCTTAAAACGTAACACCGCCTTGCCAACTGTTGTTAAAAATTCGAGAGAATAAAGTGCGATTAATTTTAAGAGCGTGCAGATAGGGCATGCACAGGCCCTAAGCATTCCTGAAACCAGGAGCACAAACGTGTCTAGTTTAATGACAGCCTGGATTTCGCTGGTGAATGCTAGTTCCTAGGGGTGACAAATTGCAGGTATCTTCCTTGGCTTCCACTGAACTCTGACTCAGGCGGGCAGCCAAGAAGCCTGAGTGAGAGTTCCCTTGTCTGCTCTAATGTTGCACACACCCCCCCCTCCCCATACACACACACGCACACACACGCACATATTAATGTGCACACACACACACATCGGCATATTTTGTTTCCCTGTGGTGTGTCACACTCCCTGGCATGATGTCCGTTTCAGATTTCCAGGTGCCACCTCGGGAAGCGGAGCCCACCTGAGAGACAGGAGGGACAAGAGGAAGAAGAAGGACGGGAAAAGAAAATATGTGGCTTGAAGCCCCCTCATCTGGCTGAATGAGGCTCTGTTTAACGTCCAGATTCCAGAAAAGGCTTGTGTTTTTACAAACCCAGCAGGTTCTCCTCACTGAGACAGATCTGTTTTAGGCCCTTTTAATGGCCCTAGCACAGGGACACTTGAGACAATAGTGCGAGTATAGGGGAGTCCAGATAGCAAAACTTAAACATCTCCACCTCGATTCTCCTTCCTCTATAAGGCCTCTGAGAATGTAACGAAAACACAGGAGCAGCTCCACAGGCTTTGTTTACTTTCGTGTTCTTTTTTGGTTTAATTACGTGGTACAGTACCCCCCCCCCTTCATACCAAGCATTTGTTACTGATGAGACGTATAATCGTAAATGATATGTTAAGGGTGTAGGTTGGGATTCCTCTCTGGCAGAGAAGACTAATGATATTCCTCCTCCTGCATTGCTGCAAAGTGCCTTTGCCCTGAATCCCAGTTGAAAGATGTCTTGAACACAGCTGTGAATTATGGTGGGGACTAGAGATACTTAGCGTGGGCAGCAGCCTAATTGATTCTAGGACCCCCTAGATAGAGGAGGTCAACAGACCACCCAAACAGCAGCGCCTGTGTGCATCTTCAGTGAAACTGCAAGCGCACCTCAAGTCATGCCAGTTCTAAGACTGTGATAACATGTCATAAAATATCTTGTACTGTAAGAATTTCTGCAGTCTACCAAAACGTGAAAGTTTCTCTCCGTCTGTCTGTCTGTGGCTCTTTTTCTCTCTCTCACACACACACACAAACACACAAACATAAATTCTCCTACTGATTATTATTCACGTTAGCACACTCCTTTATGTAACACAACATGTTGACCACATGCTTTGATGAAAATCACTCCCTCTGGTCATCATTGTTTTTCCCCTCACACGCTGACTCCATCAACAGGAACTTGAATAAATCAATTCAGTGTCAGGGCAAAAAAACGTGTGTAGCTGTAGCGGACTGGGGCAGTGTGAGCGGCGAGCCTTCAGTGTGCTACAGCTTAATCCTCTTTCGCCACGCACTTCACCCCGTGCCAGAGCCCGCTGTGCGGAGACTGAGTTAAACCAACAACTGCGCGCCACGATGAAAGGGCGAGCTGTGGGGGGGCTTCCCAGGGAACCCCCACAAAAATGACTCCTCCAGCCTCCGCTGACAGTCCTGAGGAGCGGGATGGAAAGGGCCGGGTCTGCAGTACAGTGCTGTGGCATGGGGACTGGGGGATGGGGGGGTGGATTGGGGGAGGGCGGCGGGGTAGCTGGTATAGCAACATGGGCTCACCTTCTGATGACCCCGTGTTTGTGTGTGTTTGTCTGTGGTGTGTGTGTGTGCACATATGGGGCACAATTATTTCCCACTAAGATAGGAAAACCATACAAGGGGTGGAAATTGTGTTACCCACTAGTCTAACAGTGTTTTTGTTATGTTGTTATTACTGATAAAACAAAGAGTGCCAAAAAATTGCTTTACTGACAGGTTAGGGTTAGCGATGGGTTTGGTGTAGGCATACTTTAGCATTCTTAATGGGAGTCATTGGGAGTACTCCATAAGGATAGAAATGAAAGGTGCGGTGTGTGTGTATGTGTGTGTGTGTGTGTGTGTGTGTGTGTGTGTGTGTGTGTGTGTGTGTGTGTGTGTGTGTGTGTGTTTGTGTGTGTAATACGTGTGTGCATGTGTGCGTGGTCTAGCAGCATGAGCTCTCCTCATGATTCCCTGTGTTTGTGTGTCTGTGTGTGTGTGTGTGTGTGTGTGTGTGTGTGTGTGTGTGTGTGTGTGTTTTGCATATGTGCATGTGTCTGTCTGTGTATGTGTGATGTCTGTTTTTAGTACTCCACTCCTGCCAGGCCCAACAAAAAAGAGAATCTTGTTCTTCTTGTTTTTTTTTTTAACTCTCCTACCTGTCATTTTTTTCCATGTGTACACACGTAGTATCTCCTGCGTGGGATTTGCTGCTAGGAGGTCAGCGACTCGGAACGCAACTGTAAAAAAAAATGGGAGGGGTGGAGACCCTGTGACAGTTTTGGAGAATGTCACAAATGCTGCTGTTGTCTTTAACCCCTGTGAGAATGGCATGAGCAACAAAAGGTGTGTGTGTGTACCAGCATCCATTATCTCTTTACAAGGCGGACGTGTGGACGGAACCGTGACATAGACACATGTCACCGCGCTAAATGATTATGCTTCAGTTGCTTCTTTGACAACTCTCTCTCACTGTGTACATTCTGGGCAGTGTACGTATTTGGCAGGAAGGGCCAAATCCACACTTCTGGGGACAGATCTCTTTAAAAGAGAAGCGAATCGTGTGCTTATACAATTCTACAGAAGGGGAAAAATAAATATCACAAATGGGCTTTTTGGAGAAACATGAGTAAAGCCGTTGGCTCTGTTTGTTCATGCAACTCCAGAGCATGCAACAATAGAACCAACACAGTCCCCCCGCACCCCAGAGCCAGCTATTTGTTTTCTAAGTCGTCTCGCTCGTGCATATGCGGGTTTACGGGACGTGAGGCATGAGTTGAAGCATACGCGTGATTTCAGCTCTGCCAATGTGGCTTTTTTTACCCTCTCTCTCTCTTTCTTTCTCTCTCTCTCTCTCTCCCTCTCTCTCTCTCTCTCTCATACTGTATGTCTCCCCACATGGAGCTCATCACTGCCAGTGACTGTTAATGCCAAGCTAGTTCAGCTGGAAAGTGGGGTTTTTTTGTGGAGCTCCTGGAGAGGCTTGTGTATGTGTGTGTGTAATAAAACACCCAGAAACTCCACCAAGTTGTGTGTGAGCGTTTTCACTCCCCGTGACAAAGTAGAAAGCCCTTAAAGAGTGTACCACTTGTCTTACCCTCTGAGAAGAAAATGAGAAATGACTGGGTTTGTGGCATGAGAATATTGTTTTCGCAATGGGGTAAAGATCATTAAATGAAAAGGCACCATTCGCATCGCTCTGTGCCATCAAACACATGGCAGCTCATGCCAAGGTCTGGAAGATACATCTCCCAGATAATGGACGCGGACACACGGAGAGCCAGAGTGGCCTTTGATTAGGCCGTGGTGGTCTAAGTAAGTATGCCTCAGGAGGCCGGAAACCGTAGTTGTGGTCAACTGATACACGCGCTATGGTCGAAGCATCCGTCTCAAACGCAGCACTTTCTCCACATTTATTTGTGAACCCGGAAACATTGGGGAGGTTGGGTTGGGATTGGGGGGTGTGGGGGGACTCTGTTTGGACAGGAATTTGTAACTTTAGAAAGTCGTCAGTGGGGGTTGGGAGCTGGCAGGAGCCATGTGCACACCGAGGGAGAGAGAGAGAGAGAGATAGAGATAGATAGAGAGAGAGAGAAGAGACAGGGAGAGAGAGAGAGAGAGAGAGAGAGTCAAAATAGAGAGTATGTGTGCAGCTGCTTCCCTGCTAATAACTAAAACAAATCGACCTCGGAAACTCAACTTAATATTCAGCTTGCTGAGGAAATATTTGATGAACCCACAGGATCTATTGCACACAATTTTTTTCTTAAGCTGCTCAAGGAGGCTTGACCTTTTGGATGCTAAGTACAATAAACTGGGTAATTGTTTGGTTTGGTTTCTTTTGGAGTGCTGGCAATCTACGGGTATTAGGAGGGAAGTAAAGAATGGAAGGATTGTACGATTCTACGGTGGCAGTACCAATGGTTTGAGTTTGACAATGACTGATCGTGTTACACAAGTGAATGGTGAGCTTTACAGACACACGTGTGCTGCTTGAGCTCTTCCTTTCGCAGTAGACGCCTAAGAAAATACAACCTACAATGATATTTTCCTGGCTGCTGTCACACCATTGTCTCGGCTTTGCCATCGCTGTGGCATGTGAGCGAACAGGAAAAGCCATTGTTCCATAAATCCATCATATTCTACGCGACTTCAAAGCTTATGCTGACTAAAAGCAACGTGTAAATTGAGATGTATGGGCAAAAGGAAGGTGGGTGGTGGAGGCGGAGGGGAGGGGAGGGCAGGGGAGGGGAGGGTAGTAAGATTGTGAAATGGCTTTGGAGATGCCAAAGGTCTCAATTTTAGATCGCTCCATGTGCCAATGCAAACACATTACATTGCTGCCCTTGTGCTGTGCCTAAGTACCTCCCCAGGTTTAGCAATTATTGCATTAGTCAGTGATTACACCAGTTTGACTCTTCATCACTTGAGCTCACTTAAAAGGGTTTTTTCTGTAACTGCTGTACTCCATTTTTTTAAAAAAAAGAGGAAACCTGGATTAAAACTAACAACATAAAAAAGACACACCTCACACCATCTGTGACACGATACTACAGTATACTGTGCCGTAGCAAGTTTGGAATCTCTCCTATGACATTTTGGAGACTTGTGCCAATTCTGAGTCTTTTTGCTGCATAAATCACCTGAATGGTGACTGGCAGCTCCTCCTGTGAAGGCTGTAATTTATGCGAACTGTTGAGTATTTACCCAACCCCTGCTAGGTAACTGACATGTGTGATGGATTGGGGAAGTTGCTTAAGCTGGCAGGATTTGTCAGCCTCAAGTTCTTTTTTGTCATCTGAAATATGAGGATATGGTGTCCATTAGGCAGCGATAACTGACAACAATTATTTAAGGAACTTACTAAGGTTTCATTTAGCAATTTCTGTCATCAAAAAAAAGAAATGATGGAAATTTTTAGTGAAACAGAATTATGTGGATAGATATGGTAGGGTTTCCACACTGACGCGTTTGAATTGAGAAATCACAGCTTTTGAAGATGACTTTTTAAAAGAAATATGTGAAACACCCCTTGCAGTCCCCAACTCAGTACATGCGTGTGTATGTACACACACACACACACACACATACACACAGACACAAAAAAGCATGCACACACCCATGCACACACACACACACACACAGAAATGCATGCACACACCCACGCGCGCGCGCACACACACACACACACACACACACACACACACTCACGCACACTGACAATCTGTTTCTATTCAGATTGTTTCAAACTGCTGCTAACCTGTATTTACGTTTCCTGTGATTTATGGCCCTTTTCTCACGCTGGAGGTGACTCGTCTGGCAGGAGAGGAGAGCGTGTGTGTGTGTGTGTGTGTGTGTGTCAGCCCCAGCCCCAGCCAGGCCTCTATGGTCACCTGCCAAAGCTAATAAGGAGCTCGGCTCCTCCGAGCCATCGGACCATCTGCTGCTCCCCCCGCGACTACGACTCCTCCACACACTGGAACGCAGCCAGCAGCATGCAGGCAGGCACATCATCCAGGTGATACAATACATACTTACTTACTTACTAGCAATGCAGAGGAGGACTACTGAATGACAATAAGGGTTATTTACCGACACCTACTCTACCCACAACACACCTCAACAGGTTAGGACTTCTACAGGAGTTTATCTCTATGATACAAAACTGCCCTGATGGAGAGATGTTAGATTGTTAAAATTCTGGAATGTGTGGCATCTTGGCATGTATTTCTGTGCTCATCTAGGTTTTGTTTTTTTGTGTTTTTTGTCAGTTATTTATTTATGTCTGTATGGCCATCATAAAACAAAACTGTGGTGGTGTAATGAAATGTGCCCTCTACCCGACAAAGTAGTCAGCGAAAATCAACTTCAAAAGCTGATAAAGTATGTGACAGATTTAAGACTGTTTAGATGTGATCGCAGTAACTGATTGCAGTAGCTGATGACAAGCACACATTTCATCACAAGGGAGGTGTGTAACAATGTAAGCCCAGGAGAAAAAGGAAGTTGTTTTACGTTGAGACGCGTGACTTGTAATCTGAGACAAAGGTGCTCGCAGGTTTGTCTTGATCCCCCACCCCCGTCCCCCCTCCCCTCTGGCTCTGTCTGTTTGTCTGTCTGTCTCTCTATCTGTCTCTCTCTCTCTCCTTCTCTTCTCTCAGTCTCCAAAGGCTCCACACTGACACCTATGAGAGATTCTTTGAGTTGCGCATAAAAACAGCTGAACATGAGCCCTTTCGCTCGAAACAGAACGGAAAAGTCCATGCTCCTGCTCCCTACTGTGGAAAGGTTAACATTGGCAGACCTTTACAGCCCTGTCAGCGGGGCCTGGTCAGCGAAGTGCATATGACAGAACCCCACTGTCTCACTCAATTAACCCCAGCGAGAGAAAGAGAGAGAGAGAGAGAGGGAGAGGGAGAGAGAGAGAGAAAGGGAGGTTGAAGGTTGAGAAACGGAGGGAGAGGGAGAGAGACAGAAAGAGAAAGACAGATAGAGAAAGTAAGCTAGAGGGAGAAAGAGAGAGGGAAAACATAATATAGAGGGAGAGAGAGAGAGAGAGAGAGAATGAGAGAGAGAAAGAGAGAGAAAGAGAGGGGCTCAGCCCAGATGGCAGGCCTCATGGCACCACCGCTGGGCTCTCTTTGTTCTTCCAGCGCGCCCATCTCTCACCCCATTGGCTGACACGAAGGGGTCAGAAGGTGACCTTGTTCCGTGGATGTGAACTTCCTAAACGTCCGTAACCAAGGAGAGTGTGTGCCAGGCGGGTTGCCGTTGCCATGGAGATGCACGGCTAGGAGATAAACCTGACTGGAATTGGGAGGCTGATCAAGGGGGCTGGTGAAGATAATGGATGATTTCTCTCTCTCTCTTTCTCTCTTGCTCTCTTTCTCTCTCTCTCTCCCTCCCCTGTGCTCTCATTCTTTTTTCAGTTGCTCTGGAAAAAAGTGTAGCTGCTGCAGCTGACCAACATTTGTAATAAATTCCTCATGCTTTGACAACGTGTAGGGTGGAATTTTTCTATGGCTTAGGGTAGCTCTGTGGCCCCTCATTGTCCCATTGGTTTTATGTTACAGTGAAGATTGGATAGGGCCCAAAACGAACAAGCCCCACTGTTACCCATGCTCCCTCTCTCTCTGTCTCTCGATTACTTCTTCGTTTTGTATATACATCTCTCTCTCTCTCTCTTTCTCTCTCTCTCTCTCTGTCTCTCTCTCCCTCTCTCTCTCTGCCTGTAGCGTTCCTCGGGTGCTAACTCTTACTGTGAAAGTGTGTACACATTTTTACTTGTGGATGCAATTTTTCATTGTCAGCGTTATAAATGCAGTCATTATCACAGTCCATTATTACATTTATAAATTCATTACCATAATAGGCTTACACAAATGACCAAAACATTACATCATTAAATAATGTGAACAATTTTCTCATAAGTAATTTGCTTGTGTATTCTATGCACACTCTAATTCCTTATAATGATGAGAATTAGTTGTATTTTACAGTAGTACATAACTGATTGTTCTGCATCATTTGTTGACAATGATCTAATGCCAGTTGTATCTTCGGCTCATCGTGGGAATGGAGAGTGTCATCAGCTGAAGTCATGTCTCTCTCTCTGTCTCTCTCTCTCTCTGTCTCACTCACTCTCTGTCTCTCTCTTTCTCGCTCTCCCCCTCTGTCTTCTACCAGTGTGGCGATGACGTGCTGTAAGGCAGTGTTGAGATGTGTGTATGTAGCGGTCGGTTAGTCATTCAGGGCTCTGGAGATGTGGCTAAGCAATCCCTCCAGGGCCAGGGCCCACAGGTGCCTTGCTGATGATGTGTGTTTACATGTGTGTGTGGGTGTGTGTGTGTGTGTGTGTGTGTGTGTGTGTGTGTGTTTGTGTGTGTGTGTGTGTTTACATGTACATGTGCTTGTGTGTGTGTGTTTACAAGTGCATGTGTATGTATGTGTCTGTGTGTGTGTTCATGTGTGTGTGTGTGTGTGTTTTTTCATGTGCGTGTGCATGTGTGTGTCTGTGTGTGTCTGTGTATGTGTGTGTGTGTGTGTGTGTGTGTGTCAGGGCCAGGACCCACAGGTGCTGAGGCTACTGCTTCACAGCACAGTAGGCAGCTGGCAGCCAGTAACACAGCACAATAAAAGCCTAATAAAACAAACCAGATAACAGGTGTTCCCGATACCCACAGCGGTGGTTTAGAGTGGCTGATTCACTGATGCCATAAGCTTTTTATTCTGAGGTAGGAAAGGTTACGATGTAATGGATCTTAAGCGTACCATCAAAAAATACTGGTGCTATTTTCTACCAACGATTAATCACTGTGGGTGCTCTGGATAGTATATGTGTGAACCGTCACTTTGAAAACGTAATATTTTTCCCTCTCTATGCATAATGTCCAGCAATATTCAGTTAAAAAAACATAGCCTTATTTGGCTATTAGGCTTAACAGTGAGCAGCTTTATGATATGGTATAAAGATGTCAACAAGCCATTAGTAAATCACACAGCTTCTGAAACCACGCTGTGTTTTACATTTAATATCTTACATTATGAGCAGGACTTGATGTTAAATGCTGCTCTCTCACACCGATTTGTTCCATCTGGTTGGCGGGTGACTTCATACGCCATGAGCTTGCTGGGGATCCCATTACGGGTTACGTAGCTCTGGGAATAACCGCTGCTGCTGCCCTGGCGCATGACTACAGTACATCATACTTGGGCCAGAGTCTGGTGGAGGCCTTGGCCTTCCAGGAGTCTCTCCAAAACCTCAGCCCTGCCCCTCCTGC
>CM059271.1:8761495-8833995 GCA_030347295.1 Setipinna tenuifilis | reverse complement strand
TCTTAAATTTAAAAATCCTCATGTTTGTCCCCCTCTTTTTCTATTCTGTGTTAAAGTGATCCTCAACACACATCTTATCAGTTTGGAGAACAGATGAGAAAGATGGCTACCCCCTTCGGGCCCCTGTCAACATGACTTGGAGCCCCTGTGGCTCCTGTCACAGCACATTCAGTAGCTCAGAGGAAGGTTGCCTTTGGCTGACAGAGCCGTCCTGGAGCTTTCTGAACAGCCTGTCCTTCAGAAACACAGAAAAGAGGACATATCTGTTGTATCAGACCACCTCCCTCTTCCCACACATAAACATACACTGTCATACATGCATAAACACATACTGCCACACACATATGTGCATCACAGGTACATGCAGTACCTGCACACACACACACACACACACACACACACACACACACACACACACACACACACACACACACACCGATGCATGCACACACACCCACACACACACGCACAGTCAGACATGCACACATTCGTTAATGCCTTTGGCGCTGAGCGTTACTCCTCCTCAACTGGGGGGATGGGGGGGTCCCACTCTTCTCATCCTTCTCACCCTGACACATACCTCAGAGGGGCATTCTGCTGTGAAGAGCAGGGGAGAAGGGAAGGGAGCCTTTGTTTGGAATGCTTTCAAGACCCTGATCTCAAGCATCCTCAGAGCTGCAGACTCTGACTCTGCTAATTCTGCCCGGTAACTCTTCGCCATGTGTTACGTCTGGCTTTCCAGCAGCCTGGACCAAAGCATCACCTCACTTGAAAAAACAAAACAACAACACCAGACTGAAAAGAAGTCTGTAAACAGGCATAAATAATGTTTGTCAACACATTGGGGGCATGCTTTCCCAATCATTGAAAACAAAGGGTTGCTTTTTAGCAGAAGGAGTCACTGTATTGACTGTATCTGAGAGGCACAGACAGTGAACTCGCTGACTTCTGTCAGGGGCTTGCAGAGGGGAAAAAAGGAGAAAATCCTGTTTGTACTGCGCTCTGTGCGTAAGTGTATGTTGCCTGAAAGGTGGATGAGACGGTATATTTATTGGCTGTCCTCATACCTTCAAGATACACGTCAGGTTAGAAAAATAGCTGCTTTCACTTTTATTTGATTGATGGCAAAAAACAGAGCTTCTGCTATTTCAGTCAAAACAGCCCTAAATCACACGTGTCAAGAATTTCCGGGTTTAACAAGCCATCCCAAACCAAGAGAGAAGCTTCTTGAAAACTTGCATTATGCCCAATGTGTCATCAATTACATTTGAAAAAGGATATGCAAAGCAATAAATCCAAAAGTGAAGTTCCAATGTGAGTTTTTAGTATTTAGCTTAAGTTTTTTTTTACTTAGTGAACCTACATAGTGTAATCTTCAAAAGGCAAAGAATGTTACTGAATGGAAATGAACCAGCACAGTTGAAATGGTATGGAAATGAATTCATCATAAAATATTGTTGAAAATACTGATCTATCCATATGTTCGTTCTCTAATAACTGAAAAAACAATATTGTCATTGATACCCTTAAAATGTGACAAAATATTGAAGATTGATGTGTTTGGAATATACTGGAGTTTATAAGTTCTTAGGGTCATGTCAAAGGCTTTCCTCAATGATTTTGATTTTTTTATGGTTCAAGGTGACCTTGCCCTCTATGACACTACATTGAACTTAAAGGTCTTTTCTTTATGCTCACACACTTTCTCTCCCTCCTTCACCCTTTCTCTCTCTATCTCTCTCTCCGTTTCTCCAACACACACATTGCAGACACACACACCACACACACGCACGCACACATGCACACACACACAAGGGGGGAAGAGAAAAACATGACTGCAGAACTGCTTTCTCACTTTATTCCCCTTTTCTCAGTCTCAGTCTCTCTCACACACATACATACACACACACACAAACACACACACACTTCCAGGGAGACAGAGAGAGAGAGACAGAGAGAGACCGAGAGAGAGAAAGAGGGATTAGTGCAGCCGTCTCTCCCACCTGCATCTCATCATGGCGTGGCCTGTGCTGGCCAGCTGCTGGGGAGACAGATCAGAAAGCCCCGGTGATGAATCGGCCTCCTCCCTGCCCCCTGCCCTGAGACAGATCTATCCAGCAGGGAAACAAGTGTGCACACACAGACCTACTACTGCACAACACAGCAGAGGTCGTGACGGTCGCAACACTGCTGCTTCAACTCTATGGGTGTTTTTAATTCATTACCAAAAGGCAGCCCAGACATACAGATATTACCCCAGAACAAAAAAAAGTATGCATGTGTTACTGTGGCATTAACTGAAAAATGAGATTAAAGCATAATGTGTGAAAATAAGAGTTTTATTTGTCTGACATATACAACCATTATGCTGGTGAGGCATCACACAATCATATCAAATGTCTGGACAAAAAAGAAACTACTTTTTGGTCAACAGTTCAATGAAAGGATGCCGAAAATATAAAATGATAAGCATATAAAAAGTAAGTCCCCTGAAAGTCACAGCAGCTGTAGATAATGCTCTAATTTTATGACTGGCCCCCATTGTCTGTGGCGTATGGAGTGCCCCCCCCCCCCCCCCCACTCTCCCTCTCAGCCAAAGTTTCATCAGAAATGTCGCCTGGATTCCTGGAAAAACGCTCCGAGCCCACAGCATCCCCGGTCACCTGTGTTGCTCAGGACCACTATCTGTCTGTTACTGTCAACAATGAGCCACAGTCTGCCTGTTCAGATGGCACCAACCGTCAAGGAGACTTGGCACGACCAACTGACACACTGTCATCCGATCCCCCCGTGCCAGTCTAAAATCATATGTCACACAGCTTCAGGGCTAAGCTCCTGTTCAGCCTCTATGCGTGCGCATGCTGTATCTGCAACCATTCACTGAGAGAGAGAGTAGAGTAGGTTTCTCTTTCTCTGTTTTACAGTATGACTGCATGGGAACATAATGAACATTAACAAACAAAAAACCTCACATTAAAATAAATGGAGGAACTGTATATTCAACGTAAACAATGACTTGCACAAGCTAAAGGGTTACAGCTGCCGACTCGAGTAACCATTACAGCACGGTCTGTTCTGACTCCATTCACCTGACTGCACATAGTTGTGTCGCCTGACTGACATTGCCGAAGGTGGCCGCCGCAAACGTACAAGTACAGTGTGCCGTGCCCTAAGTTTCCGATGGCGCGATGACAGGCTGTGGCAGTTGGAGCGTTGCCCAGGGCTTGTTTTGAGAATGGCGCAGCGCTGGGGCGAGTGGGCGGGAGAGAGAGAGCCCCGATGCCAGCGAGTCCTGTTTACTTTTCACTCAGCGTATTAGATATGCCTTCATTCGGCCCCGATGCTGGTATCAGCTGGGCGTCTGTGTCTGTGTTTGTGCTCCACTCTGTTTATGCTTGCATGACTGTGCATGTATTTTTCAATGAGTGTGTGGCATTGCTCCTGAGCTTCTTTTTGTATGTGTGTGTGTGCGTGGGGTGGGGGGTATATACTCATATATACATAAAATCATGTTTATGTTTATGCATGTGTGTGTATGAGAAAGTAAATAGCCGTACAGTATGAGTTTATGTCTATTTAATGTGTGTGCATGAAAGTTAATATATATATGCATGTCCATTAACTTATATGCACACACATATATATGTGTGTGTGTGTGTGTGTGTGTGTGTGTGTGTGTGTATGTGTGCGTCCTTCTCCAACTTGCCCATTCCTCTTTGATCAGCTTATCAGGCAGGAATTTGGAGGCAGCCACCCCCCCCCCCACACACACACACACACACACACACACCCACACACACCCCGTGTACGGCAGCCATGTTTGTCTGCCTGTCTGACTGGTGATGATAGAGATCAGCTATAAATCACATGCATGTACTTGCACTGACTCAGACTCAATCTGACAACAGAATCTTCCTGAGAACCACCTGACCTACTTAACAGTCATATTGGCTGATAATATCTTAATACACATTTTTACAAGACGATAACCAACTCTAAAAACACCCACACACTCTGTATTAGCATCTATGTGGTGTGGAGGTCAGCTCTTGTATCCCAGGGCCTTCTGTCCCTCAGGCTCTTCATGCCACAGATTAATATGCTAGATAATGGGGCTGTGCAAAAGCACTTTTTTTGAACTTTGTAAAGTAGAAAACGGTTACCCCTAAAATATGCATTTGCATGTTTGCACCCTTGAAACACAGAATATTATTGTAGTACTCCATGTGCCAGACTGTATATGTATGTATTTACACCTAGGCAAGGGTGTGTGTGTGTGTGTGTGTGTGTGTGTGTGTGTGTACATATGTACAGGTGTGATGTGTGTGTAGCTGGGTGTGTATGGGAATGTGTGGTATGTGTATATGTGTGTATGAGAATGTGTGGTATGTGTGTATGTCTAAGTATGTACACCTGACTGTACACATATACATGTGAATGTGTGTGTATGAGATTGTGTTTTGGAGAAATGCATGTACAGTATTTATATGTGTGATCATGTGTGCAGATGCAGTGTATGTGTATAGTGTGTGTCTAGGGAAGTGTGTAGGTCAGAGCACTGTGTACTGTACTGTGTGTACAGCATGTGTAAGTATGTGTGCAAAGGTGATATATGTGTGAATATGTGTGGATTAGATTGTGTATAGGTCTGAAGATGATTGTATGCATGTGTGTGTATGTGTGCTGATGTATATGTATATGTGTATATGTGTGGATTAGGTTGTGTGTAGGTCTGAGAATGCGTGTGTGTGGGTGTATGTATGACTATGTGTGCAGATGTGATGTGTGTAGCGTGATAGTGTGACAGTAGCTTAATAGTGTGTGAGAGAGGTCTGATAGTGTGTGAGAGAGATCTGATAGTGTGTGAGAGAATTTGATAGTGTGTGTAAGAGAGTAGCTGATAATTTTGGCCTATACAGTCTCATACATATTGGTGTGTGTGTATGTGTGTGTATGTATGTATGTGTGCAGTGGTAGGCCAGAGGCTGAGATGGATGGAGGCCTTTGATAATGACAGGGCCCTATGTACTGTATGTATGTATGTATGTAAGCAAATACAAGCATGTATGTATGTGTAGGCACTGTTTGTATGTATGTAAGTAGGCACTGCTTGTACCTACTTATGTATGTAGGCACATACAAGCAGTGCCTATGTATATATATGCATGAACTGCTTGTATGTATGTCTGTAGGCACTGCTTATATGTGCCTACATACATACATACATACATACATACATACATACATACATACATACATACATACATACATACAAACATACATACATACATGCATACATACAGTGTGTGTGTGTGTAAGAGAGTAGCTAATATTTGTGGCCTATACAGGCTCTCATACATATTGGTGTGTATGTGTGTATGTATGCATGTATGTGTGTGTGCAGTGGGAGGCCAGAGGCTGAGATGGATGGAGGCCTGTGGTAATGACAGGGCCCTGGACAGCTGGATCCTGTTTCCCCGGCTGATTGGGGAGCAGAGGAGGGCACGGGCGGTCCAGCCGGCCACTCCTGCCTTCATTAGTGGAGCAGTGCTGGAGAGCAGAGGCTCTTCACAAGCATATCAAGTTATAAAGGAATGCCCAGCCGCAGCAAGACACTCTTATGTTGTTGAGGGCAGTGTGTGTGTGTGTGCATGTGTCTGTATTGTAAATTTTGTGGGTGTTGTGGGTGCATGTGTGTCTGTGTATGTGTGTCTATGTGTGTGTGTTTGCGTGTGTGTATGCGTGGGGAAGGGGGTATAAGGATGGGTTAGGGATCCTTCCCTGAGCTCAGGCTGAAGCCCATCTTCAAAGCCTCTACCACCCATTCCATCCCCAGCTGGTATTTTTCTTTGCACCACAACCTTCATTTCCAACTTGTTTCTTCTGCCTGTCAGGCCGTCTGCTTTCTCCCCTTTCATGTTTGTTTGCATACATGTGGTGCTTGTTTGTGTCTGCATATGCACGTCTATGTATGTTGCTCCCTGTGTGAATATGTCTGTGTGTGTGTGTGTGTGTGTGTGTGTGTGTGTGTGTGTGTGTCTGTGTGTGTGTGTGTGTGTGTGTGTGTGTGTGTGCTTGTGTGTGTGTTTGTTTGTGTATTTGGATTTATTCAGACCACCGTCTCTCTCTCTCCCTCTCTCTCTCTCTCTCTGTCTTGCTCTGGCTCCCTCTCTCTCTTCTTCCATCTGTCTTTCTCTTCCTTACTTCTCCTCCAGCTTGTTTTGTGTGGGCTATTTTTTATCTGCTCTGCTCATCTTGTGATTATTTGGAGATGGCAGTGGTAAGCACCGCTGTGCTCCCCGGGGGCTCTGCTCCTCTCGCGCACCATGCCAGCTGATCGGGTTTCATTCGCCTTCTGTTTGTTTTCTCTGAGTCCACTGGCAGAAACCAATAAACACCACATTTCCCCACAATTCCTTAACATTCATTCTTGCCATGCCTGTGTTTATCAGGTATTCTTGCAATACATATGTGTATTGTTACTTTTTTTCCCCCACCAGTACATTTATACATATGAGTGTGTGTCTGTGTGTCTGTGTGTGTGTTTAGGTGTGTGTGCGTGTGTGTGTGTGTTTGTGTATGTGGGTGTGTTTATACATGTGTGTGTGTGTGTGTCTGTGTGTGTGTGTGTGTGTGTGTGTGTGTCTGTCTGTCTGTGTGCGTTTGTGAGCATGTATTTTTGTCACATTATATGTGTACATATTTTGTGTTCGTTGGTCCCCACTTCTGTATAAATTCCTGAGATGACTGTAAATGCATCGTGTGCAACCTCACATGGTCCCTTAACCAAAAAAAAAAAAAAAAAAAAACGGTCTGGGAACCGGTGGGAGCGAGTGATTGAATTATTGAGTGCGTTTTTGTAACCAGATCTATTTTTCTATGATGCCGCAGACCCCGGAACCCCATTTGTCATGTACCACAGTGTGTTTTTGGGGTGGTCTAGTTTGTTTGGAACTCGGCTGCCAGTTTCCAAATGTTTGAATCGGCTCTATCTGGATTAGATTGGTCACCCCTCCCCACCACCTCACTTTGTTTAATGTGGCTTTTGGTTGCACTGCTCCCATATGTTTTCTATTGTGTTCGAGCCCTCCACATTGCCAGATTATCAGGCATGAGATAACTTGTAAAGGGTCGGTGTCTTCACATTTCGACCATTAAGTTTTATTATTCAAACTGAATGTTGTATTGCCAAAAAAATAGGCAGGTGACTTCAGCGTGCTGTACTGAATTAGTCTTTGATACCCGGGATAGATTGTAGTCATTCTTCATATTTTACCAAACAATACATCGGCATAGCTGCCAGTTGGTTGAGTAATGTTCAAGTATGCACACATGTGCAAACTATGCGCAAGCATAAGTGCATGCAAACACACACACACACACACACACACGGCAAGGAGAGAACAAGAGACCTGCATGCATGCATGAACGGAGAGCCAGAGTGAAATACACTATTCCTGTTTGGCTGCCTGTCAGCTTCTTCCTCGAACAAAGCACAGACCTAGACCTGTATCTCTGAATTTTAGTCACAGATCCTGGAGATTCTGCCGGTTCGTCTGTGTTTGACAAGGTCTAAACAATGCCAGCTACAGCTCTGCTATTTCCTCTTTAAGCTCCTCTTTAAATGTATGTCAAACGACCTTGAATACTTCTGATACAAAACTTAAAAACAATTTTCCTGAAAGTTTTAAAGAGGAACAAAAAAGGAATTTTCTGGGTCCAAGTTTTACAAACATTTCCTTTTTTACAGCTAAGAAATAAAAAAAAACATGCAGTGCATAAATATCAGGTACAAACTGTATCTCAAAACATTCCTCAAATGCTGCCCATTTAATTTTTAATTAATAAAGTTCTTTCAGAATGACAAATGACTTTAAAGACAGACTGAGACTGTTCGTGTATTTCTTAATTAATCATAATAAATGAACGCTAAATTAATGGCCTTCATGGTCTTTGGGTCTTGTCATCCCGCGTCTGAAGTTCCCCTGGTGAAAAACCATTTTGTGTTCCCTCCGCTGTAAAAAGAATCATAAATCACCCTCTTGTAAACAGTAGTGACATGGGGCCTGATCTGTGGTTTGATATACATTTTAGGAGACCTAAAGCATTGAAACGCGATCCCTCCCCCAAGTACGTGAGACCCCAACCTTGCATGTGCTCCCGCTATGGACCCCTTGTCTGTGCGTGTGTGTGTGTGTTTTTCTGTGTATGTGTGTTTTGTGTATGTGTGTGTGTACTTTGTGTGTGTGTGTGTGTTTTTCTGTGTATGTGTGTTTTGTGTATGTGTGTGTGTTTATACGTGTGTGTCTGTACTTTGTGTGTGTGTGTGTGTACTTTGTGTGTGTGTACTTTGTGTGTGTGTGTGTGTGTGTTGGCGTCTGTGTGTGTATTTTGTGCGTGTGCATGTGTGTGTGTGTGTGAGAGTGTGTGCATGCTAGCCTGCATGTTTCACCATACAACGAATCCTCTAAGCACACGATGTACACAGATGGTATTGTGTTCATTTCTTCTTGTTGCTACAAATTACGCCGACCTTCATACTTAAGACGCTACCAGAGGAAGTAGGCGAGACACACACACACACACACACACTGGAGCGGTGGCAGTAGCCGGTCATGGTAGATTGGAGCCGTTCACTAGACACGTTAGCGTGCGCGATAGCATACCACATACAGCAGTTTGATTGGTTTAGCCTGACATGAACCTCCGTGACCTCTGGGCTTGCTGTGTGTGTTATTTCTGTTTACTTCCTGTGCCAACAGACGGAGGCTGGGTGTGCCCAGACAGCGCCAGTTCAGGGCACGACAACAGCATCAAGACACACTGCGAAGTTACGTACGCCATGATACGGGCTTTATATTTATATGTAATAATGCTATCATCACCTGACATGGAGCAGGATCAACAACTCCCCCTCCTCGTTCAGCCTGGAAAAGGTTGATACACGAAGCAGTCTGACGCAGAGACGTAAATACCAGCGCGTACATTTTTTATTGTTTGTTTTACACTTTTGGCCGTGTTGCATTGTTGGCACACCGCATTGTCGTTTTGCTAAAGCCCTCAATGAACGTGATATGGGTGCCCTAAGTAAGTGATGACGGATACACGTCACACATGCGCTTTTGTTGTCTTTTTTTTTTTTTTTTTTTGGTCGATCTTACTGACGCATCAGCCCACATAGCTTATCTAGGCAGACTGACTGCGCGAAGAGTTCCGCTAATGGGAGGTTTCAGTCTCAACAGTCGTGACCTTTCTAGGCTGCATGGCAACTGCTAGCAAGGGTTCCGACACCCCCTCTGCCACCGCCACCACCTGCGCCCGTCAAGACTAGAAAAACATCCTTTAATTCCAACAAGTATTAATTGGGGGCAAATGGTGTGCTGGCTGAGGGGGTCAGGGCACCCAGTGTGTGTGTGTGTGTGTGTGTGTGTGTGTGTGTGTCTGTGTAACAGGAGCAGCATTGTCCTCCTGTGTGTCCAGTCTCTCATCTGCTCATCCTACTCTTTTTTATCCCTCTTGTCTGACTGGGAGGTCTCACACACACACACTTCCTGTTTTGCTGTTCTTTCTATCTTAATCAGGTCAAATATGAACTCCATACTTTAATTTCTGTTAATGTGTGTGTGTGTGTGTGTGTGTGTGTTTGTGTGTGTTTGTGTGTGTATGTGTGTGGCAAAGATTCCCCATGTCACCTAAGGGAATTGACAATCTGATGAATTACTAATAAAATGTTGAGATGTCTGGAATAAAATTGGAGTTATGTCTGTGGGAGTTATTGGTCTGCAGAAAACTGCACCCAGGAGTATAGAACCATGGGGGCTAAAGTCAAGGGATCTGTGTTAATGATATAGGCAATGTGTGTGTGTGTTTGTGTGTATGTGTATGTGTGTGCATGTGTGTGTGTGTGCATGTATGCGTGTGTGAGCGTGCATGTGTAAGTATTTGTGTGTATGTATGTATGTGTGTGTGTGTGTGTGTGTGTGTGTGTGTGTGTGTGCGCATGTATGCGTGTGTGACTGCACATGTGTGTGTGTGTGTGTGTGTGTGTATGAATGTGTGTGTGTGTTGCTCAGTGTGAGAGCCAGCTGCAGGGTCTTAATGAGGGGAAGGCCAGAGGTTTATTCGAGCCCTTGTGAAGCCTCACTCAACACCTCAGCCTGCGCTGACCCCGGATCAGGCCCAGCCGGTGCTGCCTGCCGTTCCCACTAACCTGCCGGTGGCACGCTGGTTAGCGGGCCGCCCAGGGCAGACAACACAACAGGAGGATAAAGGGCCTTCCACACCAAGTCTGGATTTTGGGATGAAATATATATACGCAAGAACATATGCAGGTTTTAAATAAAAGCTTTTATATGAGTCCAGCTTCTTTTTTTCCCCATTTTCGTATTTTTGTTGTGTCTGATGTACACTGGACTAAAGCTGGCAGCTGGAAGTTCTAACAACAAAAGGAAGAAGGCTGTTTGGGTACCATTAACATGGAGGCCTTTACTTTCCATCCATTAAACAACAAAAAAACCATACAAAGAATCGTATGGTCTTTGTATCACACAGCAGTGGAAGCAGAATGATGAGGGAGAGTTTATGTTATTTTTCTGATATGATAGGACTTTGTTTTTGGACAGCCATGCTGGTATGACAATGCCTCTCATCAGCAACATCAAAGGTCTCTTTGAAAAGCCCCAACACCCTGTGACTGTCACGCATAAACAAAACAGAACACAAAACACACAGCACAACAACATGGAACCGTGAACCTGACTCAAAAACAAAACAACAAAAAAAACCCTTTCTTCCACAGTTCACAACAGACCTTCCGTGTTCATAAAGCGCCATTGTGTTATTGCTGCTTACATAATGAAAAGGTAATGAGTTATTAGGAAGCCTCTCAGACAGGTGCTGCCGGAGTGTGCTAGCTGATTAGGACAGTTGGATGCCTCGGGCTGGCTCCGCTTTACCCTGCGGCATCATTTGTTTGTTTGTTATGCTGGAGGACCAGCGAGCACAGCAGGGAAATAGGCGCGTCACCCGGCAACAGTGCTAATTAAGCCGTGATACGTGTTGTTTTTCTTTTCATCGCATGTGTTCCTGCACAATAGGGAGATTAAGGGCGACATAAAGGGCCAGGGTGGAGAGGGGGGATGAGTCAGTTCCTTCTGCAGAGGTGTTGAAAAGATTTGTGGACAGCACGGCTCTTATAAAGTTGGCTCAGTCTTGGTGCGTGCACACACACACACAGACACACACACACACACACGTACACAGACACACACACACACACACAAATACGTATGCACACGCATTCAGGCGTGCACACACACACACAAAAACACACACACATACACACAGTCATGCATGCGCACACACACACACACACACTTTGAGGTGTCTCCCTCAGTTGTGTGGCCATTCTTGCCGACTGGGTTATCTGTCTGCATATCTTCATTCGCTTCCTCACACCTGTTGATAAACGACATCCTCGCTGGAAACCACGCGCCTGTCAACACCCTAACAAGTCTTGCGCCTGTTGCTTGGAAGTGCCGACTAGATTTGTGCCTCTCTCTCTCTCGTTCGCTCCCCCACTCCCTCCCTTCTTTTTCTGTCTCTTACCCCTACCTTGGTTTATTTTCATTTGAGGCTTCTTTAAAATTGTTAAGCCTGTACACAGATATTGAAACATATGAATAGAGGAGAGAAAAAAAACATGTTGAGCCTTTTGGTACACTGTATATGGCCTGTATATGATTTTAACAGAAAATATAGTAGTTTATTTAGTTTGTGTATAATCAGATACTGTAAAATATTATAGCAACTTATACAACTAACTATTTGCTAGTTAAAGCTACTTGTTACCTTTGGATACTGAATTAGTAAGAAATAAGATTTCAGTTTGTAAAAACTTTAAGGTTTAAGCTATTTTTGTCTTTCTCTCAATCCATCTGCTTAACTACCTATCCATCTATCTATCTATCCCATTCCAGCCTTCCTCTGTGTCTCTGAGTCTCCTCTTTTTCTCTCTCGATGTAATACATCACTTGTCTTTTCACCTCTTGTTTCCGTCCTGTGGACATGAAGATAAAACTCTTTTTTAGCACAGCACACGTGAGATATCATCAGAGACCAAACCAGCTTTTGTTTTGTATTGTGCTGGTCTACAATAGGACCCTGTGGAATGGGTGGTGGGGTGGGGGTGGGGGGCAGCGGTGGGTGAGTGGTTGGCCAAGAGGTTCAGGGGCAAGTGTGTTTGTGTGTGTGTGTGTGTGTGTGTGTGTGTGTGTGTGTGTGTGCACACGTATGTGTGTGTGTGAGTGTGTGTGTGTGTGTGTGTGTGTGTGTGTGTGTGTGTGTGTGTGTGTGAGGGGTGGGGGGTTAGCTGTTTGGCAGTGTGATAAGGACAGGATGACCAGCTCACAATTGGTGCCAACAGATGCCTTCCTAAAGAGCATCCCCATACCGGATCACACATGGGGTTTGTGTCATTGTTTGACCATTTTATTCCTAGGCTCACCATTTCATACTTTTGTTTGGAAGTGGAAATATGACTAATTTTTGAGCTGTAGTTTTCTGTCAGAAGGTCCATTACATGTTATGAGTCAGCTGGAGGGGAATCATGTGGCAATTACAAATGTTTACTGATTGAGAGGTTAGCATGATTAAAAGGTTACAATAATGCTAGTTTTATGACGAGTGTCCACCCATCTCTCTCTCTCTCTCTCTTTCTCTCTCTCTTTCTCTTTCTCTCAGTAAGACAAACACACATTTTTTAAAACACATCTGCTCACAACAACATGGCTAACCATTAGCTGCTAGCTATTGTGTGTGTCCAGATCATTCTCTTTCTGTGGTGGATTTTCTTGTTTCTTGTTAGAGGCAGAAGCTGGCAACCCACAGACCTCCCCTCCACCACCAAGCAGCACCCCTGCCCCCACCCCCCCACTACCTTCCCCAGCCTGGCGGGCTAACAAATGGAAAAAGCTGAAGATGAATGAAGCACAATTACAGAGGGTAACAAATGTTCATGATGATTTATACCCAGATCAGGTTTCTCACGTTTGGTCTGAGCGTAGTTTTCCACGAGGACAGTGCTAGTTCAAGCCCACCTCGGGGCCGCGAGCACTGATGCTCTGACACATTGTTGGAGGCAGTGATAGATGTAACATATGAGACCACCGCCATCGATATTTACCTCCTTTCTCTCTCTCTGGCCCAAGACTTAGCTGGGGCATTGTCATGTTCCTTAGCTCTGTAGAAAAATCTCTGGTTTTGCTCTTTTCCTGACTTTTAGTTAGCACTGTGTGGCTGAGGGTGGTGGTTCTACTCATGTTGCTCCATGGAACTGCTATCAGGTCCTCTTGGAATTGGAGTCAAATTAGGGTGCTGTGGTGCAGCTGGCTACAGTGGCCGTACCATAAACAGGCGATGGCCCATGAGGGACGCAGGTCTGAGTATGCCCTGTGGTCATTTCCTAACCCCAGCCCACCCACACCTCTCTCTCCCACTTACTTCCTGTCTTACTCTTCACTTTCCTATCGCGAAAATAGGTAGGTAGATAGATAGATAGATAGATAGATAGATAGATAGATAGATAGATAGATAGATAGATAGATAGATAGAAGGAATGGAGTCAAGTCTGAGCGTAGTAGAAGCACAGAGTCTAAGGGACTCACATGCTCTCCAAGCCTACTGCTTTGTCCGTTAGCGGTTTTAGCATTTCACTTGCAGAGCAGTTCTGGTGTCCAGCTAAGCTTTTATTTTTATTAATACACATAAACACATCACATCAGCCAATTGACTCACAGTACAGACACACACACACATACACACACACACACACACACACACTAAACAAACACAGACAGACAGAAAGATACAGTCACTAAACCCCCCCCCCCCCCCTCCCCACAATGAAAGCACAAATACACACACAATTGCGTGTACGCACACACACACACACACACACACACACACACAATGGGGTTAGGCAGATTTTTTTTTCTTTAAAAGCATAACAGTGTGTGTAATACCATTGGGCTGTCTGTCTGGTTCACTTGTTGTATGCACAGCTATTTCTGTTTTATTGTCTCCACAGGCTGAGTCCCAAGTCAAACAGCTTTCATACTCACGCCAACCAAGCCAGATCCTCTCTCTTTCTCTCTCTCTCCTTCTCTCTCCCTCTCTCTCTCTCTTAGTCTTTCTCTCTCTCTATCACTTCCATTCTTTCCTTTCTTTCTCTTCCTCCCCAATCAGTCAAACACAAGCTGCGCAACCATCTAAGATTTCAGTTGAGATATGGGAGGCAGACACAACATGCAGTGTTTGTATGCAATCAAACCTTCTTGTGGAGAAGAGCGCAACCTCAGGCCATTTGGAAGAGCTCTCATCCAGACAGGTATTATGAATTACGCCTTTGATATCTTGGCACGGCATTCCAAACAGTAATTAAACCTTAAAGTGCTGTGGCCCCCACTTTCTCTTACTGCTTAGGGGTGCGGGGTGTGAGGAGTGTGGGGTGTGTGGGGGGCCCAGGGCGGTGGGGGGGTGTTGGTAGTGGGGGGTTTAGGGTGGGTGGTGTGTGGTGGTTGGGGATCGGCGATCCGCTTACAACAGTGACCCAGGTGGTCCTTCTCAGACGCCTGCCATCAACCCAGACACGATCATGAGAAATATTCCCTCTGCATAATTACAGTAGACATGAGCCCCTCCCAAACACACACACACACACACACCCCTACACACACACACACACCCCTACACACACCCTACACACACACACACACACACACACATTTTACCCCACACCCACACCCGCCACCTTCGCCCCCCAAATGAATTTTTGGTGCGAGACGCCATCAGTCAGTATCAGATTTATTAAAGTGTTAAAGCTCTCCGCTCTGCAGAGTGGTAGTGTAAGCCTGGGGTGAAATGGATACTCATGAAATGATAAGTGTGAAAACTAATTTGGGTGTCATGGACATTAAGCGCTATTAATCTCCTAATTGCAGCTTGGGCCACAATAGCCGGAGTATTAAGGGCCATAAAGATTAAATATGCATAATAAATGACCCAACTGTAGCTGAAACCATTTCACCAGAGCTGTGGAACATTGTATACCGTTCCATTCATTATAGTTTGAGATGTTCATACATTAAAGGCATGCTGAGTTTTTATAGAGATGTAACTCTAGTCCAGCCAAATAAACGGCTGACCCCTACATTGTATAAATAGCTGATCAGTAATGAGTTTCTGGGACCCACTGTATTACACCAGCTCTTTCACGACAACCCAGCATCCCTGCCCATGTCTTATTTGGGGCCATGTGTTTCTCTTCTTTTGCCCTGACTCCTCATGTAAATCCTTTTCTTGTGTCTGGGTGGTAGGCTTAGTTAGTACCACCATCTGGCAAATGACTCTAAAGTCATGATACACTGCGCAACTTTCTGAGCAATGTTGGCGGCTAACGTGACGAACAGATGTTGTTTACACACTTTATCATTACATTACATTACATTACACTTAGCTGACACTCTTATTCAGAGCATCTTCCAGTTATTTAGGTGAAGGGTTTCAGTTACAGTCCCCCAACATTGCTCAAAAAGCTTCATGTATTATCTTCTTAAGGTGAATCTTCAGCCCCACAGGCTTTTTCTAGATGCCACCTCTGTGTGTGAGTGACAGTCTGTCTCCTAAGCGTGTGTCTTAAGCTTCAGTCTCTCCTTCAGATGTAAACATCTGGCCTGCAGCAGATAACATTAAAAATATATAATACATTCAAGACTTGAAGAAATGTATTGTCATTGAACAGTTGCCTGTACAACGAAATTAGGCAGCAAGACCACAAAGGTGCAAAGTAAAAGTGTTAAAGTGTTAAGTGTCAAGCAAGGAAGCATAGTAGAAACAAATGAGTATATAGATAGGCATAATAAATAATAATTATGATTAATAAAAGGAAAATGGGCTATGTACAGAGGAAATGAACAATAGTGCACTAGGAGGTAGATATTGCAAATTATGCTGTGGGTATTGCACAGTGAGAGGTAAAACCAACATGAGGAGATTGCAATACCCTTACACACCCTATAAGGCAAGATCTTTATCATCATCTATTATTTAAAACAGTGTTGTCTTTGCAAATGTATCAGTAATATGCTACTTGGCATTCCACATTTATAATACTTTAGATGCACATTTATTTTTTTAGTAGGGTCTATTATGTACAACAAACTTTCAGGAGTACATCCCGGAGTACTAAACCCATTACCATGCAGTCAATAAAAGCGCACTCTGACCACTGGTTTACAGAAGCACATGCATGCATGCACCCCCTGAGAAGTTGTGAATTTGCAGAGGTTTGTTTGAAAAGAGGCAACCTTTCTATGTAAAAACAGTGATAAAGAATGGAGGGAAAGAAGGCCAGGGCTCCTCCTATCCTCCTCCTGGAGGTTGGTCCAGATGAAGAGCATCAGTGAGAGGGTGACAGCCCAACACAGCAGCACCTATCCATCTCCTGCCCCCTCACCCCCCCCCCTCTCTCTTACTCCCTCCCTGCCTCTCTCTCTGTCTCTCTTTCTGTCTCTCTCCTCTCTCTCTTTCTCTCTCTCTCTCTCTCAGTCTGACTTTGGGGCCGCTGATATCTGAGCTGAGGTGCTGGGCCGTAATGAGGAGCACATTGGCTAAATAGATGCCAAAATGAACTCTCTCTCTCTCAAAAAAAGAGAAAACAACCTAACAGGGATGATCAAACTGCCCTGTTGCACCCAAGATGCCCGTACAGGGTCTCACAGGCGGCGGTTGCTGTTTGCATTCAAAACACTGGCCTATGAACGCCGGCTGAGCCATTGTTTTGTACTGTACGTAAATATTTACAATGCTGTACCACTGGCAAAGTTTGGTGCTAAATGGGGCATAAAAGTATTCCAAGCACATGGTGAGGGTGGGGGGGGGGGGTATCCTGTGGGAATGGCGCGTTGTTAAAATTAATGTGCGGCACGGCCGTCAGGGAGAATTACAGTCCAATGGCACCAAACTTGTTATTTTGGTAAGAGACTATTTCTGTTAAGCGTTGCCATTTGTCCTGACTAATATGACAGTGGTGTTGCTCTTTCTTCCTTAAACACCAAGGAAGGCTTAAGAAAGCATATTTCCCCTGAGGAAAACATGAGCTGTCTCTCTTACAAAATACAAGCACTAGGCTTGGTGCATAACAGCAGCATTATCCCCAAGATTAATGAACAGCTATTTCACAATATTTTGTAAAAAATATCTCCGCAAGCAAGTGTGGGGAGAGCACGTTATTTGAAGATTATCCTTGTATTCCTCTCTGGCATACTGATAGTCTTCATCTAAATTTAATTTATTCATGAAAAAATACAACTGTTGCCATTGAAAATTATGGGCACAAAGAAAATATATATTTAACATGCCTTGTGCTACTTGCTAATTTTCATACTTTTGCTAAGCTAAGCAAATTAATTCGGTAAACATTAGTCATGGATTTGTTACTTATTAGGATCCATAAGGATATGCTAGCACAAAAAAATGTAGCAATACACTAGCCATTGGTCCGTAAAAGTTAATGTTCAAGTCCATTATAATCTTTAATCATACCAACTGATCAGTTTGCCCTTTGCATCACCTCTTGGCTACCATTTAGATGGTAAATCTCAATCTGAAGTCTTTAAATCTTCATTGCTGTGTCCTTGACTTCTGCTCTTTCTCAGTGTGGCTTTTTTATCGCTGGTTATTAATGAAGCTCACGATTTCTTCAGAAGAGCCCTCGTTTGGCTCCTTTCCTTGTCTCCTAACTGAAACACATTAGGGCCCTCTCTCTTCTCTCTCTCTCTCTCTTCTGGTTATCAGTTCTCTCTGCTTTCTGTCACTGGGACAGCTCACACAGGGCAGACAGAGGACTTCCATCTGTCTTAATAACGCTTGAGAAAAGAAGAAGAAGAAGAAGAAGAAGAGGAAAAAAAATACCCTAAGAAACATTCTATGACTTAAACAAATGAAATGACGTGAAAGTCACGGAGGGGAGCAGGGGGTTTAGGAATGCTTTGAACAGAACGCTTCAGTATTTGTTTGAATTTGGCTTCTCATCTCACTGATGTTGACTGGGCCACTGCAAACATTGTGGCATTAACTCATCCAGGGTATTCATTATTCTTTTTTTCTCCCTTTCTCTGAGCTCCACAAGCCAGCACACCTCTTAATACTACTGATGCACCCGCACACCTGGCGTTTCTTGTTTGGTATGAATAGAAATCACGAACAAACAATCAGCATTATACATATATGTTTAATTCCCAACAACACAGGTGGAAGAAGCCAGATAACCACATGGATAAGGACAGCTTTGGGAGTTATTAGCAGAGGGCTCTTGCTCCACATTCTCCGCTCTGATGTCGTTCATGTCTTTGCTCATAATGAGGCCTTTGTGATGGTTTGGGAGTCATTTGCCGTTGTTCATGAGCAGACACAGGCATGTTTGCCTTCAGAGACGAATCCATGTATAAACTATTCTCCTAAGCTAAGCTGACAGCTAAATTTGATTTTTTAAGACACCTTGCTTGGAAGCCTTTCCGCCCTTCCTTAAGTAATAAGAGATTACGGCTAATCTCCACATAATGGCTGCTCGGAATTTCGCTGTGCTAAGACTCTCTTCATCGTCTGCACAAAGTTAGTAAGACTAGGTCGGAGGAAAACTAGTCCATGTGTGTGTATGTGTCACGATTCCTAATACAGTATGTGTGTGTGCATGTGTGCGTGTGTGCATGTGTGTGTTTGTGTGTGTGTGTGTGTGTGTGTGTGTGTGTGTGTGTGAATGAGCATGTACACATGTACAGTACATGCTTGTGCTGTGTTTGTTTCCTCTTGCACCAGGTGCCTCCAGTCTTAATGATACTTGTGTTTCCTCCCCAACAGCTGACGCATTTGCCAGCGTACATGTACTGCTTTAAAAAAAACACACACAGTCCGCAGAACAGCAGCTTTTTCACATTCGCTACCTGAGTTCAGCTATATAATCAGACCATCATCCACCCCCAGCACGAAGCAGGTGGAGGTGGAAGTCATTACATGTTTTTGTTAAAATCCCATACTGGTGATTTTGTTTAAGTGGCACGTAGTGAAAAAAACATTACTGATGATAATAATCATGTTCTTCCTCTGTGATTACGAAATTGGCTGGAGGGGTGGGAGTAGAGTAGCACAGCATAGCATAGCTGCACCGGCCCTTCTCGCCAGACTGTAAGCCTACTGTAAGAGGCCCGTACGTACAGTACACTACACTACACTACTACGGGTACGGTCAAGGGCTCCGAGGGGCTCTCCCGTGTGTCCGATAGGGACCTGTTTTCCACACCATTGCCACTGTTCCACTTCAGGCCCCGGTGCCTGCTTCCTATCTTTCACCGGGGTGACGTCTCTTGACCCCTCTGGCAAGGAATAAATAATAACAACAAAAACACAGGGAAACCTGCACGGCCCCGATCGGCTCTCTGCGGGGCTCCACTGAAGTGTGGCGCACTATATCATATCATACTGTACTGTATGCTTCGGGGATATGTGCAGGGGGGAAAATGTGAGCCAGCCATACATTCTGACCAGTCAGCTTTCCGTAGCCTTGCTCTAAACCAAACAGATTTTTCAAAAATGGACGTTGGGATTGCACTGTGGATTGCCTATGTACGTGTTTGTGTGTGTGTGTCCATGTGTGTGTGTCCGTGTGTGTGTGTGTGTGTGTGTGTGTGTGTGTGTGTGTGTGTGTGTTTGCGTAAATGTGTGTCTAAGTGTGTGTGCGTTAGTGTGTTTGAGGGCCTGCTTATATGGCCACCAAAGGCAGAGGTGCTATTTTTAGGTCACTGAGAGCGTCGGTCTGAGACTGAGATCGATGGGTATTTTTATATGAACTCCCCGAGGAATTGATCACAGCGCACCAACACACAGCAATTTCTCTGTAAATAAACTGAAACTGAAAGGTGATAAAAAGATGTAAATGTTTACCTTTGACCTCTGGTAACACACATTACTAGGAGGAGCCTTGTGTCCCCAGGAAAGTCTTTCAACAGGACATTAACTATTGTAATTAGCAATGAATAAGTTGTAATGCTACACCAATACAACAACGAGGAGGAAATGACAAAATGGTGAGCAACAATCTGCTAACGCTTAGCATAGGTCTAGCTTCTTCAGTTATAACTCTGTTATAAACACAGTGAGTTGAATAAGTGGTTTAGGCTTTTAAAAACTTAAAGCAGTCTTAAGGGGATGAAGTACACCTTCCTGTGACATACTTTTGCCTGTCAGGTCCTCTGATAATTGACAGAAAAATCCAAAAAGTTTTTGCTGACCATCAAAAATCAATCCCATGCCAGTCAGTCAGTTTGGAGCTCCAAAAAAAAGGAAAAAAAACCCCACACGCCAGTCCCCAGTCATCTGCTTTTGCACGCATGCTGACTGACTGGCGTCCTGCCCGAGCCATTGTCGGGACATATACCATGCCATTAATTCGACCAGTTTGATGTTTGCAGAGGGTTTAGAGCTGTCAGGTCCCTGTCACAAGGCAGATCTGGAGAGGCCTGCAGTGAGAGGCAGGGAGGGATTAGCGCAGTCAGGAGAAGCAAAAATTCCAGCGCGGGAGAGGAGAGGAGAGGAGAGGAGAGGAGAGGAGAGTCGATGGGGGTTAGGTTTCCGCACTCCACTGCGGGCCCAGTGGAAAAAAAAAAGAAAAGAAAACTCTGAGCAGCGGGATGATTCAGAATGTCAGCCTCTTCAGGTCTCTCACCTGAGACAAACAAATGCAATCTAGTAACAACATGCAGGTTTCAGTATTAAAAAAGAAAGCGGATTGAAAGGTTTTATGTACTCAGAAAGGCGCTGGGTGCAGAGAAAAATAAAATAAAAACTACTATCTAGCACTTTAAATGCTAATGTAAAAAAGTCTGAACAAAGCAGTTTTTCTATACTTGTAAGACCCATGACTTACATTAAAATGGTAAAAAAGAGCTGACCTCCTTTCTGAGTGGAATGTGGTGGAACAGATTTCATACCACTATAGCACATTATCTCACAGTTTTACAGTTTCATGTCACAGTTGAACCATAAGTTGATATCATTTTTAAAACCAAGTGACTTAGGCATAACTGTAGTTAATTTTATCATGCTGTAGTGGCTGATATGGGTGGTATAGGCCATGTTGAAACAGACCTTTTTTAAAAAAAGAAGAAAAGAAAAAAAAGAAAAAGAAAAAAAAGTTCATTCTCCATCTAATGTAGCATTTGTCCGGCGGACACAAAACTTGAATTCAGTGCTTCAACCTTTGAATGGGCTTATTTTCCACAGATGGCCAGAGCTATCTGACAGCAGACAATACTTTTAAGCAGAGCACCAGATAAAATGGAACATGTACAACAAAGAAGGGCACTTGAGTGACTAAGCTTGTTGTCATCGTCTAAGAGAGATTCCAGGGCTTGTAACAACACCAAGGCCAACCCCTTCACTTTGGCGGTGTGTTCTCCTGATTGTCAGTTTCAAAATAATATAAAACGTATCAGGATGTCAACACCCTTGACTACGTCCACCGGATCAGACAGGGAGGAACTGCGGAGATCATACTTTCACATGTCATGTCAACGCCTGCAGTGGAACTGTCACAGGGTTACAGTAAATACAACACATTTGCTGAAGACTTGATTGTACCCCCATGTGATCTTTGTAGGCATTGCCACAGATTTGGCGCTGGCGTTGAGGAGATATCATTGTCTTTGCAATGAAAGAGGTGAACAGCCCTGTGACAAAATATTTTTGATATCATAGTCTTATTGAGATGCAACTTAGCTATGTATTAAACAGTGCAACTGCGGTGCACACTGTAGTGTTTGAGACAGACAAAAAGAATGGGAGGTTGCAGAGAACTGTACAGTATATCATACATACACATAACATGTCCTGACAATAGCCAAGTTTCTATGACGAGGAAGTTCTAAAAACTTTGAGTTTTCGAACTTCCGTTGTTTTTGTAGATGTTCAAATAAAAATCTTATTCTGAAAAAAAAACTGATTCTAACTCAAGGATTTTTCTGAGGCATACATTAGACAGAGTCATTAGACAGACTTTAAGATGATTCTGATTTGCTGGTACATGTCATGGATTAATGAAAAAAAATCAATTTGTTTTGTGTGAAGTGAAAGAACAGTTAATTGCAGCTCCATTGACAACGTGACAGACAAATCAAGACTGTTGACTCCATTTGCCTGGTGGGTGTAGCTTGTGGTTGCTAGGGACTTTGTAGAGGCTGCATGGGAAAGATGCACTGCCGGCTTAGCAGCAATTCAGCGGTTATTGGAATGTTTAGAGAGTGCAGGTGTGTTCTATATGTGGTTGTTGTACTTGGCCAGGACTATTACCAGATTTAAACCCCGTTTAGACTTTTAGTGGGAAGTAACATTTAACCTCTCTTGATGGTCTATGAATAATAGTAAGGAATTAGTTAGGTTCAAATCAGGTCCTACTGCATTTCAAAATACTAACCTCTGCCTTCAATCCCTTCTGGTCTTTATTTGTTGAAGTATGTCGCCATTGTATTAGGTGTCTGTGCTAAAAGAGGTCCCACAGTGAGTGTGCTGTATTGGTAAGCTGTTGTTGTTGGGCAATAGAACCTCACCCCTGCCTTAGATATCCCGGACAGCTTTTGAGTATAGAGCATAAAATTAGAAGTTGTGGCTGATGCCTGCATGCCTACAGAGCCCTGGGCTGGTGCTGAGGGCCTGATGTGAGGCGTGGAATAGCTGCGGTTCTATGTGGAGGTGTGTCCTGACAGAGCCGGTGCAACCACAGAACACAAGAGCAGCACACAGCTGGCCCCCGCGACCCCACTGTGACGTGCTCAGGCGCGGTCTGTGGTGGGATATTACATGATCACTTCGGCATTACTCACCCCCCCAGCTGGGCCCACTGGCCTTATTTCACACAGGGGAGTCAGAGCCGAATTGCTAATATAGTAGTAGTAGTAGTAGTATCGGTCAGCCTATAAAACTTATGGACTGTTGTGCAAAACCATAAAGAGGTGAATCTGTCTTTCTCTGTGTCTCTCTGTCTCTGTCTCTCTCTCTCTCTCGCTCTCACTTTCACTCTCTCTGTCTTGGTCTCTTTCATATTTATTTACGTTTAAAGCCTCTGTGGTTACACAAAGGAATAAATTATCCATCTATCTTTGGATTTTACATGTCAACACAGATCTCCAGCCCTTCATTATGGTTCAACATCTCAGTGGTTCCTGGTTTTTAAGATTTGTATATGTAAGCTCCTGGTAGGGTATTCTGTCTGACTGCCATCATATACTAGCAGAAAAGTCACCAAACTGCTTTTCTGTACATTATAAAGTAAAATAAAAATAAGTTATACACCTTTAACCTCACAAATACAAAGGACACAGAGCCAACATTAGCCAACTCAATAATAAATGGTTGTTTGGAGTGTAACTTCATTAACTCTCTTAAACTTGTGTTTAGTGTTTAGGAACCTTATAGTGGGTTGGTAGGAGCCATGAAGGCGGAACCTGGTGACATTAGACAACTTACTTTTAGTGAGGCAAGGACTTTAAGGACAATGCGTCTACAGTTTGACAAACGGGATAGAAATATACATTCAACTATACATATTGCCATGTCATCTCATATTGAAGACAAAGAAAGAATGACTTGTACAGTCATGCCACAAGCATGAAGGCCACTACAAGGTTAGCCAAAGCACTCAGTTTGGCCATGATTCAGCTTCATCTAGATCACTCTGAACCCAAGGTGAGCAGTGCCATGCTGGGTTTCTCATGCCTGCATAAAGACTCTTTTCTTTGCCCCCTCTGAGGGAACCAAAGCCTGGCAGGCGCTACGATTCAGATGTGAGTGGCACGGCCCTGGACTGCAAGTCAGGCTCAATATGCACACCAAATCTCCTTCTTTCTCTCTTTCTCTCTCTCTCTTACTCACTCACTCACTCTCTCTTTCTCTCTCCCTGTTTCTCTCTCTTCCTCTCTTCACATACATACTCCAAAGCCATCACATCTGCCTCTGCACCACTGTGACAGCTGCATTCATTCATCTCTCCTTCTCTCTCCCCTTCTCTCTCTGTCTCCCTCCCTCTCCCTCACTCTTGTCACTGGGATTGATATTCATCTGACCTCATGTGCCTCTCTTTCCTCTTCATTTGCTCCCCCCTGTGCTCAGTCATTTTCCCTGCAGGGAGAAGGACGTCACCCCCATCCTCTTCTGACCTCCATAACAACTTTAGACCCGGCGTTCACTCCACCTGCATGTCTGTCCCAAAAAACGTCCCCACTTGAAGCATGTCTTACAAGGGAGAGTAACTCAGACAAGAGGGGATAAATCTTTCTGTTGGAACCCGTTTGGATTATTTTTGACACAATATCAACATAAAGATATCCAAATGTTGTGAACAGCTTCACTTTTAGTGCATACTGTATAATGGTTTTACCAATGGAACAACTGGGTGAGCCAGATTTATGAAGTATGTATTGAGTCCTCGAGGGTATCTGTCTTCATTCTCTCTCTCGTTCTCTCCCTCTCCAGCTTTCTCTCTCTCTTTCTCTGTTTTCACAGCATAAACAGGGCTGTTGTCATGACCAGAGGCAAACCTGCGGTTAGGCCTTGCCGAGGCCCAGAGTCAAATTTCAAGCCTGCTCTTTTGATGCCGCCACACAAGGCGAGCAGGGTCGTGCAGAACAAGATGCGGCCAAACCCCTCTCCTCGTCCTCCTGGAGGCTCTTCCCCAGACATGATGAATAGAATCAATAATGCGTGGGTTTAGCCCCTGTGATCCATCACGCTCGTTCAGCCGGTACGTGTCCTTTTGAAGTCCAGTCCACATCCACAAAAAATCCAGGCTTGTGTGTTTTGTAGGTTTGATTAGACTGGTGGTCTTCTGGTGGTCCCATCCTTAAAGGTAGAGGTCCAGGCTGTGACAACGTCTACAGGAGCAAAGTGAAGTGGGGATCTTTTTTAAAACCGCACATCTCCATGTTTAATACCCTCCAGTCGCTCTGCAGCTCCCATCCATCATCCACATGGTTAGCCCGAGCGCTCAGGCACGGCCAGGCCCTTAAGACACCAGCCACCCCCACCAGACCCCCTTCCACCCTCCGCCCTCCACCCTCCCCCCATGATGGATGACCTCAGGTTGGGGCGGTGCAGATAAAGGAGAAGGGAGAAGGAAAGAAGAAGGGAGAAGGAAAGGAGGGTTCAATATGTCCGAGAAGTAGTAGAGAGCAGTGCAAAAAGGACGGAGCTTGTGTCTGTGTGGATGTGTTGAGAATATTCATGCGTTGAGTAATGCAAAGTGATATGAAGTTTGAGATGCTCGGAAGGCACGGGAAGCAGGGGAGGAGGGAAGGAGGGAAGGAGGAAGTGAAATGCTGGAAGGATCTGAATAAAAACATGAATGGAAAATGAAACCGAGAGATATGACATGGAGATCAATTGCTGCATATGATTTGGAGAAAGGAAAGAAACACTCAGTGGGAAATTGTGGGAAAGAGAGAGTGGGAGGGGGACAGAGATTGAGTGAGCGAGTGACTGAAAGAATGAGAGAGAGAGAGAGAAAGAAAGCAAGTGAGAGGGGGAGGTTGGGAGAGAGAAAGAGAGTGAGAGAGAGAAGGACAGTGAGAAAAAGAAGGGATGTGATGGTTTGCTCCCTGGGGGTGCTGGCAGGGGAAAACCAAAGTGGCGAAGGGGAGGCTGGCCTTCTCGGCAAAGTATGCTGAATGCATCTGAAAGCATTGCACTGATGCAATTCCTGGATGACTATGGTCGAAAATAAAGGCTCGGCGTCAAAACATTTGGTCGCCCAGCAACAGCATGACTAGCAGGCACTTACATTGTGTCAGGAGGAGCACAGGCACATGACTTCTGCCGGGAGATAAAGTTTCAGAATTTCGCATGGGGCCAGAGAGAAGGGCACCATCGAACCCATCTGTCCCGGGACGTCAAAGGCAACCCAGGGAAGATGGCTGCCCTCCTGCTCTTCAACGGGGGGGGATTAGCCCCCTGCTTTCACATGCCCTTTGAAATAAAAGACACCGAATGTAGTAAGTCTGAATCACTGAAACAATTAGTCACTGGCTTTTTAATGACAGATAGCTTAATGCCTGCGTGTCAAGTGGTGTACTGGAAGGCACTAACAAAATAAACAGGAAATACCACTTTTCTGTTTGACACATTTCAAAGCTCTGGCTCTGTCAGTTACAATAATTAAATATGGCTGTGAGAAATAACAGGATAGTGAAGCCTGTACAGTGGCTACCATTAACATAGGATTCCTAGGATTAGAAAAATAAAAATATATTTTCATGTACAGTAAGCAGTTGGTGGTTTTACTTTAGTGTTCTTTACCACATCTACCTTGTCAGCCAAAACTGATCCATCTTCCAAAATAGGACACAGAGAGCTCATTCAGAGTTGTCATAATTTCCCAGAATTCCCTGGCGATGACATGTCCGTCTGTATGTTGTGTATTTACAAGTTCAAGTATTTATTTACCCTAGGTCCTAATGTTAGACTCATTTCTGCAAGTTGGGCCGTAAGTTGTTGTGTGTAAGCATCATACGATCCATGTGTGAAGGCTCGACAGCTGATCTCGGATCTCGGTTCAGTCGTCCCACTTCTGACTCCACCACACGTCTACCGTGAACACCTCCCACCTCCCACCAAACACTTGGCTTTTCATTACTTATTACAAACCACCCTCATTTGACGTCAATAAAGAGGGTTTGGGAGATAAAGACGAGGGGGAAGGTGCGAAAGAGATCTTTCCTGTCAGCGTCACTCGTCTTTGTTTGCGTCGTCGCTTGCATTTTAGCGGGGGATGGATGCCGCCAGCAAGCGAGAGCTTCATCTGTCAGTGAGGCTGAATCCCCACAATTTGTAAGACATGTACACACTCAGGCAAGGCACAGTCACGCATGCAGCACTGACAGCAATGCCCTGCAAGCCTGTCCTTCCCCGCTTAGTCTGAACCCACTTCAGGTGAACGTCTGAGCTCTATTTCAGTCTCCTAATTGCAGGGGAGAGGGTGGGTGCGTAGGCTGTATTGTTTGTGGGGCAGAGGGGGGGGGGGTGAGACCCGTAGCACTTCGTAGACTCCATGCAGGACCTCCCTGCGTTTGTTCTCGAGCCATGTGGGCCACTTTAGGACTTTGGGGCTTCAAGCTAAGACCCTGGCTGGTGTTTGTTCAGTTATGAATCTGAGCCATCTGGTTAAATAGAGTCTAATGGGTTATGCAGAGCCCCTATGAGCGAGAGAGAGAGACAGAGAGCAAGAGAGAGGGGGGAAAAAAGACAGCTGCAAATCACTGCCGAGGATGTGCGGGTAAATAAGAGGCTCTGCGTCCCAAACGCAATCGCCGGGTCCTGCTTACTGATTACAGTGGCCCACTGGGAACAGATGTGGGCCTGACGCATGCTCGACATGTAGACGTCTGGGTGTATGTGTGTGTGATGTGTGCATGTATGTGTGTGGCACAGTATGTGTATGTGTGTGTGTGTGTGTGTGATGTGTGTATGTGTGTCTGTGGTATGTGTATTTGTATGTGTATGTGTGTGTGTGTGTGTGTGTGTGTGTGTGTGTGTGTGTGTGTGTGTGTGTGTGTGAGTACAGTATGTATGTGTGTGGTTTGTGTATGTCTGTGTGTGTGGTGTGTGTATGTGTACGTGTGTCTGTGTGTGATGTGAGTCCCACGCCTGCTCGACATGCTGGGCCGGTGTTTCAGCTCTCCGCTCGCTAAGGTGGAGCCGTTGCATGTGGCATCTTGAGTCTCCCCTTCCTGTAGCACTGACTAATAACAATGGTTTGGCTCCGTTGTTTGCTTTGCAACCCTATACGCAACATGAGACAGGGATGGGGGAAAGCCTGCTCGCTAAGATTGTCTGGTTATTTAAGCGGGGCAAGGGAATTGTGCAGACGCCGGCGTGATGCAAACCCCCCTCTCGTTTCAGCACCTCCTTAAATCAGGGAAGCTCTGAGGAGGTCGGAGAGAGCGGCGCAGTGAATCACCTCTCGACAGATTTGCCACAAAATAATTGGATAACAAAACACTGGGGTTTATGGAAAATGGGCTTACACTTAGCATGGGACTATGTGTTTATCTCTTTCTTCTTCTCTCTCTCTCTCTGTCTTTCTCTCTCTCTCTCTATCTCTCTCTCCGTCTCTCTCTCTCTTACACACATACACACACATATATATATACAGCATCTGTCATGTGTGAATGTGTGTATGTGTGTGTACGTGTATGTGTATGTGTACATGCATGCGTACTGTATGTGAATGTGTGTGAGTGTGTGTTAAGCAGGTGCATCAAGGCCAGCTCAAAATGTGTGCTGGGGCCTTTAGAATGGCCTTTAATGACCCTGAGTGGTCAGTCTTAGCATGTTTAATTAGCTGTGTCCTGCTTAATGAGCTCCTTTAGTCACAGCTACTTACTTTAGAATACAGGTATGCTCTTGTTAAAATTTGTGTTCTTGAGGGGGTCTGCCTGTTCCTGGTACTTACAGTATGTCACAAAAGTGAGTACACCCCTCACATTTTTGTACATTTTTTAATTATATCTTTCCATGTGAAAAGTCTGAAGATATAACACTTTGACACAATGTAAAGTAGGTGTAAGCTGTACACTGCTTACTTTACATTGCAAAAGTGTTATATCTTTAGACTTCTCCCATGGAAAGAAATAGTAAATATTAGAAATATTAAAAAAGTACAAAAATGTTAGGGGTGTACTCACTTTTGTGACATACTGTATAACTAAAGAAATAGCATTAGCACTTTACAATAACTACTCACTATTCAGCATTTATTAAGCACTGTTGAAGTCTTAGTTAACACTTTGTTAATCATTTGTTAACCATTATTTTTACATTTACATTATTTTACATGACAATCATTTACAAACATCTCTGTTCATCTGTCTGTTTGTCTATTGGCTGTCTGTCTATATGTCTGTTGATTAGTTATGCTATCTGGTATCTCCCAGCCTGTTGTGTTTCTCTCTATCTGTCATCTTCCCTGTCTGCTTTAACATTGCAGTTATGTCTCTAAACGATCTTCTGATGATAAGTAATGTGAGAGCGATGGTTAACAAATGATGAACAGAGTGTTCAGAGTCAACAAATGCAAAATAAATACTTCATAGTAAGTAGTTATTATAAAGTACTACCAAAAAATCTTTAAAAACATTTTTGATCAGCTAACAATATCAGAGAAAAATACTACAACCAACAACCATTCAAATGTGTAAGTGGTCATATATCAGTTTGTCATATAGAAGTCAGTGAAAAGTTTTTTTTCTCTTTCGTTTTCATGCTAGTTGAACCCAAGGAATGTCACTTCAATGCTTTAAAAAACGATGGCAATTGCAAAGTCACAGCCTATGTAATCTCTATCAGTTGATCTAAATCTCCACAGGTTCCAACACCTAGATATGATTTCCGAAAACTTTCTTCGACAAATTCCTGTGTCTTTGTCTTTTTTACTCTTGAACAATGCATCTTTATCAGTGTCAGCGGAGCCATCAGATCCTGGCGGCAGGTACATACCTGGAGCGTCACGGTGACACCTCGTTGATGCCTTGTGGCACAAGCGTTACTGGTGTCACATATCTAGCCTCAGGTGCTGACTACTTTGCCCGGCACCTTCCTGATTGGACGCACCATTTTTCAAAAAAAAGAAAAGAAAAAAGAAAAGAAAACGGCCTTTCAATCGCTTGGCTTTTAGCATGTGGTGGTGGTGGTGGGGGGGATCAATACTTAAAGGCCAAGAACCATGGCCAAGGGGAACATTTAGCTTCTGAGGGGGAGGGGGGGGGCTGTGCCCTACACCAATGCATATGCTCTGCTCAGGGTCATGAAATGACACACTGGCCCTCAGTCTGTCACTTTGAATGACTCCATGAATACCCAAAGCCATTCAGAGCACAGTGGCTGTCTGTAATTTGTTTTGACATTGGCTAATGCCACTCTTAAACTTGGCCTAGGCAGAATTCTTGGGCCTTATTCATGACCGGTTAGTCTGGGGGTCGACGCTCAAAACTTGTGGAAACAAGAGTGTGCCTTTCTTTCTGTCTTTTTTTCCCCCTCTTTTCTCCATATGACAGAGAGAAGAGAATGCTTCTGGCCTTTTTCAAAGCTATCGAGACCTGTCTGACATCACTCACAGCTGCCCGTCACTGCTGAAATGGCCGTCCAGAAGGCTGAGCCACTTATTATGATGTGGGCATGTTTGGCTGAAGACAAACCTTTCACTAGTTTTGATGGATATTTAGCATGTGTGACAAATCCAAATGTGCAGCTGAAACCAACATCAGCACTTTAACCATCAATTAAGCTGTCCTTTTCAACAGCCAGTTAAAAAAAAAAAAATGAAGCCATCATAACGTGAGGTACTTTAAGGTGGCATTCACCTTCTTAAGCCTGCCATGCAATCAGCTTTACTATGGCTATTTCACAACAGCATGTTTTGTTGTCAAGCAAAATGGCGAAATCGGTGAATAATGTGCGAAGGAGTTGCCCTCCATATTCAATTACAAATCTGGATGGGGAACTCGGGTGACATCATGCCGTTGTGCTCCTAATGTTGCACTGTTAGCCTTGACTTCAGTTTCAGGCACTTTGCGCAGAACATGCCCCGAACAAAGGGAAAGCTATTCAGTATTCCCTTGTTGAAGGGGATGTTCACATGACAGTAACATAACAAGAGGAAGCCTCCTTGTGGGTTTGCCGCAAAAATAAAATACCCACAGATCGATCAAAGATGGCATGAATAGAGGATTTTATTTCTGACAGCCAAAACTACATGGCAGTAAAAGCATTACAACTGTGTACAGAGGACAAGGCATGAAGAATGTGTGATGAAAAAAGAGTTTGAGAGTGTGCTTGTATGAGTGTGTGTGTGTGTGTGTGTGTGTGAGACAGAGAGAGAGAGAGAGAGAGAAAGAGAGAGAGAGAGAGAGAGCACAATTACAATTTTATCTGTCCATAACATCTGAATAGAAATTAGACAAATATCTTACTGTCAGAGATACAAAGCAGAGGCAGATCTTGCCCAAATACAGACAGTGACCACAGTCTAGCCGCAGAAAAAAGCAGGCTAAAAATATGGTTATCAAAAGAGCAAAGAATATGTCACTGCATGACAGGTAAGGTTGACACACTTTCTCCTCCACTGTGAAAAATACAAATATATCTAGAACACCTACTTTAAACTTGTATATGGGTTCTGAAATCCCGGTGAACAGAATATATTATATCATTATCATCTGTTCTACATGGACAAAGAGACATAGCAGCTCTTGCTGCCAACTACATGAATTCCACCGAGCCATTGTTTGTTACATGTATGTTTATGAAATGTTGTACCATGTAAAGTAAAGATGTAGATTATGTGCCTGTGACTGATAGAAATGTTGATTAAACTCAGAGCCTTGACAGGTGTGGAGCTGAGAGCAACAGTGTTCCAGATCGTCCTGTAGCTTCTAGAACTTGCCCCCAGGTGTGGATTATGCAACACAGGCCTGCTCACTGGTGCATGAATGTACATGGTGGAGGGTTTACGACATAAACAATACAGATTTCAACTCTACAACAGTCGAGCAATATGTTTGACGGCTGTCAAGCTTCCCCTGCCATAAAAGTTGACATGGTACCTGCTGTTATGGGGTTGTAGCTGTGAGCAATACCACCTTCAATCACTCAGCCGTTCAGCTAGTCACTTTTTTACTGGTACAAGATCAATCAGTTATTAAGCTTTAAAACCAAATTGTTCAGTATTATGGGCAAATTTAAATAATGGTTAAATGGTTTAAAGGTGCTATACAGTATGTAAGATATTGACCAGAACTGATTCTGCAATCAAGTGTTCAACGCAAGAGACAAACCAGAAAAGCAAGACAAACATAATTTGTAGGCTGTAAATTAAGTTTTAAACTGTGATTATTCTGGCTGCACTTTTGTTATAAGTGAAATCAGTAATTGGAATTAACACATTTTTTGATCTCTGGAGACATATCAGGACCATTTTATGAGTACACTATAAAAAGTAAAGGTGGCTAAATGGATCCTTATATCTCCTTAATGATTCCTTACATACTGTAATGGACCATTACATTATGTGAAAGGTTCTTCACATTAGAAATGGTTCTTCAGACTGTCAGATCATAATGGGCCATGCTATCTCATATCGGCATCAAATGGTTCTTTAAAGTGCTGTTGCCTCAATTCTTTGAAGCACTGAAAAAGGTTCTTCTATGGCATCACTCTAAAAAATTTGTATTGGCTTGCATTTTTAATTTCTGACATGCAGCACCTTTAATGGGCATGATAACCAAGGGTTACCCAAAGCCTATGATATAATCCTAAACAATGTTTTGAAAATAATAGGATGTGACAATAATTTTTAAAAAGAGAAAATTATATCTGAACTGTCTTGAAAAATTCTCTATGTTGTGTTGCCACACGTGTATAGAGCAAAGGCAGCTTGTCTAAAGCTGGCTTTGTGTACTCTGTCATAGTGAAAGGGAGACAAAGTAAACTCCAGTAACCCACTAAGGTGAGTCACTCTCACTTAAATGCGGTTTGCTCAAATTTCTTTGTCTGACTTTTTTTTTCCCTCTCTCTGACTCTCTCTCTCCCCCTCTCTTTCTCTCTCCCTCTCTCTTTAGCTCTCCTCCCTTCTTGTGTCGGAGAGATAAAATCTCGCATTGAACAAGCTTTCCCATCATCCCTGTTTTAACTTGGCCCTGGTCGCCTGCCTCAGGGTGACAGGTCTTGTCAGAATTTGGGTTTTCGCCTTCTAGACAAACAACCCAGAAAGCCTCTGCAGGCAGCCAGCTCCTGTGCTTTATTTATGTGTCTGAGCTCAGAGAATGCATGTGTGTGTGTGTGTGTGTGTGTGTGTGTGTGTGTGTGTGTGTGTGTAAACATACCTCTATGCATGTGTTAATGAATGTATTGAATTTTGCATGGGAGTATGTCTGTGTGTATGTGTGTGTGTGTGTGTGTGTGTGTGTGTGTGTGTGTGTGTGTGTGTGTGTGTGTGTGTGTGTGTGTGTAAACATACCTGTATGCATGTATTAATGAATGTTTTGAGTTTTGCATGGAAGTACGTGTTTGTGTCTGTGTGTGTGTGCGTGTGTGTGTGTTTTTGTGGTTGTGTAGGCGCTGGTATGCTTAATCTGTGTTAAAAACCTTGGTTAGAAGTGCAAGAGGTTGTTGCAGTGGGTTAGGCAGAAGTGCAATGGGTTGCTGAGTCACATTCTCTCAGTCTGCATATTTGCAGTGAGCCCCGTCGCAAGGTCGTAACAGCCAGCCGTCTCTCTTCCCCAGCAGAGATGAAATTATCAACAAATATCTCTTTTCCATCGTAAAACCTCTCTCCAACCATGGCGCTAGACATCAGTGCCACCTATTGGACAGACAGGGAATGACTCAGATTCAAACCTCCACTGAAGGTGGACCTCACAGGACTCTCCAGTAGAATATTTTTGTCCGGCAAAATCTGCACCATGACCAAGATTTTTTTTTTTTTCAGAAAAAAAAACTACACTGCCATTTGCCAAACATGTGGTTTGAAAGACACATCATTGCGATGTCAACAGTTAGTTAAGAACAAAAAGCCACTTAAAATGCAATCTGGCAGCAAGCCCATGGTGGAATACAATAAACATGTAGGCCTCTGAAGTTTACAAGCCAGCGTTGAGCTCCAAGTCCTCAGCAAACTCAATATTGGGGAGTGTGTGTGTAAAGAATGCATGAGCCGTCTGGACACCTGCCCCTCCTGAGCAACTCCAAGCTGGGTTTCATAAAAGACTTATGACTCTGCGCACACTGCACAGTGTGCCAGGCTGCTGCCTTTGTTTCCTTGAGGATAAAGTGCTTAAGTGTCTTTGTGGCCTAATTATATGTATCAAAGTCAAATAAAACAGCAGCTGCTTCAGGCCAAAGTGTGTACAGTGTGATAACTCACATTTTTTTGTATTATTTAAAAAATGAAAAAAAAAAAATCTGGTGAACAAAGGTGGATCTGTTGTCGTTTTTTCAAGCATTGATTAAACGTTGGGGAAGCGTGTCGGTGCCACCGGCAAAGAGAGGAGAGAGAGAGGGGTGGGTGTTGGAGAGTAGAAAAGCACTTTAAAAAAAAAAAAAAAAAAAGAGGAGTGTGTTGATACACTGTATCCGCCGGCCAACAATTCACCTGCCGTCATCTCTCAGCAGGGCCATTCAGCGGCTAGCGTCGCTTTCGCGGTGTGCAAATTGACATGTCATCACTTGGCCGTATTGATCCAACCTCAGGTGCAAAGTGGGGACCCGCTGGACACCTTGCTCTGTTTTTCTCTCTCCCTCTCTCTCTCTCTCTCTCTCTTTCTTTCTCTCTTTCTTTCTTTCTTTTGTTTTCTTCCTTCCCTCTCTTCCTTCTTTCTCTTTTGTCATGCAGCCGGTTGGTGAGCATCACCTCGACACATTGATGGTGGTGAGCCGCAGTTCAAAGTGGGCAAACAGAGTCTAAAAAGCAGGCGTGATCACAAGGGGGTATGCGGGCCGGGTCGGGGTGTGGTGGTGGTGGTGGTGGTGGTGATGGTGCTTTTAGGACACCAAACAAAACAAGCTTTAACTGTAGCCAGCTTTCAGGGCCATACAAACAAGCCACAACGCGGGAGGGTGATGCAGCACTGGCCACGCTGGCCACCACCATCTTCTGCCCCCGTAGTGTTGTCTGTTGACAGCTCCTGTTAAGGACCCTTTTGTGCGAACATGGACATTGAGAACAGCAGCGCTCGTTTAAAAGCACAAAAGGGCTGGAGCGTGTCGTGCACACACATGCACAAACACAGACACACACACACACACACACACACACACACACACAGATAGAGAGAGAGAGAGAGCGAGAGAGAGAGAGAGAGACATGCACACAGCTGTCCTGCTCACCTCTCTACTCCCCTCTCTCCTCCTCCTCCTCACCAACACCCTTCACTCCAGCACATCACAGACCTGCCAGATAAGGATGATGAAATGAACCAGCAAACATGGCAACAAGGATGCACAATCCATTTTATATCAGTACTGCAATGACATATTGATGTTTATGCAGTTCTTGAGAAAACAGGCCTACATGCAGTTTTCATAGGTTTCAGTTGCAGTTTTCACTTATAAGTTAATATAAGTAAATATGCAGATATAAGAGCCCAGAAGTTTTAGGGCCTTAAAAGGCTTACATAATTGTTCCTAAAAATTTTGTTAGCTGGGTTTTTGCTGATGTTAGCTGGCCTTCGGCTTAAGCTCCAGGTTTACTTATCTCTCCTTCTCAGGTTTCAGGTCTAATAATTCTATGTGATGTTTTAGTCACAGGGCAGAAGAATCTGGGCGCTTAATTTTAGTTTGTTTGAAGGGAGTCTGTTACATTTTCATATCAGAGAGAAAGAGGCGGGAGATCGAGAAGGTCAGCAAGGTCATTAAGACAAAGAGTTTTATTCTCAGTGGAAGTCCGGTGCGCCAGGGATGACAGATGCCACCAGCTGATTGGCTGGTTCCTGCTCAGATGGGATTTGCTGTCAACAGGTCCCAATTAGGCCAATCAGAATGGAAGGAAGTAGCCCAGAAGGGGAGACTTTGTTAGTGACTCTGTTTGTGAAGGTGGGACAAAAACAAAACACAATCGCCCCTTCATTATTCCCTCCCAATCACCCGTCGCAGACTCTATGGGCTAAATTGACATGGATTTTTTGTTTGTTCGTGCTTGTGTGCTCCATTTTGCCACCACATGATATAGGCCTGCGAGTCATTGTTGTCAGCCATAATGCCACTGATGAAATAAATATTGCCTGCTCTTGTGTGTTGTGTGTGTCTAAATGGTGTGTAATGACATATAAGCCACTTCCTGCACTAAACGCCTCATCAAGAGACATTGAAAGGACAAGCCAGCTGGCTCATTCTCTTTTTTAAAAAATGAATTGTCCTCTCATAGCTGTCATGGTGAAACAAGCTGATTTGAAATAGCAAACACGAAATGTTAGACGCTTTAGGCAAACGTCAGTCATGTTCTCACAGTCTAGTGTGTGGGTTTTACATAACTGTGTCGGTGATTCAAACGGCGTAGATCATGGGGCCATTATGGTCCATGACGTATTTGTTGGCCATTGTATGTGGCAATCATTTTTATAGCTAAATCCGAGGTCAAAAGTTGACCCGATGTGTGCTGAGTCTCACTGTTCTGGGTTTGCATATTCAGCTTCGGTCAAATTTAACTCCGTAAGCCAACGGGAGTCAGATTCAGGAGTCATTCACGCAGCTCTCATCTGTGGAAAAAGGCTCCACCGCAGACTCTTAACGCAAACATGAAAACCACAACGGTAAACCGGCATATTTCAGTTTGGTAAACAGTCAAGGGGGGAATATCTTATATTTTACGGGAAAATTGACTTAATCCTTCCCATAAATCCCCACTTGGATCTTCCATAAGGCTTGGAGCGCCAAACTAATATTTAATCAAATATTTGGAAAACAAATGCAAAAATATTTGAACGCTGGAAGAACCCAACACATACTTGACTGTGTAGGTTGTGGGGTGGGGGGGGTGGGGTCGGTGGGGGTGTTTGGGGATGGGGTGGAGAATGCTGAGGGGGTGGGCAAGAGAAGCAGCAGAGCTGGCTCTGATGTGGGGTGTATTTTGGGCCTGTCTGGCCCTTAAAAAGCCCCCACTAATATTATTGTTGAACCGGTGCTGGAGCATGATGTTGTGAATGGCCACAGAGCGGACTGATGCCAGCCTCCCATAGCTGCTCTTGGGTCTCTGGTGTGCCTGGGGCCACTGCAGGTGAACTGAGACACTCTTAATCACATGAGGCGCTGTCTGTCTGTCTGTCAGTTTCTCATGTTGGGATTTAATGCGCTGTCGCCGGCTCGTGTTTGTCTGTTCGAGCGGTAAGAGAGACGGGCAAAAAACATGCAAATGCACAACTCTCTTCAGGGTAAATAATCTTTTTGTACAATTTTGATGTTTCCATCCCACTGTGTAACCAAATGTGTCTGAAGGTGACACAGTAATTGTGTACTCCATCACATCATCCCCAGAGAAGCCATATTTGGTGTTGAAGGTTATCACACAGCCTACTGCACAGGAGTTTTCTTGCTCTGTCCTTTTAGACATTTTTGGAGATATGTGTCAAGTGACAGTGTAGGGTAAAAGTGGCGTCAGCATTGATTTGAAGTGACGGCGAAGGTTACGGGGTCAATTTTACATCGAAGCATAAAATGGGCCTTACTAGTGTCTCATCCATGGGGAAAGCTGACATCATTACACAGAAGCCTGTCTGTCAGACCCAAGAGCACCAGAGCCAGAGAGCCCTCTGTCAGTGAAGCTGGAGGGGGCCATGTTAACATTTTGACTCGGCCCTGCAAGACCTGTGCAAAGAAAGAGAGGAGAGACAGAAAGAGAGACAGAAACAGAGGGAGAGTAAGAGAGGGAGAGAGAGAGAGGGAGAGAGAGAGAGAGGGAGATGAAGCTCGAGCTGGTTCCTGCTGCCCTGCTTCTGTTCCCAGGGTCATTAATCACCAGCTCTGTGGGGGCCAATCACGCACCGGCCTGCTCTGCTGAGCCTCCTGTCATCTCCACTTCCTGTGTCTACAGGAGAGCCGAGGTTTCTCAGCTCGCCTCCGTGGCATCCATTTTGTGGAAAGCTTTTCAGCGTAGAGAGAGAGAGAGAGAGGGAGAGAGAGGGTAAAAAAATGCCCCTTTGACAAGAGTATTAATTACCGGCGGCTCTCATCTGCGGTTGCAGAGGTCATGTCCATAAAGACCTTTCTTCTTTCCAATACATTAAGCCCATGGCATCCTTTGTACTGGGGAGAAAACACTCCCCACGTTACACAACCAAAGAGAAATATTTAGGGGGCCACCGAGACTTCCTTAAACTAGCATTCTCAAACGTATTTATATGTCAGTTTATATGGGCTGTTTAAACAGGCTATCCTATCTGGAGCATGGCTCTGGTGCTAACTCACGTCATGTAATGCACCAGAGGAACTAGCTAGCTGGCCTGTTTTTGTCATCCGTTCAGCTGGCATTCGGCATGAAGTGGGGCTTGGCGGCCTGGGGGTAATCTTCTCTGCTGTGATTCTTGGAGAGGAAAAAAAAATGTTCCTCTCAAGAAGATAAAGAACGGAATGACTGGTGTATATTGTGTGCTGCCTTGTGTGCTGTCTTTCTTGGCCTGTTGTTTTCAGGTGCATCGCATCGAGTGCTTACGCACACTTCCCGACTCAATATGGGCCCGGCTATTGGGGAACATAAGCCAGGCCAAATACCCATTAAGCTGTTAGAGTCGGAAAACATGATGACAAAAGACGAGTGCGCGGGAGGAAGTGGAGATTGCCCCTTCCTGAAGCATGAATTCCTGCGGTCCAAATCGACTGATCTGACTTAAAGAGGCCTTTGATGGCAGGGACAGCACATCAAATCAAATGCACTTTGAATCACCACGGAACAGACTGCACTCAAGTCCCCCCAACCCCCCCATCGCAGTAGACAGCTTGTGTGTGTGTGTGTGTGTGTGTGTGTGTGTGTGTGTGTGTGTGTGTGTGCATGTGTGTATGTGTGTGTACATTCATGTGTGTTTGTGTGTGTGTATAGATGGGGGGCACTCCTGAGCTCATAGCCTCACACAGCCTGGAGCGTCAAGCACGCCTGTGTGTTGTCAGACCCACGGCTCATACTATGCAGACGCTGGAGCCATTACAATGAGGAGGAGGAGGAGGATGTGAGCCGTGGGGGGGCCCTGTGTGCAAAGACAAGCAAGCCCGGCATGAGGCCGCGAGCGAGTGAGCGAGGAGGGGGCCGGGACCCAGGACCCGGGGGCCGCGGGCACGCCAAAGCCAACGTGGGCCGTGATTGACACCCGGCGCGCCTTTTTAATGCCTCCCCCTGTGGGGCGGTAAAGGCTGGCTGAGGCTGTTTACGTTCCAGTGCCACTGAACCCGCAGGCGCACTGGAGGTCAGAGCAACAGCAGACCAGCGCTGCGAACGCTGACTCTGTCTAGATCGTTTTCTCTGTCACATACATACACATGCCTATGCAGAGACATACTACACACACACACACAAATGCACACACACAAACACACATGCACAAATGTAAACATACTCACACAAGCATTCCCATAAATGCTATAATAAATATGCATGCATGTTCAAATAAACATATAAACAGTCACCATACAAACATGCATAGGCAGCACAACATGCATATGTGAGTACATTCAGGTACATCCCCTCAAGAACGCACGCACACACACACACACACACACACAGGCAAACACACTCTCTGACACACATACGCCCACACCAACCTGAATGTCCTCTGTGTCTCTGCAACATTCATAACTAAATGAATAAGGTCCCCAGGGCATGGTATTCCTGTAATTTATGGTCAAACAAAAGCCGTTGAGACAAGGAGTTATGGCCTGTGAATTGCTTGTTTTGGCTGCTCCATAAAAGGCTTCACCTTGTCAGGCACATCAGTGCAGTGGACTCAGGAGTGGAAAAGAGGGTCAGAAGGTGTGTGTGGGGGGAGGTGGAACTGAAGGGGGGCAAGGGGGGCAAGGGGGGGCATCGAGCTCCAAAAATCAGATGCTCTCCATATGGGTGGCCTTTTTTTCACTTGTTTTGCCATCACACTCCCTGACACACACACACACACACACACCTATGCACACACACACACACACACGCGCACATGCACGCCCGCACACACAAACAAACACATGCATGCCTGCACACACACACACACACACACACACACACACACCAATGCCCTGCTATTCCCCTCCATATTCTCACACCCCAATCACCATTTGCTCTCACTTGAAAGTCATGTGTTTGGTTCTTTTTGAAAAACAGTGCAAAAGAAAAAATACAGAAAGAATGAGAAAGAGAAAGAGAGAGAGAGAGAAATGCCATAGGCTCCAACAACTCGAGTCATTATAAACAAGCAGTACACTTTAGAGTCAAATTTATGATGGAGGAATTTATTTGGCATGGAAAGGGGGCTGTTTTTCTCCCCCCGACCCCCACCACCCGTATATGCTTTATTTGACGGAGATGTGTTATTCCACTGTCATAGAGTCAAGTTGGATGGAACGGACATGATTTATATGTCTTTCTGCCTCGCTCCTCCATTTGAAACGATGGCCTCGGCGCCTTGAAAATGAGACCACCAGCTGGGTTAGAAGCTTGGAGAGACTGACGTGGACAACAGGGGAGGGGCGGGGAGGGGAGGCAGCACAGTGCCATCTTGCTCTTTTCGGATCAGCAACTTTTATTCTGCAGCGATTACCATTCACACGATCACATCTTTGACAGATAAACCCCACAGAAAAAGAAACTGGGGGGGTTGTGGTGGGTGGGGGGAGAAAAAAGGCCTCTTCAATGGCATTGCTGATAATAGGCTGCAAGCAGCTGAGCTGTCACAGTTATGGATGATAGCGGGTTTGAAATAGCTGATAACTGCCGGCGGCGTGACTCAAACACCAGCCATTACACCACGGCCATGAAATCTAGATTGGTTTTCCACAATTAGGCCTCATTATGTCCAATTACGCATCAGCTGCTCATCCGTCTCAGCGTCTTGCACACCAAATGGCACAGGGGCGGTGATGGCGCTCTCTCTCTCCGAGGCCCTCGTGTTTTGAAAACGGAGAGGGCACTCAGAGCACAGCAGGTGGCTTGTCTGAACAGCCTGTACACTCCGGGGACTGTATTCCCACGGTGGGTACTATTTAGATCATATTCTGCAGAATCAGAGGTCATCTTTTGGGCAACATGTGCAGCCACAGGTGAGCTATAGCCTCACAAGCTAATGCTAAAATAGCCTAATCACATTTTCCAATCCAATGTTCACCATTCTTGTTTTCAACCAATTACATGAAACAGGGTAAATGCTAGTAGCTTATTGCTTGTACTATATTTGTATGCCTCCCTTGAGCTGTAAAATTGGTTAGCTCAGTCGATATTGTGTCTTTTACAGTTAGCAAAGTACTGGAGACATTCTAAAACTATAATGGCTAAGGAAAGAGAAGCAATTTGTGTAAACAAGAAGGCCGGTTCACTGAACAACAGAGTTTAAAACTTCTCCAACCACAGCTAATGAAAAGCAGTGTAAACTCTAAACTCTGTATAGTACAGCAATCTGTATTGTACAGCAATCTGAATTTTTTTTAAAAAAACTTGTAACTGTATTTACTTAGTTGAACTTTCAATGAGACCTTCATGGTGATACCATACGTACATAAGAGCATTTTAAGAGCGGTTTTAGAGCATTTTCAAAACAGGCTGAAAATAGAAATACATTAATATTCAACAAATCCCTTTCTAGCACATTCCAGAAGTAAGAAAAGGAACCTGTGTGTATGTTTGTGTATGCGTGTGTGTGCTCCTGCTATCTTGGTGGAGGGCTTACAGGTCAGTGGAAGTACATTGACGTACCATGAAAGAGCTCAGAGGCCTCTGGTTGCGGAGAGACTAAGCGGGTCTGACGTAGAGAGGAACAGAGTGCAGGGAGCAGCGTGGGAGGCCACGCGAGCACTAGGATCTAATACACTACACTACTGTATCTCTAACTGACCCTCCAACCAATATATACCCCCCCACCCCTCCTCAAAACACTGTTATTCTAACCACAATACTTCATGGCATTGAACAAGTCTTGTTGCAAGCTTGTTGTTCTTGGATCATGGTGTCTTCCCTTGTGTTTCGCCGGGTACAGGAAATCAGTGGGAACTGAAGACGAGGACACAAGGGGGGACTGTCCATTCAGCTAAATCTGCCGACGAGCCCTCCTCGACTCTCGTCTCTCTCGTTCCCCATCAAGGCCTCCAGTGTCCCGTAGGGGTGACATAGGACACACAATGCAGGTGCTAATCTGTTGTCGATATAGCGACTGTTTATCAGTAAAAAGCTGTGCTCTGTTTATGTTGTTTTCCCCAGCTCCTGTGTGGTCTGTTTGGGGTGGTGGGGGGAGCTGGGCTGGGCTGGGCTGGACTTGGGAACTGTGTGGTTTTTGGTGTCAGAGTGTGCTGGGGCACACAAAGCCAAAACATAGATCTGGAGTGGAGGCTTGTGGCCCTCCAGGAGGTTTGTAGGCTTTGTTGCTGTGCTGTGCTTATTTTTTCCTGTCTGTCCAGGCCAGGCTCAGCGCCACATAGATCCAGCTCCGAGCTGGCCGACAAGCATTGAGGCTGGGGGTCTGACCCTAATCCAGCAGACCACTGTCTATACAAACAGGTCAGAGCAGAAAACTGTCAGAAACATACAAAGAACAACTCTTTCTCCCTCCCTCCCTCTCTCTCTCTTTCTTTCTCTCTCTCTCTCTCTCTCTCTCTCTCTCTCTCTCTCTCTCTTTTGCTTGCTCCTTTTCTATGTCCCAAGCCTTTTGCTTTGCGGCTGTCTGAAGATGTTCAGATAACACAGCACTTAGATCCAAGTGCAGAAGCCAGCCATCTACAGTGAGGACAGTCCAAGTGCAGGATCCAAGAGCAGAATTTAAACTCTGGATTTCTACAACTCTGTCAGTCTATGTTCAGTGGTGTTTATTTATTTTTATTGACACTTCAACCGAATTTCTTCAGCGTGTATGAGGCCGCATGATGAAACTACATGTAGTTGCTCCGCTGATGACACACAGTTGAATGGATGACTACTGCTCTGGTCTTGTCTTGCTGTGATATGTGTGCTCTGAAACATTACCTCAAGCAGATTGTGTTCAGCAGATATGTTACCGGCAACCTACCCTATCCGGCAGCCCTCTTTGTGCAGGCCCTTCCCCGTGCATAAAGAAGAGACGTGAGGGAGGAGTGTGCTCGAACAATAGTAAACGAGTTGGGCCAAAAGAGGGAGAAATGCAACTCGTTTTCTCTCATTCCATCCTTTGCATGTGTTACAGGTTTCCCTTTCTTGACATCAAGACGTATCAGGTAGAAGCCAAGACTATTTATTACCCAACAATAGACACTGTCACGCTCCGAAGATTAATGGGCCTTCTGCATGCCACTGTGATGTCTTCCGTGACCCTCTACCCTTTTGTGTGTAGCCCTGAGATGTACTTGTCACTTCAGTCCATAAAGTATCTTTATTGTAGAACGTCATTCACATATTTAAGGTATTCATGGTACTGAGAGTTATGAAGAGACAATAATAACCGCCAATCCTTTGAAGTTGTTATCTAACACATAAATCTATGCATGAAGCACGTAGCAAGTAGCAGATATTTCGTACGTAAGTTGTAAAAATTATGAATATTATGTAGAAATGAATTATGAATATAGAGTAGAAATGGGAACCTGCTTTTTCACTATATTAAAAAAACGACTTAGTAACTTTCAGTTGCCTTGACTTGCAGGGCCCTCAAACTAAAGAGCCAGCAGCTGCCTGTATTATTATGCTTGCCTGAACCCCTACTAGCCTGAGGTAAGTGTATCGAATGTGTCCAGTCCGGGGGGACATAACGCACAACATCAATCTAAAAAGAGATGACAAGGGCTTTCACAGGACGAATAGAAGTCCAAAGAATGGATCACCTGCAAGCAACCTTTTTGCAGGGTATTTGACAAGGTTTCTGGATAGTGAGAGATTGCCAATGAGATGGTCAGGAGATGGATGAAGGGGCAATAATTACATTGGTTTACTTAAATTAGATTTTTTTGGAGAAAAATAAACATGGTCATCGCTCTGGGTTATAGTGATTTTTCCCCAAGTCATTAAACACTCCCTGCTAGCACCTCTAGAGGACCACTTATCAGTTTGATACATTTTAAAATGTCTAAATTCTTGACTTAAATAAAAACACACTGTGGCATGTAATTCAGGTGTTAATTCCTCCTCCATCACTTGCATAGGAGCCCTTGTATAGTCTTAGCACATATAGTCTGGTGCTGCTGTGAGATTGCTATCTGCAGTGATACATCAACAGCGGCGTGGAAGCAGGGCTGTGTAATTATCCAGCCCTCAATGGGACGCTGTGTTATTTTTGCCATGGGTGAGATCCCTATCAGAGCCCTCCGTGGCACCTGGATGAATGAGCTTGGGTTCCACAGCACCCCCGGCCTCCTGCAGCCCCACCCCCCCCCACCACCCCCCTACCCCCCTTTACCTCGCAGCAGAGACAAACTACCTACAACCGAGCACACCGCTAGCTCAGCTATCATAGCAGCTGTTGCAGAATTCTATCCCTCGAAGTGGTGGCGAAAGATAAACCCAGCACCTGGACACATCCTCCTGGCAAACACTGATTAATGCCAACCGAGAGGCTGCACACTTACTCATGTAAACACCACCGCTGCTGATTCTGCTTCACGTATGTCGAGATAGTAGACTCAGAGTCTACTAGGAAGTAATGGTGCCTGGTCTGGCCTAGACTCCAAGACACCAAGTTTCATATTTCACAGCCTCGTATCAGTGGTAATGGTATAGTGTGCGAATATGATGTTTCTTCCCCATATCCACTCCGAATAAAGACAAAACAAAAAAAAAAACTTTACAAATGAACTCAGAAGTTATCTCTTCCTCACAGGGTTGCGAGATGTGACCTCAAAGCCTCGACTCTCAGTGGTTTCCTATTATTCTTACCATTGCGCCTGGTACCCAACATGAATTATTTGGTCCGCTGCTCTCAAAGATTAAAAGGCTGACGCCGCAGACTGTTTTGGTTCCCGTGTCAAGGTCTGAAATGTAGCGAGGAAATGCTTATGGAAACCGCGGGACATGAAGGAGCACGATGGGGAGGTGAAGGGGGTGGGGAGGGTCGTTGGGTGGGAGAAAAAGAAGATGAAGAAAACGTGATGAATAAACGAATGAAACACGAAAGAAGAAAAAAAAAAACTTCTTTTGATATCCACTCTGCCAGGGCGATTCAATATTTCTCTCAGCGTGTACATAGCGTGCTTTCACGGCGAGGTTTATCCTCAATCAGGAGCCCCTTCCTGTGTCGGCCTCCCATGAGCATCCAGCCCGGCTCCAGCTTCACCCGAGAAAAATGTGCCCAGACTGTTGTCCCTCTGCCTTCGGAGGCCTGGACGTCCTGGAAGCGGATTAATTACACGAGAAAGTGAGGTTTAATCACAGAAATCCAGCCTTTGCTAGATGAAGAGATAGGATCAAAAATCTTACACGTTTTTCATTGTTTGAGAGAGAGCGCACACTGTGATATTTCTGGACTGATTTCCCGTTCTTGTGTAAGCTGTTGAACAAACAATATTGAATAAGCGGAAATGAGCTAAAAGCACATTCTCGATTTTTGTCAGTCCACTGATCAGTTGACAAAGTTTTGACTTTCAGTGTTACTTGACCTTGCTAATCTGCTCCACAACTCACACCGATTTCTGCAGTCACCACTATTTAAAAAATGGGTGGTCTGCATCATCAGATTGTGTCTTGTTATCATGATTTCTTTAAAAAAAAAAAACCCTGTCTTGGACTCAAATGCATTTGTTCGGACAAGTCATACCCTTACTATTACTGGCACAGTGCTGCATCTGTTTTCAGTGCTCCGAACAGTAGTGGTAAAATGCACCCAATTACATACAGTATTAGTTGCACTTGCCTCAGTCTCTAACAAATCTCTTGCCTTGGACTGATAACTACACATTAGTGGCTCTCTACTCAGCTACCTTCTGAACCCCCCACCACCCCCCAACCCTTCTTTTTTGCCCTCCTTTTTGTTTAAACAAACCCATTAGAGGCTGATAACCACCAGAGAGAGAGGGAGACCTTAAAGCCATGCGACCTTTAGCAATGACCTTTGACCTGCCGCCAGTGAGCGCCCGCACCAGCGGGGGCAGAGGGGACAAACTCCGGGGGGCTTGAGTTACTCAAGCATGTGGATTCATTAACAAATATCTGTCCGTTTGCCCCCGTAATAAGGGGGTGCATTTCAAGCTTGGAAGTTAAGCGGCTCAGGAATCCCAGTCGAGGGGCTGGCTGCCGGTGTCAGTCAAAGCGGCCCGGTTCACTTTCAGGGCACCTAGTTTACCTGCCATTAGGGCTCCAGTCTTATTCTTATTATAGCCACACATGATTGGTATTCCATGCACCTCAGGGGTCGTGTGTCTTTTGATGAGCCCAAGGGGGAAATGGAATGGGGTTGGGAAACACAAACAGTGAGTGAAAAAGAGAGAGAGAGCAGGAGAGAGAGAGAAAGAGAGAGAGAGTGAGAGAGAGAGCAAGAGAGGGAGGGATAGCTGAGGACGAGTGTGAGGAGAGGTTGCAACCCTTAGTGCTCTAGCGCCCCCTGTTGGACAGAGCAAATATTACCCCTGCCCCAATGGAAAGCCCAGCTTCAACACTGCCTGCTGCTGCTGCTGAACGCATAGGAATTGATGGCCCTTTCAAATGCATCTAATCGGATGGAAAGAAAGTCACATTTAGGTCAGTTGTCATACTGTCAAGAAATGAACCACTGCTCAAATATTTACATAGTGTATCACATATGAATTCTACCACTAGGAAAAATAATGGAGATGAGATGAGTGAAAAGTTGGATAGCGGGGTGTAAAAAAAAAGCCACAAAAATATTGAGACCATTTTTGTGTAGACCTCTCTCCAGTTACCATACTGCACCATGGCCTCGAGTGCCTCCAACTCCATCTCTGACTGAACTCACTGTAGGTGCCCATAACCGCAGTGCAGAATGGCACACTGTGTGTTTGCGTCGGCATGAAACGGCAGCCCTCTGCGGCCGGGCCCCGTGGCCGCGCAAGAGAGGTGAAGAGTCAGAACACCTCTGTCACGATTCCAGCGACCAACTGTTGCCCCCCAGTTTATAGCCAATGAGGCATTCAGGCCTTTCTGAAAGTGCATCGATGCGTGTTTGGGCGTTGATCTAGGAGGTCAGAAGCGGGTGTGGGGTCTTGGGTGGGGATGTGTGTGTGTGTGTGTGTGTGTGTGTGTGTGTGTGTGGACACAGGCATGGGGTGGGGGTGAGGAGGGCAGGACAGGCCAGAGCCCCTGTTTGCCAAGAGCTGTGAGGGGGAACGAGGGCCAGGGCCACTATCTGATTAAGGCCCCAAGGGTGGTTGAGGGGGGTGCAGGGGGGGGGTGGACAGCCTGTCAGTACTGACACCACCACCACAGAAAAGGTGAAAACAGGTAACCGTATTTGTGTAAGCGATGGGGCCTAGAGATAGCCTGGCTGTGGGGGTGGGTGAGGAAACAAGGCTCTTACTGATTACCATCCCTGCTAATTTCACAAGAGATTGGAGGAGAAGGTGGAAGAGTAATGTGATAAGGAAGCCCTCCTGATTTCCTGGGAACGTCGGCGGCGAGTGATGGATTGGGAATGTCGCACTGGGAATACACACTCCGAATCAATCATGGGGTCCGGAGTCTTGAGTACAAAACGCTCGGCCAACTTAAACTAAATATTTCATGTAAAATGTAAAACATGCGCTCTGCAATAAACATGTGCTGTTTTGGAGACACACGGGGTACTTCAGTCATGGCTGAAAAATGATTTTAACCAAAACTGTAGGCCTTTCCCTGGCCGCCACGTTTATTTATGTGGATTGGATAGAGTGGCATATAATTATTGCAGCGCTGCCAAGGTCTTCTTTATTTATCCCTCATTTCCTCTGGCTAACTCATGCCGAATATTGTCCCGGGATACGTTAGCGAGGCTCACACATTTATCTTTGCTGCCTTCCCCGGGCTGCTAGGCAGAACAGATGCTTCCACAGCCTTTTGTAGGTACCCATTGCAATCGGATATCACACCGCTACAGGCATAGCCCCAAGGAGGGAGAGTGTCCCCAAAAATTCATTTGTTTATGTTATTGTTATTAATTATCGTTTTGCTGCCTAATGTTCAAGCAGGGATAATTGATTTTAGTTTGCCGTATACCGCAGTGTGTATGCAGATACTTTTTTCCCTTTCTCTACAATCCTCTCTTTCCTCTCTCACTCTCTCTCTCACGCACTCTCTGCCTCTCTCTGTCTTTCTTTCTGTCTTTCTTTCTTTCTTTCTTTCTCTCTCTCTCTCTCCTCCTTGCTCTGTCTCTCCTCTTCTCGTCCCTGTGTGTGTGTTTTTCCATCACCCCACTCCCCCTTTCCTTTAAATAAAATCTTTCCTGCTGAGCTGTTTATTGCCTTAGCGTTTCTGGAGAAGTAATGATGCATACAAAATGATGTGGGATGCGAGGTGGAGTAGGAGGACAGACCTGCACATTCTGGCCCTGCTGCTGCTGCTGCTGCTGCTGCTGAAGTTTACTCAAATCTACCCACATGACCTCCAGTCTGCCTGGACGTGTGTGTGTGTGTGTGTGTGTGTGTGTGTGTGTGTGTGTGTGTGTGTGTGTGTGTGTGTGTGTGTGTGTGTCTATGAGCACATGTATCTGTGGTTGCATGCATGTGTCTTATGTTTATGTGCGTCTATTTGTATTGTTTACACATCAATGTGTGTGTGTAATCCGTTTGTATAATCTGTGTGTGTGTCTGCATGTGTGTGTGCCTGTGTGTGCATGTGTGTGTGTGCATATGTGTGCCTGGGTGTATTTAATTTTGAAAGTGCATACGTGTGTATGCACACCCATACACAGCGCTCCACCCTTGTCACACTATTGTTGTTGTGTGTGTTTTATGTACATATCAAAGTGCTACAAAGGTGCTGATTCACATGCAGGCACACAAACACTCACTCAAGTTAGGGCATGCCACATCATATTAAAATGGCTGCTAACACACACACACCCACACCCACACCCACACACACACACACACACACACACAGACACTCACATACACACACACACCTCACACACCTGGAGTCGCTGAGAGTACCTGCTGCAGTTTGTTTGGGGGTGGAGGTGGGTGGGGTGTTTGCGCAAACAGGGCGAAATGGCCTGTGATGTTGTGGGACACACAGGTGTATGCAGAGTTGAAAGCGGCGGGCCTGATACCCTGCTGAAAGCCCGGCTCGTTTAGCACAGCGAGGGCCCTGCATTAGAGAGGGTGATGACAGTAACAGTTGCTCGGCCGCTGGGCTCGGCTGCACACATGACTAAGTTTCGCCAGAGAGGCGAGGAGGACTGCGCACAGCATAACACAGCATGGCGTGGTGCAGAGCGGCGCAGCGCAGAGCAACACAGCGCAGTGGGACCTTAATGCGCCGTGCTAAAGCGCTAGGGGTAGAAAAGGAAAATGCCTTCCCTCGGTTAACCCTTGACCCCCTCGTGATGTTCCCACACACGGCGAAAGACAGAGAGAGCGAGAGAGAGAGAGGGGCTTGTGAGAGAGAATGGGAGGTGATGTCTGCACTTTATAGCGCTAAGCTGTTAGTTTAAGCTGCTCTCTAGTTAGGGTCTTATTTACAACCTCTGACTGGCTCACTTTCACAGACATATGCGCAGCCATATGGGCTGGATCTGTGAGTAGAGTGGCATTAATGATTGGAATTCATTCCTTTTTAAGCCAACAGGAAAAGAAATGTTTTTTAAATGGCTGCTCTCTCTGGTTCTCTGTCTTAGACTTTTAAACTGCACAACCACCACACATATGCACGTACACAATCACACAGACACACGTAGAAATACCTAAACACAATCACACATTTCAACAGAAGGAGAGACAGATGCATACACACCCACACACACACACACTCACACACACATTCACACACACACACACTGAAACACACACACACACAGGTGCTCTTTTTTCTTCTTTTAGTCAAGCTGCAATTAACCTTCAGGCCTGAAGCCATGAATCACGGGTGGAAAGAGGAGAGGCTCTGTAAAATAAACACCAGCCCGCGGTCCCCTTTTCTCCTCGCAGATTTATGGAGGCGGCCACCTGAATGGGGCAGCCGTCCCCGGCCGTCCACGCTTGAGTAGCCTGCCCCACACCAGTCCCTCAGGTGAGGGGGTCAGTGACACTGTGGAGACCTACCTGACAGAGGGAGAGGTCACTCGCAGGTGACCGAGAGGGACGTGGGGGGCTGGGGTGGGGGGAGAAGAGAGGCTCTGCATGGGGACCCGCAGGTCCGTGTCTGAGTGACATCTCAGTTTTAGTGAAACTACCAAACTTCCAGGGTATTTTTTGTTTGCCCCTAACAGATGCATTTTAGCCGCTAGCCATTTGTTGTCAGCTTGAGAGATATGTATATGGGAATTTGCCGATCGGAATGCTGAGAATATAGGGAATGGAGGACCACAGGCTGTGCTGGAATGTTGGCAGGGGTGTTAAGTGGGCCAGAAGTGATCGAGGGGGGTTGGAGGTTGGAGGTAGGGGTTCCTCTGTGGGAAAGCCGGTGGAGGAATACAGTATGGAGAGGAAGAGCGAGCGAGGATATCAGTACCGTATTTTTCCTAAGCAGTGGTCTACTTTGTGTGTGTGAGTGAGATGAATTGCCTCAAACTGGATTATACCAACTCGGTGGCCACATGCCACAGGTTTTATAGGATGATTTGGCCATTTCATAGAGAGGGCTTCGAGTTCTGAGCCATATATCAAGCGGCAGTAGCTGTGATATTAAAACCATATGGGAGGTGCAGTCAGCTCTTCCCTCCAGCGCCATTTTCCCCTCACACAGCTGCCGCTACAGGGCGAAGAGGGACGGGGAGGAGAAGGTGGAGAGGACGGGAAGGGGGGGGGGGGGGACGTCTGCCGGTGTTCCGAACCGCTGGTTCGCTCCGTGGCGCATGGTTCCCATTTCACCATGACCGCGTTTCAACCGGCGCAGCTCTCCGGGTCGGGTCTGTTCTGGTCTGGTCTGGTCTGGTTCCGACCCGCTTTCTCTCTCCCCTTCAAAACCCTCCGCCCACCCACCGCCCACCCGCCACCCACCACCACCCTCGGTTATTTACAGCATCTCAGGGACAGGCTGTTTTTCTAAGAGCCGGACCTTGTTAACCCGGAACCTATAAATTCATGACTAATGTTTCTTTTTCGGCCTGGGGGTCAGATCGTTTCGGGCCTGGAAGGTAATGGCTGCTCTGCTCTCTCCTCCCCACACCTCACCTCGCCTCACGCCACCCTCATGGGTTCTCTCTCTCGGGTTCTCGGTCCGGTCCCTATTCTGTCTCTCTCTCCCTGGTCTTCAGCATGGACTGAAATCACTGCAGCTAGACAGAGCTGTCTTTCCTCACATGCTGCTGTGGGGAAGGTGGGGGCAATGGAGAAAGAACAACCCCCACCTCCACCCGCCGACCCCCAGTGAAATAAATTCACAGAAAGCCGTGCCATGCGCTAGCTATGCTTCATGCCCTCGCTGTGGGGAGCCCCTGTAGGTCCTCAGCCCCCCAACCCCCACCCCACCCAAGGGATTTACTGACTCGACCCAAAGTGAAATGGGGTGAATGCATCTCTGGACAGAGAAGCCACTTCAGCAGGGAGGCAGGGAGAAACGAAAGAGGGATAATTTATTTCCATCCCCTTTCTTGACGGAACGAGCGAGCAAGACAGCGGTTGTCAGGGCTTGCTCTCATGCGTTGCCTCTCGTGAAATTTATGGAAAAAGTGTCGTTCCCCTCCGTGGCTGATCTTTTTTCCATGCCAGCGCGCCGGGGGCAGCCGTCCTCGGAAAGCTGCCTGGCGCGTCCCCCCCCCACCCCCACCCCCCCACTGTGAGAGAGAAAGAGAGACGATGCTGGCTGGTCCCCGTCGCTTAATTAGTGTGAGAGAGAGGAGTCATTCTGTGCTGTTTCCCGGCAATTTATCGATCGCACACTGAGTGTGAGAAAGAAAGAGAGAGAGATCGAGAGAGAGAAATGGGGAGAGAGAAAAAAGGAGGAAGGAGGAAGAAGGGAGAGAAGAAAAAAAAGTCAATTACCTCTTGCTCATTCTCTGACAAACAAAAAAGTGATTCGTCGAAGAAAACGTGCAATGCGAGAGATAAACAACTTCCTATTTCACGCTCTGCAGTCCATGCAATGAGGTCGGAGGCAAATCCATCTCCTGTGTGCGTCTCCAAATGCAAATGCATAAAGGGGGACGTGAGGTGTGTTTGAGTGTGTGTTTGTTCAAGTATCAACGCTGTGTTCTTGTGTGTGTAGGGGGGAAGATGGAGTGGAGGAGGAAGAGAGGTTAGCCGCATTACCTGTGCTCTGACAGGGCAACATGGGGCCTGTCCTCACTCCAGTTAGCCACTGGTGAACACAAATGGCCGGACCATGATGGATGGATGGGGGACAAGATTGGCACAGATAGTGTGCTAATAGTGGAGTATATAGGACTCCTCTTGGACCCTGAGTCCTCAAACCTTGCTCGTATATATACTTAGCTTGTACTATAGGACCCAAGACATTTAATGTTCATGTCTGCACCCGTTTAGGCTCTTGACGGAGCCACTGTCTCGGCTGGCCTGGCTTATTAAATTCCACTGAGCGTACCTGGGCCCCTTCACCTGCCCCCCCTCCCTCTGTCCCCCACCTTCCCACCTTCTTCCTCCTCCTCCTCCTCCTCCTCCTTTTCAAGGGAGGGGGGGTGCAGATCAGGTTGCTTGTCCTTTCACAGGCTGTGGTCAGCGCAGCTCTGATTGACTCGGTGGTCAGATTAAGATCAACAGGTCAGGGCAGGCGAGGAGGACTCTCGGCCCTTGGAGTGGACAATGCTGTGGCCAGGGCCACAAACCCATCCATCACGGGGGGCTGGGGAGGGTTGGGACGGGATACACAAAGCCCACTGTCAGCCACCCCCCCCCACTCCCCCCACCACACCTCTCCTGCAAGGCTGTGTGTGTGTGTGTGTGTGTGTGTGTGTGTGTGTGTGTGTGTGCGCCTGTGGGGGGGGGGTTGACTACTGGTCGGGGTCCTGATGACAAGACGAGCAGCCTGAGTGTCCGCTCCCGACAGGCCTGAGTGAACCTCAAGGAGTGTGCTGTTGTTGTTTTTAATAATAAGACTTTTCTTTCTTTTAATTCTTCTCCTCCAGCCTCACCTCCCCTGCCCCCACCTGCCCCCCTGCTCCTCCTCTCTTTTTTTTGGATGGTTCCAGATTAAACCCAGCACTAGCTGCCTGCCTGGCTGTGAGGAGCCTTGGAAGGCCCCCAAGCTGAAAGGACAAATCTTGGGCCAAACAAAACAGTCGCTCCTCTTTGCCAATTTGCTTTTTTAAGGCCGTAAATCCTAATCAAAATGGAAATGACATGCATCGTTCGAGGCAAGCCTGTAAACCATTGCCGATTAAATCACACCGCTGACTGTTGTCAAATGCTTTTAAAGACCTGCAGGGGGGTGGTACCTTTTTTCACTCTTTTGAATTACTAAGAAGTGTGTGTCATCTGCTGCTCAAAAGGGCAGATATTTCCATATATTACATCACCTGCTGAATGCAACTTCTGTTTTTTTCTTCTAAAAAACAGTGTTTTCTTTTGGAGACTTTTTAAAAGCTTTTCAACCCCAGGCCTGCACTGCGCAAATATCAGCCCTGTCAAAACCCCTCCAATTGGGTCTCCTCATGTGTCACTTTGCCTGCCATGGGGGGGGGTGTATTTTGAGGATGTTTGTGTGTGTGTTTGGAGGTTGTTTGTGTGTGTGTGTGTGTGTATGTGTGTGTGTGTGTGTGTGTGTGTGTTTGTGTGTGTATGTGTGTGTGTGTGTTTGTGTGTGTGTGTGTTTGTGTGTATGTGTGTATGTGTGTGTGTGTGTTTGTATGTGTGTGTGTGTGTTTGGAGGTTTGTTGGGGGTTTGGGCCGCTTGCTCGCTGATTTTCAGGCTCCTTCAGGAGTGCCTTTTGCGGTTTTGAAAGCAGCCAAGTTCAAAATGGGGCTTACTGGCCTTGTCATCTCCAATAGCAAGGGCTTGACAGAGCAGGCAAAAGGGATGGGATGGGGCTCCCTGCGCCCATGGAGTTCTGAAGCCGCGAGCGCACAGAAAAAGAAAATAATGGAAAAATCCTCTGTGAGCGCTAACCTGCGCTTCACTCTCACACCTCTCTTTGGCGGGCGCCTCCGGTCCGCTCCGCTCCGCCGTGACAATGCGGGATGACAATCACGCTCCTTTTGGGCTGCGATAAAGACGGCAGGGACAACACAACACACACACACACACACACAAAAAGTTGACAGTGAGACCATTAGAAAGAGTCAAGGCCTTGTGAAGATCCGAACCTTGCTGAGCCATCACATATAGTGGGTCGTGGGGGAACCAGAGGGCCTTTTTTCTCCTTCCCTTTTTCTCCCTTTCTCTATCTCTCTCTCTCTCTCTCACACACACACAAACGCTCTCTCTCTCTCTCTTTCTCTCCTCTCTTCCCCTCTCTCTTGCTCATTCCTTTTTGTCGAGCAAGCTGACAGCAGCCGTTTATTTTTCCAAATTCAGCGGAGAGATAGTGTGAGGTAAGGGAGGCACCCGCGCTCGGCCCTATTAATCAAGGGCCCCCTGAGCTTCGGCTCCCCCGGACAGGCCGCCAGTGTTCCTCTCTGCCTCCTCCGCGTCCTCCTCCTCTGTACCCCCTCTCCTCTCCTCACCGCCACCCCCACCTCCACCGCCACCACTGCCGCCCGACCGACCGACCGACCTCGCCCCACCCCCGGAGAAAGCCAGGGGCCTATTCATCAAAGTCACGGTCCTGCCTGCAGTGGCACCAGACCTGGGGCTGGCCCGTGTGCTGCCAGCGGCGGCTGGGGCTGGGGGGGAGAGGCCTCTGGCTGGCTGGCTGGCTGGCTGGCTGGCTGGCTGGCTGGTGGGCTGGCTGGCTCTTTTGTTGCACGCGCCAGGCAAGGGGCCATGGAGCAGCAGCTACCTCATCCTCCGGGCCCTTAAGAGAACATAAATACACGGCCCAGGCCTGGGCTTTGTCAGGTCGGTGGGGTGGGGTGTGTGGTGTGGGGTTGGGGGGGTGGAGGCGGCTATCATGTAGCGCAGTCTGAAGGCTCTGGGCATTGGAGGCTGAGGCTGGAGAGCAGCAGGCGTAAATAGAGGAACATACTGAGAGGCTCGTTTACAGTTGATGTTGGCTTATCTGTGTGGGGCTCTGTGTTTGCAGAGCCTCATCTCATCTCGCTCTCTAAGCCATGCCGATGATTTAGTAGAGCCACTCTTAAAGGAATATTGGCAGATACCTCATGAGCTAGCGATTGGAAAAGAACCTTAATAAAACTGAGTGAGTGTTTTCTCCCACTACCTAACATTTACACAATTTAAACAACCCCCTTTTTCGCTTCAGAGTATGTGGATTGCATAATACCTCTGCTCCATGAAGGGCTTTGATTAGACCATATTGTCAGACTTGCTGTGTTACCCAGTAATTGGTTATAATTACAGGGCTTGGGAATACAGAGTTCAGGATATGGTGGTTATTATTTGGTATTTAAGATGAACCATTACCATTAAAGAAGATATAATTTAAATCCAACTCACAACATTGTCAGAAACAGCCTACAGATACAGCAGATACTGATTTGCGTTCCATCCATTGGGTTTTGGATGATCCTCCAGCGGGTAGCCTAACGGTATACTGTAGGCCTGCCTAAAACACATGCTTTGAGCCCCACCAGTGTTGACAGGAGCACAGGTGTGCCTGATCAGTCCCACTGGCAGCATATTGTGCGTGTCTGTGCTTGTTTGTGCTTGTAACTAACATGCAAAATAGGCTGCACATGTTGCCATTTCCTCCTCTCTTGCTTTGAAAGAAATATGCTGATCCTCCCCTCCTCTTCCCTCTGTTTCTCTAACCCTCTCCCTCTCTCCCTCTACGCCTCCCATCCCTTCCCCTCTCTCTCTTCCCCTTTGCCAAAATAGCAAAAGGGATCAACCTGTTGAATATATTTTTTGGGAGGCAAAGATTTCCCCCTGCTGGTGCACTCCAGGGGTGCATGTGAGCCCCGGTCGGGGGTAGAGAAGCAACCAGCCCCAGCTATCAGATTCCATGCCAATTACCATCCCTCTCTGCCTGGCCATCTCCCATCACTCATCCCGGCAGGAATTTTAGCCACGAATATCAGCCAGCACAAAGCATTCTTCCCCACAATACTATTGACAGCTTTAATAAACCCAGGCTCGGGAGGAGCAGACCTATGGTGCTATTATTATCAGCAGTGGTTGGGCTACACAGTGGACTATTGACACTGTTGTTGTCCCTGTAAATGTATGCATGCACTGGTGCACTCACAGATAAAAAAAAAACATGCAAATACATCAGCAAAGCACAAATATACTATACACACAAACATACACACGTACATGTACATACACACAAACACAAACAAGTATGCACATATACAAACAAGTATAAATGCATACAACACAGGACACAGCACATAAGGCTGCAGTGATACACACACACACACACACACACACACACACACACACACAAATCAAGCTTATCTTGCTGAGTGACGGCTTGTCTGACGAGACTGAATGGGCTAAGAGGAGTAGAGGGGACCAGGTCTCTCAAAGGGGAGCATCCTCTCTCTCTGCTAGAGGAAAGGCCTCTGTCAGCGGCCCACCTCTCATCACAGGCAGGAACAAGGACTCGTACTCTTGGGGGGTGGGGTTGGGGGGGATGGGGGGGGGCTGGGGCACCTCTACGTCCCCTTTGGTCCACCGGATCCACCTGCTGAGTGACAGGAAAGAGATGCGGTGAGGAGGGATTCACGTCCCTGTATTGTCTAATTCATCACAGTGCTGTGCTGCGGCCCGACGCTTCAATATAATGGAGCATTCAGCATGACTTATGGTGCCTCAGGAACACATGTATTCCCCCAGCAGGAAGAGGGGTTTGTCTAGTTGTGATGGTTAAAGAAAAACCACCAAAACAAGAAACAAACAGAACAATTGCCTCTGTTGCATTCCACTAAAAACAAAACTGCCTTTGCAATTGTGCTCAGTGTTCTGAAACTATTAAAGCTGGTGAGCATTATTTATTTATTCCCTGGCATGAGCTTTACCAGTTGAAAAGCAATCATGAGGTCCTGCGTTGCTGGCAGAGAGAGAGAGAGAGAGAGGGGCAGAGGGGGAAAAACACTGGAAGCACAAACAGGAATCAATAGGCCGGTCTAGACACTGGAATTAGTTTAGGTGCAGGCCGGTGTAATAGCCACGCTCATTTACATCAGAGCCCTGACGGCTGACGGCCGAGGCAGAAAGGGCTGCCTGTCCTGCCCTCGGAAGGCACTAATTGCCCCAGCTGGTGGTGACAGATTGCTGGGCAGTGCTCTTCGGTTGTAGTCAGGGCTGGCTGTGCAGGCCTGCCGCTGGACCATGTGACAGGAGAGGAGAGTAACCTGACACAACTTGAAAAACGCAGGTAATAATTGGCTTATCAGCCAGCGATGGGTGCTGATACCTTTGTCTGGCTCTTGAGAAGGTCGGCAGCAAAGCAGATAAGCATTTTTCATATCAGCAGGTCCCGTTAAATGCTGTAAAGGTATAGAAATGCCAGAGACACCTAATATGTAGACCCTAAACAAAATGGATTCAGAAGAAGTAGTTGTGAATTATACATATTTTTATGTTTAGACAGAAAGTACAGGGTTGCGATTTGTATTGGTTGGCAGAGCACCAGAGCTTGAAAAACTAACATTTTATGCATTAGCATTTTTCCACAACAACATATCGCTCATTGTCAGTGTCATGCTCTTTTGTTGCTCCTGAGTACCAGGTCAGGCATTAAAGATGTCTTTAAACCTTTTTGTTTCCTTTTCATTCGATTTGTTTTAGTGCAGAACTAAGTCTTGGCAACGACCTCTAAGCAATACAGAATAACAATGGTTGAAATGGATTGTAAAAGTCATTGGGAAAAATTCATGCACAAAACAAATACAATAAACTGTAGCAGTCTGTAAACACGGAATATATCCCATGCAACGTGTTTTCACCATTTTTGCCTTGTTTGTAAAGCACTTTTAAAGCAGATTTTAAATGTTATCACATTTCCACACTCTCTGCTAATACCACCATCTGGAATTGGGATTGAATACCTCACATGGTATATCTTGAGTATAAGCTAACTAATCATCCATCACTAAACAGCTATTGAGGCTTACATGATTGAACACAGTCTACATACAGTTTGCTGAATCAGTATTATCACATTTGAACAGGTCCACCTCTGGGAAATAAACATTTCATGTCACATCTCCAGAATCAGCTGACTAATCATCCATCATTGGACAGCTATTGGGTTTTACATGATTGAACACAAACATACAGTTTGCTGAATCAGGCGTGTTACCTTCAAACAGGACCAACATAGAGAAATGAACATGATAGACGACAATAGAACATAGACCCCCTTAAGACAGCACTTACTCACTTCTGAGAGGCAGAACAACAGCCAGTATGGCACCCTGTTGCCCTGTTAGCATTTAACCATTAGTACCACATAGACCCTCTTGCTATCAGTGCTTCCTTGCCTAATCCGCTAACACACAGAAGCCCAGTTTCTAAAATAAAGCATTCCCAATATGCAACATCACACATTATGCCAGAACTACTAGTACAGTACAGTACTATTGATTAAGGTCCATCAAATTACAGTACATTACGTTACACTTGGCAGATGCTTTTATCCAAAGTGACTTATAAAGGAGGACACACATCAAGCTACAGTAATGCATAGGAGAAACAAATAGCTGACCTGTAAGCATACACTTATCCGGTCAATGCGGACAAAAGCTATGAGCATGGCCATAAAATGGCTTCAATTGCCGTGTGGCTATTTCACAGTTTGTGATTGTGTAACACAATGTGTAAAATGGCTGTTAATGTGTCAATGGAACTGCTTCTGTATTACCTTAAGGGTGTGATTTGTTCAAGTCACAAGGGCTTTAATGTCCAGTGGGCACAAACTTGTATTTTTTGCTGTTCTTTTTTCATGTTTAATGGCATACTTGAAGCATGGAGTGACTGAGCTCAATTTTTCAGATGATTCGAGATAACATATTCACATTGGAGGCTGTAGGGAACTTCTTACATTGCCAGAGACCCTTGTTATCTCATTAATATTTATGGAATACTTATAAAACAAAGCAGCATAACACGGATACATCCCCTTTATGTTCTGCAGTGGTAGTAAAAGTAACTGACGTGAAATGACAAAGTGATTAGCATCAGGAATGAGTGATGCCGACAGGGTTGGGAAGCCGTGGCCTCCTTGGAGAATGATGAAATGTTTCAGTGATGCAACACCTGATACCTGATATGGAAAGTCTTACACTCGCTCACCCCTGTGATGTTAATACCTGCTGAAATCTCTGCAGAACTGTCTTGCTTGCATATTTAAATGAACGCCCACTGAATACTAGACACATTTGTATTAATAACATGCTAATAACTAATCAATAAATAATGTACTACCATTGCGTCATTGCACACAAACTTTGTCATTAACCTCCTATCTTTTACTATATTTGAACATGGTAGGACTTCATAAGAACATGAGCTCACATTAATCAGAAGGTTTAACACCGACTTTGATGTATTATGTCTTTGTCCAGTTCTGACCCTGTGACTCCCTCCGTCACTCATGATTACATCCATCACAGAAAAATAACTTCTCTCTCTAACTCCAACTTTATTTCACTAGTTTATTCAATCTGCCCATCAATCCCACCAGAAAAAACACACAGACAGACATGCACACACACACACACACACACACACATGCACACATGCACACACATTCTCACAATCCAGAGCTTCGTACAAATCCTCGGCAGCCTTGACAAACATAAAAGTCTCTTCTGTGCTTTGTAGTGGAGATGAACAGAAAAAAAACATGACAGAGACCGGGCGAACAGTGGGAGCACATTGATCTGGAAATCATAATCCAGCACCATAACCTTTCGCTCCTCTGAGAGACTTGAAAAATGAGTTGTCAAAGAAACTAGGGTGTCTAATGGAGTTATGGCGCTGTTTTAATCACTGCAGTGACTGAATGACTGACTGAGTGACTGACTGACTGCTGGCTTGCTGGCTGGCTGGCTGGCGGGGGGATGCAGAGCGGAATGCTGATGAACTTCCTTATTTAATGGGAGATGCTTTTTTTTGGCAGAGCCATGGCTAGTAGTTCACAAAAACCTGCCACTTTTAGCTTTGCCAAAATGCTGCTGTGAAACTCTATCAGTAGATATACTTTTTTAGTGTGGCTAAGATAGATAGATCTCTTTCATAAGTTGCCTTACTTCTTCTTATGACACTCAGTCCTTGTTTTTATAGTTTGTTTTGCACATCAGTCTGCCTAAGTGTTTATGATCATTTTTAACACACTTTGTTTACTTAAAGACAGTAGATTATCACGGTGCCTGAAATATTATTTTATTTTGACTGTACTGCAGAATAAAAAAACCTCTCAAATTGTAAAACCTTGCTTATGAAGGTACAACATCATCTTTGTTTGTGTACTGGGATTTTGGGGATTTTTCTCCCCGGTTGCCTTGTTCTTGCATCATTGTTTTTTTTTTTTTTTTTTTTTTGCACGGGAGGATTCGGTTTAGAGATCAATAAGTGATACACAGAGTGCACTTGCACTGCACGATATAGGACAGCAGGAGATGACACAGAGGCATGTTAGTGCACCAGATAACAAAAACACAAAAAAGAAAGCACAGAAATATTTGTATCCTCCCCACCCCATGCAGTCCCATTGGACTGTGAGCAGCACTGCAGACGAACAACAGACACACACTGTAGGGAGAGCAGTAGTGCAAACGCAGGAGCAGGAGCAGCTGCAGTGTATATACTTAGGCACTTTTCATATTACATTCGCACTTTTATGTCGCACAGCGTGTTCTTTCTAAGCACATTTTGTTCGTCGCACTGTCCCATGCCACCTAACTTTATGGGTAAACCAGATCTTTTTTACTTCTCCTCTCCTCAGACGATTCTCTCTTTTTCTCTCTTGTTCTCTCACACGGAGCTTTTTTTAAGCGGCCCCTAATATGCAAAGTAGTACAAAGGGTATACAGACTATTCCCCCGGCGGGGCATTAAAAAGAGGTGTGCCCTGAGCGGCTTCATCTCAGGACTATGAATACCCTATCGCTGTCATAATTCAGGCCGACAGGTACTCTGGAGCTTCTCTGGGGGGGTGAGTGGGTGGGGGGGGACGGATGTGTGTGTGTGTGTGTGTGTGTGTGGGGGGGGGGGGGGGGGGGGGGGGGGGCACTTCTGGTTATGGATTCCTCTATGGAGCTATGCCTGCCTAAAAACCCATAACCTACCCTACCCTGCAGCCGTAGCCAGGGCTCTTTTGATAAACACCGGAGACTTGTTTTTATGCCAGCATTAAAACTTTGCGGGCTTTTACGATAACAATCGATTCACATACACTTTGTTTTGTGCCTGCAAAAAAGCCTGCGTTGCTGGGGAGGAGGAGGCTTCAGGGTTAAATATCGCCCCCTTGAGAACGGTTTCTGAATAGAGTTTACAAATGTTATCAGATCAAAGGGGCCCTGCTTGTGTACTGGCTACTTAAATGGGTCTGTGGAGAAATACACAACACCGAATGGAGAGCCTGTAAATAATGACCGCTGTTAGAAAATGGAAATATGTTTATCAAGCTTTCATCCGGCCGACCCAGGGGTAATTTGGCTGGGTTGAAAGGGGGGCTGTATTTGCATGTAAAACTCTAAATGATTACAGCCACCCACTGCGAACTCCATTAATGGGATTTATGTGGTAGGGGGCCTGGGAGTCCACCATGCCTGCTGCCGCATCTCCTGCAGTTACACCCTCTGACCATTTGATGGCACTGTTATATAATGGGAGAACACCTAGAGAGAGAGAGAGCACAGAGTACAGCAGCGCCTCCCAAGCTTCTCTCCAAACCCATTTGCAGTCAAACAAGCAGGAAGTGGGAGCATAAATCCTTGCTATGATAGCCATCTTTGTCTTCCAGTGGACACATTAACACGAGGCATCTCCTGCCAAGACCCCCTGACTCATTATTTTATGTCTAAACAAATGGGAGTGGGGGGCAGCACATACACAGCGGTATCATATCAGCAGTCCCTTTGGCCTTGATTAGAAGATGGGACTTGGGTACACAGCGCAGTGACGCACGCAGTACCCGTCTTGCATGCACACACTCAAACACAAACTTACACACACACACACACATGAACACACACTTACTCTGATTCCTGAGATTGGTCTGGAACAGGAGCATGCGCCTGAATGCATGCATGCACACACACATACACATACAGACACAAACACACAGACAGACAGACACACACACACACATACAAACTGACAGTCACACACACATAGACAGACAGACAGATAGACAGATAGACAGACAGACAGACAGACAGACAGACAGACAGACAGACGGAAACACACACAGACAGAGACACACTCTCAAACACACCTACAAACACAGACAGACACACACTTACCCACACACTCCCATTCCTCTCACATGCCTGAGGCAGTGAACACTCTACAAAGTGTGTTGGTGTCACAGAGGACTGCCACACAATCACTCCATTCATTTTGTCTTCAAGTCCACCACCACCACTCCATCAGCACCAGCACGCATGGGAGGGAAACATTCTCAACCGTCCTCTCTGGCACACGTCCTGGCAGAGTGGGGGTGGATGCAGATGCCCTGCCGTTATACCCACACCACACACACGCCTTCTCCTTCTCCAGAGCCCGGAGACCATCTTCAGCTTCTGGGTCCTCCAAAACATGGTGCCTCTGGCTGCTGTGAAAATAGAGTCTTCATTTTCGTCTTTTCGTTTTTTTTTTTTTTTTTTTCGTTTTGCTGCAGCCTACTGGGGCCTGGATCTACATTACAGGAAGTGTGCATGTGCCTACCTATATTTTCTCACGTGATGTGATGTGTCGCCTCGCAATGTGGGCCACTGTTGCTGCCCCCTGTGGTTTTCTCTCTCTCTCTCTCCCTCTCTCTTGCTCTCTTTCCCTTCCTCTTTCCCTCTTTGACTCTCTCTCTCTCTGTCTCCTTCTACCCCTTCATTTTCAGCCTACCTCTTTCTTGCTTCCTTTTCTTTCTTTTTTTGTCCTTTCTTTCATTCTCACTTACTCAGTTCAATTCAATTCAATTCAATTCAATTCAACAGTGCTCTATTGGCATGACAAAAAAGTGCATTGGTATTGCCAAAGCAGTAACACAGATGTGCTTGACACATGACACCGAGCTGTCTATGGATAGATATACAGATCTCTCATTCTTATTCTCTCAGTCTCCTTCTTTCTCCCTCAATCTGTCTACCTCTTCATTTCTTTCCATCCTTTTTTCCTTCATTCTCTCTCTCTTTCTGTCTCAGTCTTATTTTCTCTATCTCTCACACACTCCGTCTACCTCTTTCTTTCTTTTCTTCTTTTTTTCCCTCTCTCAGATTTGCTCTCTCCCTCTCTGAGTGTCTCACTCTAATTCTCTCTCTCTTCCTATCTCCCTCTGTCAGCGTTTCACTCTAATTCTCTCTCTCTCTCCCTCTCTGTCTCTCTCTCTGTCTCTCTTTCTATCTGCACCTGTCATCCCGTGATGCTCGGTGGTGCCGCGGCTCAGTCACCTGTCATCATGCATTGGGCACACGCACATCACATGCTGTCGCCACCGCCGTCACCGCCACCACCGCTTTACGCGCCCACCTATGTAAAGAGAAAAGGGATGAGCTCCCGGGATGTCAACCCGAAAAAGGAAAAAAAAAAGCTCTCGCTTTTCGCTACAGAATCCAATATTTCCCCCCTGAAAATGTAATAAAAGTAGACTAGCCTTAGGATATGTTGCCGGGGCTTGGGGTAAGGTGGGAGTTTAAGATTGGCTGTTATGTTGAGTTAGCGCTCAGTGGCGAGTGAAGATGTTGATGTATGACGTGAGCCCCAAATCCATTATTAAACAGAAGTAATAAGAAATCCAGGGAGGGGAAGAGGGAAAATCCATAGAAGAAATATTGGAGCTTGGAGATTCGCTGTCAACAAACACACACCGTTAAACATTTTGGCCCTCAGAGCTCAGAGCTTTGGCCAGTGATGGTCTGAATTACAATATACTCTTACTTATGTGGCGGCCACTTTTAGCCAGAGCAGACGAATGAGGTAGAGCTTTGTTTCTAAAAGTCGTAGGATTGGGGAGGGAAGGAAGGGGAGGAGGGGAGGGGGGTAGGGTACAAGTGCCTCTCCCTCTGTCCTAGTTTGTATGCTGTTTATCAGCCATGTAAGTTTACCGGCAGCCAGATTAAGTGGAGCGGCGTTTTGTGCTGAAAAAGTGAAAAAAGCCCTGCTCACTGAGAAAAAGAGCAAGTGAGAGAGACAGAGAGAGAAAACGAGAAAGAGAGAGAGACAGAGAGATACAGATGGAGAGAGTGAGAAAGAGAGAGAGAGAAAGAGAGAGAGAAAGAAAGAAAAGAATGAGTCTGATGGGGGCGGTGGGAGTTAGAGTGGAAGTGAACGAGTCTTGGATGAAGATGTGTGTGTGTGTGTGTGTGTGTGTGTTTGTGTGTGTGTGTGTGTCTGGGGTAGTGGGGAGATGGGGTGGTCTGATTTTAGCCCAAAGTGGAGGGGAGGGAGATGAAAGACTTGTCCTGTTTGTCAGTCGCTGCGCTAATTACGGCTTCTTTAATTAGTGCATCTCTGTGCTGACTCGCTTGGAAGCGTGCCACTTGGTTCAGCTCTCCCCTCTCCTCTCCTCTCTTCCCCTCTCTCCTCTCCTCTCTTCCTTCCTCTCTACCTTTCCCCCCTCTCTTTCTCCGTCTCTCTCAATTTAGTGCATCCTCCACTCCCACTTCCACTTCCATCTTCTCCCTTTTCTCTCCTTTCCTCTCCCCTGCTCTCTCTTTTTCCGCTCCCCTGCCCTCTCCCTTTCTCTCTCCTTCTCTCTCTCCTCTCTCTCTCCTCCAAGTCTTCCATCCCTGTGTCTTGAAAGCTCATAAGGCAGCCAGCATATCAAAGAGGCCTGTGCCGCTGCAGCCCTTGAGCAAGCATCTTTTGCTCAAATTGCCTTCGTTGGAAAAAACGGAAGCTGGGTGTCAGTGAGGGTGGTGAAGGAGAAGGAGGAGGAGGTGGTGGTGGTGGAGGAGAAGAAGGAGGAGGTGGTGGTGGTGGGGGGTTGGTAATAAAAATGAAACCCTGCTTTTGAGGGGTACAGCTGCGTGGAGGGATGTAGGGATGTAAGGAGGTGCTGTATTGTGCCGAGCTGAGTTGGAGTGGGTACTGTAGGTGGGGCGGGCGTGGGGGAAGCGGGGAGGTTGTGGGAGGTAGAGGCGGAGGAGAGCTAAGGTGAGAGGTGGCGTGCTCATCGTGTTCCCTGGGGGAATTATGGGATGGCACGGTGTGCTGTGCGGAGCGGAGCGGCACAGCATGGGGGAGGAAGTGATGTGATGTGGTGGATAGGCACATGTCACAGCACAGGAATCAAAACCGTCTGTCAGTGTTTACTGTACCGGAGCCTACTGGAAGCCTACCAAGCTCTTGCATACATGCAAGCACATGCACACACACACACACACACACACACACACACATGAACGCACATACTGGCACACACATTCACACATACACACACACATACTGATACACACATGCTGACACACACATTCACACACACACACACACACACACACACACATACACACACACACACACACACACACACACACACACACACACACACACACACACACACACACACACACACACACATTCAAACCCAAGATAGGGAAATACAGTGGCACCACTCCACTTAAATGAGATGGAGAAGGGGGTTGGCAGTAAGGCAGCATGTAGGAACAGTATGAAAAGGAGTTGTGTGAGTGTGTGTGTGTGTGTGTGTGTGTGTGAGAGAGGGTGATCTTGCTCAAGCTTCAATTCAAATTCACACCGTGTCGGCGACTCCGCTTCAGAAGAAGAAGCACTGCAAGATGCTGCATAAATTAAGAGCACAGGGGGGATGGAGAGGCTGCACGTTTCCCCCGGCGCCCGCCATCGCCTCCCAGCTCAAATGAGTCCTCTTGGCAGAGACATGAGTCCCTCTTACCAGCTCACCGTACCAAACACACCCTCCGTCTCTTTCGCTCTCTTTCTTTGTCTCTGTGTCTATCTCTCTCTCTGGCTGTCTTATTCTCTCTCTCTCTCATTATTTCTCTTGCTCTCCATCTCTCTCTCACCTTTATTCTCTATCTCGATGTTTGTCAGTCTCTTTCTCTCTGTCTTTCTTTGTCTCTGTCTATCTCACTCTCTCTCTGTCTTATTCCCTCTCTCTCATTCTTTCTCTCACTCTCCATTTCTCACTCACCTTTATTCTTTCTCTCTCTCTCGTTTTCTGTCTGTACGCTTGTCTGTCTCTTTCTCTCCATTTCTCTTTCTCTTTCTTTGTCTCTTTTTTTCTGTCTGTCTCTCAGTCTCTCTCACACTTTCTCAGATGCTGTCTCTCCTCAGCTGCTATGAAAATCCATTACACACACTTGGCCGTACCAATTCCCTACTTCACTGTTTACCGCAAGCCATGTAAAATATGCCCAACGTAATATTACCAGCTGAAAAGTCCCCCTGAGCTGGTCTACTGTGAGTGATGTATTGTCTGTCTGTCTGCTGCACGGTAATCATCAGGCTCACGCGGACAAGGACAAGCCGGCACATCCAGCGGCCCCTGACTGTATTTTCATGGTAATTATGCGCGAGGACCCCTAGGGGCCCCTGAGAAAAAGCCTGTCTGTCTCCATTGTTTCACTGCTCATATTTCTGATCGTTTTATTGCCCAGATGTGCTCGTGGTGCTCCGAAGTGCTGCATACTGTCTGACCACAGGCCCACGGCTTTTGGAGAGAATCATATCATAAACACCAGGCGTTAGTCAGTCCACATCGCAGCACGCAGGAAGGGAAAGGAAACAGGATATATTATTTTAAGACGTTTTTTTTGTGTAAGGGGCTATTGCGGGCCAAACCATGCCTGCTTGCCTGCCTCCTTGCCTGCCTGCCTGCCTGCATTGTTCTATTCATGACAATGACATCATTTCAAAATAAGGGGTCTGAGTGGTCACGTGACCCCTCCAGGTCCCAGGGAGGAAGTGATGCAAGAGGCCAGGGAACGGAGGTGATGGTTGGCCGGACGCCACTGTGGTGGGAGGCTGCTCTCACAGGCAGCGCAGAACAGAGCAGAGCAGAGAGAGAGCCTTCATCCCTTTCTTCTTTCTTTTCCCGAGATCCCTTGATATCACAATATCCTGACTTAAACAAAACAGCACACCACAATAACAACAAAAAAAACCCATGCTTGAAAAAAAAAACAATAAAACAAAATAAAATATCAGACCCAGATGTAATTCGTACTACTAGAGGGTGAAAATTTTGTCTGTTTCCAGCCTCGGCCCACCCCACCCCACCCCACCATTCCCTCTAGCCACTCTACCACACCCCACCCTCTCCACACTTGTTCTGGAGCTACAAGCAGGACCCTTTGTTCCGACTCAGGGTTTTGTATTAAATCATTTGCCTTTTGTTCTAGGACACAAAAAGCCGATGCCTTTGCCAAAACCCTCTAATGACAGCAGCAGGGGTAAGTTATGTACCGCGGAGCAGAGGACATCCTTACTCGGCACAGCCCTGGTTTTTTTTCTTCTTCGCCTGACAGCAGCACGTGTGATGCAGGGATAAACTGGGGAGAGGTGCTGAACATCACGAGGATGTGAGTGTGTGCGTGTGTGTGTGCCTGTGTGTATGTGTGTGTGTGTGTGTGCGAGTGCGTGTGTGTGTGGATGGATGTTGTGTGTGTCTGTATGTGTGTGTAGGGGGATTGGTGTCAGTGTGTGTGTGGGTGTCTGTATCTGTCTACGTGTGTGTGCGTGCATGTGTGTGCACATGGATGTTGTGTGTGTGTATGTGTGGGGGTGTCTGTCTCTGTGTGTGTGCGTGTCTGTATCTATCTGTGTATATGTGTGCATGCGTGTGCGTGCGCGTGGGTGTTTTGTGCATATATGTGTGTGTGTGTGTGTGTGTGTGCTGTGTTGGAAAGAGATGAGATTAGCCTGTGCTGGGGCCTGTCAGGGCTGTGCTTAGGGGTGTGGGTAATTAAGCCGCGTGTTTGTGCCAGAGAGTATCATGATAAAGACTGATTTATGCAGGTGTAAACTGATTACAGCCACACATGTGCATGCACAAACTTATACACACACAGACACACAATTACACTCTATCCCACACACACACACACACGCACAGACAATAAAACAGCTCACGCTTTGCCACCAACACGCCCACGCAACCACAGACGTGCAAACATGCGTGAAAACACACAGCCGCATGTGCCAGCACATTTAAGAAGAACACACGACAGACAAAGGGATGAGAAGTGTCTACCACACACACACACACACACTTGCAGACACACAATTAGACACACACATGCACGCAAACACACACACACACACACATACAGACGCACACACATTTACAGACATACAATCTCACACACACATGCACACGCACACACACACACACACACAGACACGCACACATTTACAGACATACAATCTCACACACACATGCACACGCACACACACACACACACACACACACACACATGCACACACACACACACACACACACACACACACACACACACACACAATTGCCTCCACCCACGCAGGCTCCAAACTCATCAGAAGTGTTGTTTTTGAAAGTCTCCTCTCACTCTCTCTCGCTCCAGCTCCACAACTCCCCAGCCACACACAAGCCGGGGAAAGGCCAAAAGTGTGCCAGAACTGCAAGGAAGAGACAGCGAGTGAGGACACAATCTAACTGAGAAAGAGAATGAGTGCTTAATTAGATAGGCTTTTCTGCCCCCCACTCTCCCCTCCCTCCTCTCCCCTCCCCTCTCTCTATATATAGGCACCTCTGTTCATCCACACCACTAAGACTGGAGAGGAGGAGGAGGAGGAGGGAGAGGAGGAGGGAGAGGTACAGAGAGGGAATGAGAGAGAGAGACTGAGAGAGGAAAAGAGAGACGGAGACGTTCTCCCCGCATTCTAATTACACGCGGTAGCTGATGAGAGCAGACACAGGGGTGTCCTACATAGGCTTCATTTGTATGGGGCGTGAGAGGAGGAGGAGGAGGAGGAGGAGGGAGGCAGTCCACCAGTGCTCGCTCCCCGTTGCTACCACCACCACCACCACCACCATCAAACGGAGCCAGCCAAAGTCAGAGAAAGCCTCTGAGAGACCCAGCAGGGGAAGAAAGACAGAGAGCAAGAAAGAGAGAGAGGGCGGGAGAGAGAGAGAGAGAGAGAGGAAGGGAGGGAGGGAGACGGGGAAGGAGAGAAGAGAGAGGATAGAGATACAGAGACAGAGAGGAGTGGGAGCACACAGAGGCCCAGGACACGGGCAAAAAAAGACAGAGAGATAGAGAGAGATAGAGAGAGACGGAGAGACAGAGAGAGACACAGAGACAGCCCACAGTGCCTGAGGTGCTTAGATTGGAGGAGACGGATCTGAGAGATTGAGGAGTCTGGGGGATGGGGATGAGCTAGCTGGTGGGAGAGGATAGCGAGTGGATGGAGTTGGTGGATGGAGTTGCACTATTTTTGCCCTCCCTCCTACACCTGAACTTAGGGCATGAAGGACTTAGTGAAGATGCTCAAATGACCCTCATTCTTCCTCGTTGAAGGCTTTGAGAGGCTCATGGTGGAGAATGTGTATCTGGTTTCGATTAGTTAGGTCTGCCAAATGGATATGTGTAAATTGGGTCTGCAACTAATGTGGAGAGAGGAGAGGTGGAACGTGCCAGCGAAGACCCAGCGGGCATTGATCAGGGCGGATAATCAAAGTCCAGCAGAGATAATACAAGCAATTAGGGTGTAAATCTACACCAGACAATGATAGCCGTGATGATATTCTTGTGATAATTGGGGATCCCATTTAGCAAGTGGACATGACCCTGCTCCATATAGCTGCATGCTGGCAAAGCTCCAACATTTTCATTTTCTCTCTTCTATCCCTCTCACTCTTTCCCTCTCTCCCTCCCTCTCACTCTTTCCCCTCTCTCTCTCTGCTTTGCAATCCATCCACTCCCACTTTCAATGTCTGATCATTAAGTTATTCACATACACACACACAGACACACAGACACACACAGACACACACACACACACACACACACAGAGCACCATCAATATTCACATACATACCTACACATGCACACACACACACACACACACACACACACACACACACACAAACATACTCTCTCTCTCTCCCTCTCTCTCTCTCTCTCTCTCTCTCTCTCTCTCTCGCACACCCTTAGATCCATATTCTCACACACACACATACACATGCACATGTACACACACATGCACACACGCACACAAACATGCGCACACACACACACACACACACACGCACACGCACACACAAACACACACACACACACATGCACGTACACATATATGGTATAGTACAAGCATGGCCCACATGTACCCCCTTCCCTCATCTCCAGCTTCTTCAGCTGCAGGCCTCTCAGCAGAGAGTGGTCTCCCAGTGGGAGAGCATGTACAGCCGGAGGGGGGGCTGGGGGTGGGTTGAGGAGGTGGGTGTGTATTGGGGGGAGGATGGGTGGGGTGGGGGGGCTTTAGGGGGAATGAAAATGATGAATTAGGCCTCTGCTGGATGGGTTGGGGGGAAGCAGAGGCGCTCCATCTTCTTCAGCTGACCTTGGTCCTTATGAGCTGTAATAAAACATCATCCCGCCACTCCCAAAATGGCTTCACTTAGCGATGCACAGCGTGTGTGCCTGCCTTGCCTTCCCTCTCTTCCCTCTCTTCCTTCTCCTCTCCTGCCTGACCGATGCTGGGCTAATGAGTAGCGGTGCAGCCGATAGCGGCGCCCGTGTTCCCAGGCACATTAATGGTAATATTAGTATCTCTTGTGTTTGCCACACTGCACATTCTCATTAGCACCAACTCCCACTTGAGGGAGCAGCATTCAGTTCCTCTTCAGCTTGTCCCTCCTTCAGAGAAATTAGAAAAAAAGGGAGAAGCCACAGAGAGAGAAAGAGAGAGGGAGAAAGAGAGGGAGAGCTAGAGAGAGAAAAAAAACCCCCAAGTGTTGTCTCGAGGCGCGTCGGATGCACTTCAAAATCATAAGACCCAGCACGGGTCAGTGCTGAGTGGAAGGAGGTCGCTTTGTGTTTTTTTTTTTCGGGGAGGGGTGAGGATGAGGGGGAATGCACAAAATGGGGCCTTTGTGTTCCAGTCGGCGCGAAAACTGCTCTTCCAGTAAAGGTGTGTTAGCCTCACAAAGCGACTTGCCAATAGAGAAGTTCTGCCGCAATGGAGCTGCTCTGCGCTGTGCCCCCCCTCCCAATCCACCCCCACCCCCACCCCGCCCACTACCTTTTGCTCAGATTAATTGCTCCATTTATTTGTTTGGTCAAATAATCAATTTTTTCTGGTGTAGGAGATCGGGCTGATTAAGTGTACAGAGAAGAAAGGGGGTTTAGATAGAAAGTGAGTGAGGGTGGTGAGAGGGGAGGAGTGTTGGGGAGGTGGGGAGGGTGCAGGAGAGCGATGGGGGTGGGGGTGGAGGAGTTGGTAGGTGGGATATACCCCAGAGGGCTAGGGCTGCCTCTTTAGTACAAATTCGCTCTCTCTGCAATACTGTAGCAATCAGATGTTATAGAGAAGATCTCAGCAGAGTAAATCTAATCCCCCCACAGTCCCCCCACCACCCCCACCCGCCTCTGAGGCAGTGCCTTAAAGTCCCCCCTTGCCAAATTTTCATTTCTGCGGAGGGCTGGACTCTGTGGCAGGTTTACCCTACGTTGTCAAATCTGATTTAAAGGCAAAGGAGTCTGGCTGGTGTAACACGGCCAGCTCCCTTGTTTGAATTGTTTTTATTGCCCACGTCTTGGGCACAGGAAGAAAGGGGGCAACACTGGGCCGGGCTCATTCTGAAATGTTTTTGTTGCGGTGTGCAATATCGTAATTTATGGGCGTGCAGGTGGCTCGGTTTGATGTATCAAATTAAAATGGATTTTTTTTTTTTTCTCCTCCTCCTCCCCAGCTCAAACATTGTCCGCAGATATCCACATCAAAAGCCATTATCTGCCCGCGCGGTGAGAAAAAGCAATGAACGCTACGCAGTGAGTAGAGCCGCGCCGAGAAGGGCCCTCCGGTTTGCCGACTACCTTCTTACTGACATTTCCTCTCGGCAGGAGGATGGTGGATGGTGGATGGTGGATGGCGGGTGCCAGGGCTGTATCTGCCGCGGGCAGGAAAAGAAGATGCCAGTCGCTTCAGTCGCTCGTCTGAAGTCGGCAGATGACAGGAGAGACAGGCGAGGGGGGGTGGGGGGTGTTGGGGGGTGGTCAGGGGGGGGTGCAGACGCACCAATCATCTCCAGGGAGCTCAGAAGCTGCCAGCTGACGTACCCCTGATCCATCCATCCAGCCGTCCGTCTGGCTTAGCCAAAGCCGACAGTGGGCACAGAGCCCCCATAAACACATGTAAACACAAACACACACACACACACACACACCCCCACACCAGCTTTCGCACAGTCTGACACACACACATAC
>CM059271.1:8716495-8756495 GCA_030347295.1 Setipinna tenuifilis | reverse complement strand
CGTGGCGTGTGCAGTGAGGAAAAACATTTCAGATTTGCCAGAACTAAATTAGCATATTAGTATTCTGCACAGGGAAGCACTTTCCATCCCCTCTAATAGCCCAAGCAAGGCAGAGCACAACCAATGCAGAAAAATCAATGACGTCATAGCCACATAATTGCCGGTTATTTGCGGAGGCACGAGACTGCTGTGTGTGTGTGAGTGTGTGTGTGTGTGTGTGTGTGTGTGTGTGCGTGTGTGTGTGTGTGTGTGTGTGTGTGTGTGTGTGTGTGTGTGTGTGTGTGTGTGTGTGTGCACGCGCGTGCGTGTATTTAGGTATGTCTGTCTGTTTGTGTGTGTGTGTGTGTGTGTGAGAGAGAGAGAGAGAGAGAGAGAGACTGTATGCATACCTGATTGTATGTGGTCATTCATATGTATGTGTGTTCGTATGTTTTACATGTGCATATTTTAAACTGTGTATTCAGGGTTCACTTCAATGCAAGCGAATTATGCAGACTTTTTAAATCCTAGTTAAGAGTGTTGCATTTGACTGTGTGTGTTACCATGGCTACTCGACATGATGGAGGGTCTAAGCTTGCTTGTTTGTGTGTAGACTTCATGTGAGGCATGTGTGTGCCGCATACGTGTGTGAGGAGTAGCATCTTACACACACACACACACACACACACACACACACACACAATCTCTTGGGTTTCTTAATATCCTTGGGCTAATTCTGCACCATCTGTACTGCCTTTAGATGAAGAGGAGAGGAGAGGAGCGAAGAGGAGAGGAGAGAAGAGGAGAGAAACAAGCTGAAGAGCAGCAAGGGGAGGGGGTAAGATAAAGAAAGAGAGAGAGAGAGAGGGAGAGAGAGAGGGGGAGAGAGAGGGAGAGCTGGGAAGGGGGTCGGGGGTGACAGAGAGAACGTTTACACAGAGATAGCAATGAAAAGCTGCAGTGGCATGGAGTGACCTGCCACTCCGTCTCTGATTTCAAATTCAAATTTTCAAGCTCACCCAGGCATGGGTAAGCTCACCTCAGTCCCCTTGTGGGGGGCCTATCACCCCCACCCTCCTCGCCACAGAAACACCACTGCCACCACCACAGATACGCACACACACACCACACACACCACCACCACCCCCACCCCCTGCACCCCCCACACCCCCTCCCCACCCAAACCCCTCTTCCTGGCTGCCACCAGCTCGCCGAGTGCTCTCAATTCGCTTTTTCAATTTTGAGCTGCTTTGATGGCACGCCAACTGAGCAGTCTCCCGAGATTGAACTTCAGGCTCTTAACTCCACCCGCCCCTTCCCCAAACCCCCCCACCACCCCCTCCCACACCCACACCCACACCCACTCCCCACCATTCCTTTACTGTGCTATCAATCCCACCCTCACCTTTCACCAGCCATCCGTCCCTTCTTTTCTCCTCTCTGTCACTTCTTGAAAAACTAGCTTTTGGACAAAAATGAAATAAATCCTTTGTGACCTCATATTCCCTGCAGCCTCCCCTCTGCCCCTTACACCTCCCTCCCCCTCTCTCTCTCTCTGTCTGTCTGTCTCTCTCTCTCTCTCTGTCTTTCTCTCTCTTTTGCCCGCTCTCTCTCTCGTTCTCTCTCTTGCCTTCTCTCTCTCTCTGTCGTTCTCTCTCTTCCTTGTTCTTTTTCTCGCTCTCTCATTCTTTGTGTCCCCTCCCTCTCATTCTCTATCACTAAGCCCTCAGGAGTAGTGCAGGGTTGAAATGTAACATAATATAGATGGAGCTTAGTATAAACAAACCCCCAAAAGAAAAAAAAAAGAAAGAAAAAAAAACTATGGTCTCATTCTTACGCAACTGTGTTTCTTCTTCTTCATCTCTTCATCTTCTTTTCCCCAGGTTGTCTCTCACCCTCCCTCGCCTGCTCTCTCCAGCCTCTGCACTATTAATTCCATCTTGGTGATTGGTTGTTGTTTCCTGACAACCAATAAATTCTATTTTCATTTCTTTTTTTGTGTGTGTCTGCATGTTCCTGTTGTTGTTGTTGTACTCCCCTGTTCTGAGGTATTGCTAGCTTCAAAAAGGTACAGTAATTGTTTTCTCCCTTATGCACAAAAGCAAGCGAAATGCCTGCATCACTGCAAGCGGCACTCATTATGATACGGATGGGACCCTGAGACGGGGGCGATTTCTCTGCATTCTCACTTCCCCTTTGTTGTTTTTCTCTCTCCCATCTTGTTGCGGGTAGCTGCTGACTGACCTGAACAAATTGAGTCATGTATGTGGTTGGAATCAAATAGTGCTCTGCCAAAGCTTCTACACCATTCAGATGTGTGGCATGGGTTTATTGGGGTTTGGGGGGGTGTGTGTGTGGGGGTTGTGGTGTTGGGGGGGTGGGGGTGGGGTGGGAGGCTGTGGTGGTTGAGGGCAGGGAAGGGGGGAGACACAACATAGCTCAGTTGAGATAGCTTTCAGATTGCAGGTCTGATTAGATTGTGTTTCCACAGTGCAATGCTTTGCAGTGCTGCACCATGTAATCAGATGAGACTCCGTCTGACAACCTTTTGCAGACAACGGATGCTGGAGGTGGGGGTGGGGGTGGAGGGGATAGTGGGGGTTGGTTGGTCAGGTGGGATATCAGTTCCTTTTCTCCTGTTCTTCTCTGAAACTCCGAGGGAAAATTTGGTAGCTGGTGTGATGATAGTTCTTCCGAATGCGGAACAGAGCACGAGAGAAGGAGGAAAAAATCATTAACCATCTTGACCCAAATGCCATCGCCCATAACAATTTCTTGCAGAAGAACACTGCTCATTGATTAATCAGTGAGCACAGTTTAGAAAATACAGCCTTATAGGTCACCAGAGAGTCTGCTTGTGGAAAACAAACTGAGTACTGCCTGCATTAGCTCCGAATACAGCACTCCCCAAGGGGACTGATGGATTCTAAATGGGTAAATACAGAGACGCACATGTTAACCAACAGTACCTGATTCACTGCATCTTACACTTATCGATTACTGTGTCCAAATGTGAAGAATATTACTGCAGTAAATTGTCATGAGGGTGTTTAAGAAGATTTGCAGAATGCCTCTTCATTGCTTAGCATGTTTTTTTAAATCCAAGTCGCAGTCAACTGGATCACCAGCTGTCTGATAAAGTGTTGCTTTGATGAAGTGTGAGAATTATTACGTCTTCATTTGCTTCAATGAAAGTCTGGCCGAGTACTTCACAGACTTCCAGACACACTGACTGAAAAATGATTCAGAGATGGTTGAGGCATTAGAAAAGTACTGGTTACAGAAGTGTCATCCCTGACACTTGGCGGTGAATAATTTAGGACAAACTGTCTGCAAGATAGTCCCCAGGTTGGAGTGGCAGATGGCTGTTTTTTTTTTTTTCATGGAAGAGGTTTTATTTTTAAAACATGCAGTCCACCGTCCATCACCTTTTGTCGATTATGGCAGACACATGCAATTCTTGTGGTTAAGGGCTGCAAGCTTTGGCCGTCACTATCATATCAAGTTGATTCGAGAGTGTAATTCATTAAGGACGACATAGAAAGAGAGAGAGAGAGAGACAGGGACAGAGACAGAGACAGAGACAGAGACATCAGCTGATTCAGTGAAAACTTTCGAAATCTTCATAAATCACCTTCCTGTTCCTGGAAAGTCCGATTTTTCATTGCACTGACCTTCCTCGCGTCTCCAGTTGTGTATTGATTCAGGTCTGTATGGAGGAGGTGCAGAGTTTCATAAGGAGGGTGACACTGATCCCTAACAGCATACCACCCATAGCCTGCAGTCATGAGAGAGAGAGAGACAGAAGGAGAGAGAGAGAAAGAGAGAGGGAGAGGGAGAGAGGGAGAGAGAGAGAGAGAGAGGGAGAGAGACAGAAGGAGAGAGAGAAATAGCTTTGGTCTGTAAGTGGATGGGGGGGCAAGGGGGGTCTGCCTATATGACACAGGCTGTCTGGACACTAATCCTTTTTTAATCCACTTCAAAGTAAGCGCAGCAGAGGTGGATGGCTCTGCTCCCAAAAAGATTTCAAACAGAATTTAAAGGGCTTGCCCTCCGTGTCTGCCATTTCGATGGTGGCGAGGTTCCACTCTCCTCATTAATGAGTGTTCCACGGAAGGACAGAGGTGCTTTTTTCTGCCCGACATCTTCCACTTCCATATCTGGTTGGTGACGATGTCTCAGGGATAGCCATAGGGGAAAATAGGGGAAAATACCAGTGTGAACCCAAGCAGAGAGGCTGAGAGAACAACCCCTTCCCTGCTTAAGTAGGTCATATTATCACCTTTTGTAGGGTTGTGGATAGGTAACTATACAAGTGAAATAGTGCCAGGAGTGTTCAGTATAAAATTGCATTTTGACATGACTGTAAAAAAAATCCATTATTTCAGTAACAATGCTTGAATTATGTTTGCACTGCAACTGAAGATGAGCAAAGACTTCAAGCAATAAAGATGCTGCATGATCTTTGTAAAAAAAAACTGTGTCAAGGTGCAGTTTAGAATAATTCAAGCATTGGAATTGCAATATGTTTCTAAAAATGAAATTCAGTGTGTCACTTTGCAATGAGGACATTTGCCACTATATTATTCCACAAATAACCTGCACACTTTGAGTTTATTTTCGCAGAGCAGTTATAACTGTCAGTCATTTGTTGATGCTACACAATGAAGAAGAGGAGATATATTTAAAAAAAACACCGGCTCAGTAGGATCATTACCTCATGTGTCGTATCAGAGCATTTCAATACAAATATCCTCCTGTAAGGATGCTGTTTAAAAATATAAACATAGCATAAATATGAACCTGAGCAGTGGCCATCGATCACTCCGGACCGGACATGCTCCTGTTACCCAGCCTGCCTCCAGTGTTGCCAAGCCAGCGCTCGGGAGCAGCGAGACTCCTCGGCTGCAGAGGAGGGAGGGAGGGAGGGAGGGAGGAAGAATCCAGCAGAATCTAGCGGGCCCATCGTCTCATTTCCATACATATTTTATGAGCCTGGATCCCCAAACTGCAAATTGACGAATCATCACCATTTATTTGCCGCTTTTTTCTGACAAGTGCAGAGAAACACTCCCCTCCCACAGGACTGGAGTGTGCCAGATTATTTGGAACATTAGACACAACTGAGACAATGCGATGTCATAAATACCGTAAAATTACTGTACGTCATGCCGAGGAAAACACTGGCCCCAATGCCACTTTATATTTCTCTACATTAACAAAAAAATGGCACTATAATGGCATTATAGTTCAGCATGTAGTGCACAGTCAGTTCACATTATTAACTGTTGATCTAAAATTAACACCAATTAGTGCCTGTAATTATTAGAAAAATGTTCGGGCACAGTCATCCAATAGCATTGTTAAGTAGTCCCCTTTAATACACTGTCAGATGTGCCAGATGACCTTTAAAAAGCCTAAGATGGCAGTAGCTCCACGTGTGTTGAGGAACTGCAGCATAACACCAGCTTTTACGCAACATTCTTTGCATGAATAATTTATCCAGATGGTTAAAAATGGCCCCATCTCACAGTACCTACAGGGTGCAAACCATACGACTGTCTGCTGCTCTTAAATTAAGTCTAATTGGTGGCTGTCACCATTAAAGCATATAACTCCCTCATTGTGAGGCAAGTTGCATAACAGCTTTCACTCAACTTCTTCTGATGTGTCAGATATTTCAGGGTTTATGCATGAGATTGTTTACATAACGATCACACATGGCTAAATTATTTAAATAAGACACAGGTGAGGCTGCTGACACTGGTGACTGGCTTGGAGAAAGCTTGTGTAACCTCTCGCTGTCATTAAGACATCACTCAGACTAAGGACTGCTTCCATTTATATGAAAATTACATGCCCTAAGTCTTCCCTCATTATCGCTCTTTGTGGAAGGGAGCACACAAGGCTAAGGGTTCACAGCTGAGCTGTCATCCAAACATATGTCTGTACTTGTCAGGGTAGCAAAATTATTTGTGTTTGTACTCAAATACAAGGCAGAGGAATTTAAAAGCGTCAGGGGAAAGCGGATTTTCACATGTCCATTCCACTCTATTTGTAGTCTTATAAAAATCAATTCCGCAATCTTTATCCCCTTTGATAAAACCATAATCCTGAATCAAATTGTAAGCCCAACCCGCCCTATCCCATCCCCTGCCCCCCATCTCCACTCTTTGTATGCTCAACAAGTGTCTCAGCCAGGTCTGCCTTGGCTTTTTTTTTTAGTACTTACGAGGCTAAAGACATTCAACTGCCTCCTATACAATGTAGCACTGCTGAAAAACCACCGCACTGCACCCTGCCTGTCATCTTTTCTGTTGCTTTTTGAAAGAGGCTACAGGAGCAGCTTAGGTGTATAGAAAAAAAAGGTGAAAGTAATCGTGCTACAGTGAACGATCAAAAGTGCAGTGCCAAGGCAGCCCAGATACAATGCTAGCTGCTTCACAAAGTGGCATTTGTAAATAGACTTTGTGCCCCTCAATGTTTGTTTAACAGAGCCACCTTTCTTAGTACCCTTCACTTTCGAAAGTGCAGGAGTGCTTAGCTGAGAGCAAACTTTCCTCAGCAGAGGGTGAAGAGTTCAGTTGTTCTCTCTAGCCATGCGCCTGAGCAATGCTGGCAATCTTTGCTCCTCATGCTGGCACATAATGTACTGGAGTGGAGAGAAGAACAGACCATCGACATTGTCTGCCAATTCAACAAGGGATTAAACCTAGTACTCAGAATATATAGAAAATCTAGTGCCTATGTCTTTATGTTGCTCTCGGCTAGTTTTGATTCAGGAGAGCAATATAATAATGGACCTATCACCAATAGCATGCACTCTATGATGCTTGCCTCAATAGCTTGAGCGATTTTTGTAGCTATTACTTGGTCTCCGCTGTGTTTTTTCTGTGCAGATCTCACTTGAGCTGGTGCAATATTTTCTCAACTATTCTTAAACGCTTGTTATTCTTTGTAGAGTCATTGTACATAGCCTCTTCAGTGGGCATACTGATATGGATGCAGGGAGGGGAAGATACATTTACACCCACTTACTCCAGCCTACATTGCCAGCTATTTGTGTCTAGATGCTGTCAAATGCTATAAAAATGTATTTAGCTTTTGCTATTATTAATTACCTCTTTGTGCTGGCCGTAAAATTGTGATTTATGTGTGTGTGCATTGCCCATCACTGGTAATAAACCACAAGGTATACACATTTCCAAGAGCACATTGAAATGGAGGATTCGTGCCAAGATCTAGGGCCTTATTTGGAAGGCAAAATGGCTAACAGAAATAAACCTCAAAGACAGCAGCGAAGGTGTGGTGAAAATGCACCGCGTGGGCAGAGCCAGGCCAATGTTAATGAGTGGAAGGTTTGATTAAAGCCAACCAACAGCAATGTCAAGCAAGCATTTAACTGATTGCATTAGATGATATATTACAATGCATATAGTGGACATACAGAGGCAGTTATGTACCTAACACAAGGTCACTGCTTAGTGTATGGTAAGTCTATGTGTGTAGATGCACTGACAATATGGGATATCCCAGAGACTGGGAATTATCTTGATGCATGTACTCCTGCATGCAAGCTATGTTTATTGTGATAAATGTGAACACCAGGCTTAACCTGCCTGTAGTCTTTGTCCTCATTCTATTGTTGCTAAGGAAAAGGACCTTTTTTTGGAAAGTGTACTGCTATGGCACAGCATTTTGTCTTCTGCTTTTCTTCTTCTTCTGGCGTAATTGGATATGCAAATAGAAATAACATTTTTATATTCTGCTCATTGCCATTTTGTATTTACATTATGAATAACATTTTACTTTTGGTGATGGAGGATTTGATTCGAGTCAGAGGAATTAGACAACCTCCTCTCAGACACTCAAGTCTTTGAAGAGGTTTAACCTTTTTAAAACAAACATTTCATACTTGTTTTCCTAAAAAGCCTGCCAGAAGATGTGGCAGGCTGAAATTATAGGGTAACTGAGGTAGATTAATTGCATCAATCCATAACACAAGCTTGCTCCTGCCTCCTTGTTGATATAGAAATGTGTAGGCTTAATGCAGCATGTTTCCAATAAAGTGAACATGATATTTTTGGCCAGATAGATCAGTTAAACTGGGGCAGCAATGTTTTATGATTGGTGCTTGCAAAATTTTTCCTCGCCAGACAAGGATATTTTGCCACACCCATATTCAAAAATGTTTTTAATTTCTGGCAGAGATTCTAAATAACTTGCCCAAGGCAGAATAGACCGTTTACACCAGTCTTTTACTTTTTGTAAGCGATGGGACCCTAATGTTTTAAATGTAATAGCCAAGTAGGCCTCATCTCCTTAAAACTGTTTTGTAACATATTTCTAGGCACTGGGCTCAATTTGAGAAATCCATTTCTTCACGATTTGTATTCTTTTTAGGATCTATACTATTTAAATCACTGTGCATCTTCTTTTTACTGGAGTGTCCTCACTAATTCCGCGCAGTTCTTGTACTTATTTGCTTTCATCTTAATAGCAAGGCCTTTGCACAAAATTTGTAATTTAGATAATAACATTTAGTTTGCAGTGGATTGGAATTTCCCTGGAGTCACACTTGTGAATCAAGTTGCCCTGTAAAGTGTTTGGGATTTTTTTTTTTTTTTTGCTCGCAAGTAGGGACAGCCCGAGGCACAGTTCAGAAATAACTTTTCATAATTTAGCACTTTGCACCCTTGTAAATCAAAATATGGATTTCTGAACTTCTGAGTTCAGTTAGGAAAAAAAAAACGTTTGGGCTAAGTTGCATATACTACAGGGAAAAGAGAGAGTGAAGTGCCACGTCCAGGGGTGATGAGACCTTTGCATTTGAACAGCCAATTAGACGAAAACAACCGCAGCGCGCACAGAAAAAAATGTGTCACTAAAACGCTCGCCTCTGATTAATAGTCTGACACCGAATGCACCGAGCAAAGAGTGAACCAGAGAGAGGTGCAGTAAAGGTGTGCCAAGAACAATGCGGCGTGGGAATACAACAGAGAGTAACTGATGCACTCGAGGATCTATAAATCTACATGAGTAAGATTAATGCCGCAGGTTGGAAATATCAATAGATTATACGCTATACTCAATCATGAGGATTAGTCAGTCACTACCCCCTGTCTCCCGTCTCCTATTTTTTTTTCATAATCCCATCATGTCGGTTATTCCCCCCCCCCCTTTCTCTCTCTGACCCAGCCTATCCCATCATCATCCTCCCCCCACGGGGTTCCCACACAGTTTGGCAATTGTGTACGAACAAATCACAGCTGTATATCCGCCTCCACACCCGACTGCTCACGTTGGTTCCATTCCCACCCTCTCCACCCCCTGCTGCTGACTACATGCTGGAAAACGTCAACCACCATGACTGTGCCTTTTGTTTGTCTAAACTACCCAGAGAGCACTGACGTTGCATGCACTTGGATGCACGTCTGTGTGAACCTTTGTCTGGATAATAGAGTCAAGTCAAGTAAGGCCAAGTCAGTTTTATTGTCAAAACTGTACAGGTCATAGTATACATGGGATTGAAACTGCAGTGCTGCCGAGGCCCACAGTGTTATGATAAACATCATCCATAAACATAACGTCAATACTAGTAGTAGTAATGATAGTGTTAGCCTGCGATACTGCGAAGGGAGCTGTGCTTTGCTGTGCTGTTGGGATGCATCATCAGTGCATCGCAGATGAGGTCTCATGAAACAATGAAGATTGGAAATGGGAGTGAGATTTTTTTTTCTCTCTCACTCAGAGTCATCCTCAGAGGGCAACAGTTCAGTTTTGTTAAGGAATATATATTCCAGCCCTTTATTTCTCTCCTCTCTCCCCAGCCAGTTCCCCTTGTGTGCCTGTGTGTGTTCTCTGCTTGCCTCCATTCCAGGGTACTGCATCTTTATTAAATGATGAGCAGATCTCTGCGGATGCGGGGAAAAAAAAAAACCTGTTAGTGTGCAATGGTGCTGATAAAAATATTAATTCGCATAAATGACACCAGGCAGGATCCTAATCCCCTTTGGTTCCTCAAATTCGATTCTCTCCCTTAGTCTATTATTAATATTCTGATAAATAAAGAAAATGGCGTATGGATTATTACTTTGGAGTAGAATATCTAAATTATTCAATCTTCTCTCTGTTCTTTGTCAATAACTTTTGCAAACAATAAAATCAACACAAAATACATTACGCCAACTTTGTTTGTTAGGTTCATTTATAATTGATGTTTCTAGTACATCAATTTTTATTACAGTCTCATTGCGGAGTAACTCTGGTAGATTAAGGAAAAGTACTTTTTCCACGAGAGGCCTGTGGGGAGGTGGGGACTTCTTTCTGTGGGGAACTGAAGGCAAGTGACCTAATTGTTTCTATCTGCGATACGCATGTGTTTGTTTTGGATGCATCCACTGAAGATCTTTGGCTTCTCTGACAGCTAGACTGAAAACAGCCCACTGTGACATCCTGTTTAAGTTCAAGTAACCTTCTTCCCCCCATCATACGCATGCACACTTTCTCACACACACACACACACACACACACACACATGCCCATACACATACACACACATACACGCACACACACACACACACACACACACACACACACACACACACACAAGCTGTCCCCCTTGTGATCTGTCACACAATCAGTGCATGTCTATCATCCCTGGGAATATTTCCATTAATCAAAAAAAAAAAAACATGTCCATCAGTTACGGTTAAATTGGGTAGTCAGCTACGTTTCATTCCATTCCTGTAATCAAAGTGCTGCATGAGAGAGAGAGACAGAGACAGAGACAGAGAGATAGAGACAGAGAGAGAGAGAGAGAGAGAGAGAGACAGACAGACAGACAGACAGACAGAGAGAGGGGCCATTTAGCTTGCTCAATTGACATCGCTTTAGAAAGGGTCACTTGACTGTTCTCTGGCACCACTATGATTGTTTTAGGACGATGAATGGGTTCGGGGCGACGAGCCGGTGCTTACGCTGATGTCCCCAGTTTGCGTGTGAAATTGGAGCTGTAATGGAGGTCAATGAGGAGCCCGTCGGCCGCACTCAGACACTTTAGTTTAGCGTATCAGCCGCCAATCATAAGGGCCTTTTACCTACATTTCGCCCAGCTGTAGTAACTATCTTTTTTTATTTTGTGTTTCCCACACACACACACACATTGCCGATGTATTAATGGCGGTGCTGCTGTGGTGTCAGGGCCCCCTCCCCGATGTCTCGTTTTGATCCAGCCTGTGAATGAAGAAACGCACGACCAAGCGAAAGGCTGCAGGCTTTTTCGCCTCACGCTGCCAATCTCTGAGTTCCATCACAGCACCTCCTGCCTCATTGTGCCTCTTCGGGGGCCCTGATATATTTGTCTCCTCTGTGCTCTTTTTTTTTTCTTTCGTTGTCCATGTGTCCTCCATCTTTCTGTCTATTTCTCTGCCTCCTTCTCCTCAGTATATCTCTCCGACGGTGACTGACCGTGTCGGCGATGCATAATCGGCTGTATCTTTCTCTTTTCTCCCAGCACAACAGCAATTTTCTTTTATCACTCGATTTTTCTATTTCCGCATAGTGAGCCATGGCAGGCAGAGGCAGCATCAGCAGGGAACCAGGAAGGCTGTGAGGAAAGCAGGGTGTGTCTGTGTGTGTGTGTGTGTGTGTGTGTGTGTGTGTGTGTGTGTGTGTGTGTGTGTGTGTCTGGTTGAGGTGTGCATGTGTGTGTGTGTGTGTATGGTTGGTGTGTGTGTGTGTGTGTGTGTGTGTGTGTCTGTGTGTATGTGTGTGTGTCTGTGAGTGTGTATGGTAGGTTGGTTGCTGTGTGCATGTGTGTGTGTGTGTGTGTGTGTGTATGGTTGGTGTGCGCATGTGTGTGTGTGTGCGTGTGTGTCTGTGTGTATCGGGGTGGTGGGGGGTTGTATGTGTGATGTGTGTGCGTGTTTTTATATCTCTGTGTGTGTTTTTGTTTGTTTGGGTTTTTGTGTATCTGTGTGTTTGTATACAGTATGTGTCTTTGCATTGTGTGTGTTTGTGTGTGTGTGTGTGTATGTATGTGTGTGGGTGTGTGTGTGTGTGTATGTATGTGTGTGGGTGTGTGTGTGTGTATGTGTGTGTGTTGTAAAGAGGAGGTTAATATAATTTCAAAAGAGAGAGTTGCTGTTTATCACCCCGCCTGTCCCTGTCCCTATCTCATTCTTTATCTCCCGCGTTCCTTCTATCCTCTCCCCTGCCGTTCTCTTTCCCCCCCTCTCTCTTTCTCTCTCCCCCTCTCTCTCTTTCTCTCTCTCTCCAACTCTTTCTCCCCTCTCTCTCTCCCCTCTCTCTCTCCTGTGTTTTCTCCCCCCCTCTCTTCTTTCTCCCCTTTCTTTCCCCTGTCTCTCCTCTCTGCCCCCTCTCTCTCCTCTTTCTCTTCCCCCTCTCCCCTCTCTCTTCTCTCACTCCTCTCTCCACTCTCTCTCCCTATCTCTGCTCTCTCTCCTATTTAGGGGGTTCTCTATCAGTCCTGTGTGAGCTTGTATCAGAGCCATCTCCTTGTATTCCCATGCTTGGGCCCTCCCGATGGCCTTTATCGCCTCTCTACTCTGCGTGCTGATTGGGCCTGCCGTGCCAGCTCTCCTCTTCCTGAATGCACGCAGCAGTACAAGCAGCAGAGCACAGCCTTTTGTGTCTCTAATTATCTCTCTACTCCTTTCTTTTTCTTTTTTTTTGTCTTTTTTGTCTCACACACACACTCTCCCTTATGCTCTCTCTTTCGAAAATGAACGTTGTGTCAAATTCATAATTCAAAGCCATTTTAATGATGTGATGAGAAAATCATTTCCAGACTTAATCTGCCCCCCTCCCCCCTCCCTCTCTCTTCTCACTCCCCAGCCATCTTCCTTTCTCTGCTTCAACAAGATATTTTTTTTCCTTCTTTTTAAATTGTCAATAATAAAGGGGAACTCTTAATGAGCTTACTCCCCCTGACTTGTTTTCTTATTTTGCTCTCGGCTTTGATCTTTTGTGGCGTGTCAGCTAATTTGCTGTTTGGTATCTTCTCTCGTTCATCTTTGAATGTATTCAAATGACAGCACGATTTCTCGTGTGGTTTAAGATAATAGGCTTGTGTGTGGAGATAGGGGATCTTTAGTGGGGATGTGATTGCAAGGGCCAAAGGGGTGAGTGAGGATGTCAGTCAGAACTTAACAATTTAGGAGATGGAGTTTTCGCTCGGTTCGAAAGTAATAATTCTCTGTGCCTCTCCAGACCTGCTCTGCGAGTGCGTCGGCTTTGAATGATGGAGCTGTGGGCATTGGAGCTATTAAAGTGCCTGGCAGGGCTATTCTCTCCATTAATGGGAAAACAAAACAAAAGCGGTCTGACTTTTCTCCCCGGGCAGCAGGCTTGGTTTTTTCCGCTGTTTTTTTTTTTTAAAGGAAAGAGGGGGTGAAAAAAAAGAAAAAGTGTGGCTATCTATCATTAAGTACAGAACAGGCTAGAAAAATAAGCATTGCGCTCACGGAAGGCCTGGCCCTGCTGTGGTCTGGTGCATGGGCTCATTAGCGAGGTGCCGCATACAGGGGGGAGACGTGGGGGGGTGGGGGGATGGCAGCCAGTGTGTGTGGGGGGGGGGGGGGGGGCACACTGGACATTTGGGTGAGTTAGTATGTGAGAAATGAAGCTGGGGCTGAGGTGGGGGTGGGGGTGGGGTGTAGGTGGGCCTGGGGGGTGGCAGACAGGGTTTGGGTTCAGAATGATAGACAGAAAAGAGCGAGACAGAGAGAGAGAGAGATAGAGAGAGAAAGAAAGAAAAGTACAGAGTGCGATACAGAGAGAAAACACAAGGGAGTGGAGAAGTGTGTGAGGAAATTGAGGGGTGGGGGTCATGAAGAAAATTGCACAAGAAAAACTGAGAAAAAAAGAGTGTAAAAAAGTTGGTGAAAGATAGAAAGGTTGAAAGAAAAAAAAGAAAGAAAGAAAAGAAACGCATGAGGGAGAGAGAGAGAGAGAGAGTGTGAGGGGGAGATTGTATTGACAAAGTGGACAGCTGGCTGGATTTCCTCCACCCGCTCCCACAGAGGAGTTAAAATAAGATGGAGCAGGAAACTACCTCGGAAGCGATCCATCCTGTGAGCATCGGAGCTGTGGGGGGAGGGCCAGAGTGTCTTTGGTCATTCCCACACAAAGACGGAGTGACCCTGACTTTGACATACTGTCTCTGGAAATACACGAATGAGATTGATTATTAAATGTGAATGACTGTGTGTGGTTGTGTGTGCATGTGTGTGTGTGCGCTTGCGTGTGTAAGTGGGTGTGTGTGTGTGTGAGTGAGTGAGTGTTTGCCTGGTAAATGTAATGAGAAGCAATCTTTTACGCATCCTTCACTCCCCGGTTCGGCTCCACTTCTCCATTTTTCTATCTTCGACAGACCACACAAAGTGCCTCCTGAACCTACTGTTCATACTTCAGGCAGTCTTAATCGATCTCTGAGCTCATCAGGCTGATGTTCTGGCGACCGCTGACTCTGACTGGTCTGCGGTTTTTGTAGAGAAACAGGATTAGTCATGGGAACGGTGGCTCCGGGGTCCAAACCCAAGGCTGTGGACACGTCACCCAGCGCAAGACGAGCCCCTGCAGCTGTTGCAGTCGTCAGGCCTTGAGGCCTTGAGGCCTGGGCACTGCTGTTGCACCGGTGCTGCCTCTGATCACCACTGATATGGGAGTTTATAGTTTGGCATCAGTGTCAGTCCTGCTGCTCGGCGATAAAAGCCAAGCCCCCCTGTCAAGGTTTTTTTTTTTCTTTTTTCTTTTTTTGAAATGCTGTGTCGTTGACCTAAATCTGCAGACTTGGGACACCCACTTCCCTTGTTTGTTTTCTCACTGTTCCAAAGAAGGGGGGAAAAAAGTTTTTTTTAAGGTCAACAAACTCCTCGAGGTCTCTGAAGATAGTTTCAGCACACCACAGGAAAAGGCTAGCGGTCGTAAGCCGATTCACAATTGTTTGCTTGCCACCTACAGATTGCAGGCCTCAATCCCACATGCCCTCATCTCTATTTGTAACCTTTACAGAAGGCTAAAAAAATCCCCACACACAAACGGAAAAGTGGGCACACACACACAATCACACACACACAGACACACACACACCTGCATCAATAGCTTTTCTCAGTGGTCGGGGGAGAAGATACATAGGCTTTCTTACTCCATGTGATGCTTTATTGATCCATCCATCAGTATCATATGCTTCAGCAACGCTTCTTAGCTTCCCTCTAACATGCCATGTCGACCTTGAGCAGATGGTTGAACAAAATTAGTTCTGATGCGGCGAAGACGAGCGCTGGTGAGCGTGAAATGGCAAGAGATAAGGGTAGAAGCCTCATCATTTAAATGGTACACATAGCATGTTTTTACTCTTTTACAGGACTGAGCATAAGGTCTTGGCCCAGCCAGAGCCTTTACAAATACAGCCCTCGGCTTTTCCACTTACAAGGGATCACAGCCATTTGATGTTTACTAAAGTTTTGTCTGCTTCTGTTTTTCACCAAGCATGTTTTTGGGCTATAGCTCAAGAAACATTATTACGATTTGGCCAGTAGCTTAACAACTGTTGTTACAATGTGGAGAGCTGCCACTTTACAGTCGTGAGTATTTTGTGAGGGTAATATTGAAACTTGATGAAATTTGACATCCTCCATCACTTTCACAATGCATGCCAAGCATCCATGCCAAGTATTAGTAATTTGTGATGTTTTGACCATACGGGGTATAGCAACCGTTCGCTTAATAAATGGCCACCAAATTGCTGACCAAAATTCACCAGCCAGTACTTCTCTGTGTAAGTGAGCATCTTAATGAAATTTTGAAGGCTCATTAATAATTGCATTAAGAAACTATTTAGTCAATTGCCCAACCAAGCAGACATAGGCAATCTAAACAACATGTCTGCATGTTCCCTTGACATGATTTGGTTTATTTTCAAGTTTCAAGATTAAAAAAGCTTTATTGTCACATAAAGCTTCTGTCACATCACATAGTGTCAGAAAATTGCCTTGGGTTTGAGACTCATGGAGACTTGAGTTAGTGCAGAAAACGAGTGTGAGGCAGTGGGCTTTAGTTGGGTAAGGCACCCATACCATACATCTGGAGACCCAGGTTCAAGTCCATCCTAAGGTCATTTCCTGATCCTACCCCGTCTCTCTCTGCCACTCATATCCTGTTTCCTTCTTAAACTTTTCTATCATTAAAGGCAAAAAAGCTGGCAAAAAATACAAAAATGAGTGTGAAGAACTAAAATAAAATTTAAAAAGTAAATAAAAATGAGTTCGTATTTAAACTATGTATTGCAGTGGGTAGTCTATCAAGGACGTTTTTGTATGCTTTCTTTCTGGCCAGAGAAGCTGTAAAGGGCCTGCCTAATGGGAACAGCTGAGAGAAATGGAGGTGGAGTGGCTGGAGGTGGCTGGAGGTGGAGTGGGTGTGAAGCATCCTTTAAGATGGAGTTTCCCTTCTCTCCACTGCTTGTCTGTAAAAGGTCCAACAGCTCGTTATGAGAGCCCCAAGTTATTTTGGTTGCATGCTTGATGATTCTTGTCAGCTTTTTTCTTGCTTCTCTCAGATCGGAAGTTGTAGCAGTAAGTGAGATTAAAGGTGAGGACCGATTTAATAAGCGACTACATAAGTGGCTTTCAAAACTCATTTCGCTTTTAATACCTTATGTGACATTTACAAAATTTTAAATGGTCAAATCATTGACCCTTTTTTCCTCGGCCGTGCAACCACAGGCCAGTGTGGCTGGGCAACCACTATCAACTGCATTTTGTCCTTTGTGGTCAGTATGAAGCTAATCGATCAAGTAGCATTTGTTAATATACTTAAAGATACAGTTGAGGTTTTTACAGCATTACTGTTTTTCTAGTGGCTGCTGGTAGCTGTTTAATAGACTACTCTTAGTTACAATCCCTTTATCAAAATAAATGACCTGGGGCTGTGACATTTTTATTATATGAATACATACATTGCATTTCTCTTAGTGAAAACATAGTTACATGTAAACGTAGTAACATACAAGATCTGTTTGCATAACTACTCTATAACTGTTTGCCCAGTGAACTAATCTGAACGGCTGTTACTGACTTTATTGCCCAAGATTTCCTGAACAATAAATATTGAGTTGCTTGTACGCAAACCAAATAATTCATGCTGAAATTGATTTAAGGGCAGCACGTGGTTGGAGGTAATTATCCCCCTCGGATATATCGAGCTCACTGAACTTGTTCAGATGCATGTGGTGGAAGCTCAATCTTTACATTTTATACTTTGTAAATGGAACATGGAACTTGAGCTTGTTGCCAGTGAAGCAGAAAACCTATTTTGATGGCACCTGAGTTAGCCTCTACAGTATCCACTTACTTCAAACTCCAAAGAACAAACAGCAGGGTGTGTTGGCAGACGAACAGTGTAAGGGGTGGTCAGTTTGAGTAAAAGCAAAAGTCATCATGGAGATCTATGCCAAGAGAGGGGTGGGGGGTGGGGGGAGGGTTGGGGCTATATGAAGTGTGATCCCATTTGGCACTGCAAAAAGTAAAAGGTCTCCAAGAAAAAAAGCTCCCTCAAGCCTTCCCACAGGGTTGTGTCTGATTAAGTTTGTAGTGGAAGGATGGGGGGGGGGGAGGCTTAAAAAGCCCTACATGCACATCCTGTACGTACTCTATCCAGTGGGGCTACATGACATTTTGCCTGTCATGATGGAACGATTCCACATTAAACCGGATGGTTGCCAACCCAAGTCGCTGCCCTTTGGCAAGAGAGCAGAGGCGTGGGTCGCTGCAACCAAATTGTCCCTGCAAGGCCTGAGGGCATTACGTACTACAACAGCCTCACCACCACCACCACCACCGCCTACACCCCAACCCAACAAAAAAACTCCCGTCACTCTTGGCCTTCCGCCCTTTGTGTAAGACTTCGTTCCCTTCCAGGAATTCTACTCAGCGGAAACACAGCTTTCCTGATCCGATAACACCTCAGTTGCCCTCACTGGCCATCGGCTACTTGACCCTGTGAGCGCATATACACATATTAACACTCGTAACCTTTCTCTCTCTTTGTCTCTATCCCTCTCTCTCTCTCTTTCACACACACGCACACACACACACACACAGTAACAATAAATTACACTCCACCCTGCTCACACTCAGCTCTGTTCCACTTCACAAGTTTGTACAGCTCACATCATCAAACAGGGTCTTGCACCTAAGGCAGCCTACAGAGCACACCCACACTCACACCCACACACACCCACACCCGCCCCCCATCCCCTCTCTCAGTAGTTCACCCCGGATATTGGATATATGACCCCCATCAAACATACCCTGATGATACAATTACACCATACCATTACTTTATTAATTAGTCCCTACAGGTGACTTCGATTTTGACATTAGATCCTCTTAAGAAGCTCTCCCCTATCTCCACAGTATGTCACATCATTATTTGATACGCCTCTGCTGGCAATTAGTCCGGCCTCTATTACTTTGACAAGAGATAGACACATAGACAGAGATAGGGTACTGTGGGCACTACTATTGCGTATGAGCATATGCTTTAAAAGGGAAAAACACAACAACTCTTGACCTAGATGCTACATTAAAGGCCCTACCATGCCAGGTAATGAACACTTTAGTCAGTAATGAGGTCAGCTGTTTTTTCAATTAAACCAGGTTGTTAACAGGTGCCTGAGTAAAAGGGTTGGTGCTCAGGGTTGAGGTCTGAATTAGTAACATGCATTAATCTGGTCATAGTTGCTGAATGAATGAGCTTTATTGCAGCAAGGCCTTTCTCTCTCTCTCTCACTCTCTTCAGCATTGACACCTCTGATCTAACATGACAGCTTATACTGGATGAAGGGATTCACCACGCCGTCACTGATTCACACGGGACACACGGTAAGGGACAATGACAAAGACAGGAGCACACAAGGAACGTTACACCAGGGTGCACATGTATCACATTGACTCTTAAACGACAGAGCAGACATGCTGACATTAGCATAATGGGAGAGCATGAATACATCCCAAGGTCAAACAGCACACTGTACTGTAAATGAAACACAATGCTCTACGGTGATTATATGCATGGAATGACAGAGACAAAACATGAACACAAATGCACAACTCAATCACACAAACAAAGGACAGTGCATCACCCCTATATCCCACCACACACTCAAATACACACACACACACACACACACACACACACACACACACACACACACACACACACAAAAGAGGTTAGCTGTTTATGGCGAAAACGATGCGAGGACCTGTCCTGTCAGCAAGAATGATACACCAGCTCATCTAGTTGGCAGAAATGCGACGGTCCATCACTGGCCTTCTCTGTCAAAGGGAGAGTGCCATGGCCTCAGCGCCCAGACAGTGGATGCCTCTGGATGCCAGCAGCAGCAGCAGCAGCAGTAGGACAGCAGGTGGTTTCTGAGAACAGCACTGCTGTTCCCTGTATTAAAAGTCAATGGAGAGTCCAGTGTCCTGAGCTCCTAATAGGCTGTAGTAAAATAAGTTAATGACTAAGTAAAACGTGTTTATATAGTGATTTTTAAAGACAAACGTAAACAAAGTGCTTTGCTTTGCACGCTGTGGGCCACTAGGAATAAAATTGAATACCAAAGAAGGCAGCAATGACTGCACACAATATACAATATGTAAATTTTAAATACTAGCATTGCATGCAGTAAAAAATATAATGAAAAGAAAAAGTGACAGTGATGATGTGCAAGCCTTGCCCCCTCATGTAAGGATAGCTTGGGTAAAGACTGAATGTTTGCTGCTGGAGAACTCCTCCAGTGTGGGGGTGCTGTGTTAGGGAAGCAGGGCATGGTCCCAGGAACTGGCTATGCTGACAGAGCATAGCAGCAGCTCCTTTCTGCCTGCAACAAGCCTGCGAGCAGCAACATGTTCCTTGGATCCAATCCGGCTGCTGGGTCAAGGGGCTTCCATCTTCCACCTCACCAGGCCAGGTTCAACTGATGTGACTCCGTCCGTTCCCCCGGAGAACAAGTGGCATCCTGCTCTGCTACTATCATCATCGCCCTGGGCTGAATGTGGCCGCTCTTTTTGTGCTGGCCGATCAACAGAGACATCGCCAGGTCTATCCCCCGTAGGGCTCTTGGCATATAACCCATCGGCTATTGGCTCCTCTACCTGCCGTAGCTAAGTGATAAGGTTCCTGACACTTTCTTGGCGTAATCTAGCCTGACGCATCAGCCACTCTCACATCTTATCACTTCGTGCAAAGTGTCTAAAACCTCTGCATTGGCATCCGTTTGCCCTACGGTGAGCAATCGTTTTCTGCTTCAACCAATTGCTACTGCTTAGTAAATTAAGCTTTTAAGAAAACCTGTAGGACGTAGGCTAATAACGTCTTTCCCCTGAATGAAATTTAAAATTTCGTGAATAGCTGCCAACAGTGAATGTATAGCTTCGTCTGTATATTGCCCAAATAAATAACTGGATGTCCCACTATTTTCTTAAGCTGAACGCAGACAGAACTGAAGTAATTATATTTGGGAAAAAGAAGAAAAACTTTGGATCACCACTGCTCTTGAGACTTAAGGGCTTAAAGCAAAAGATACTGTGAAAAACCTTTCTTTATTGACAGTGAACTAACTTTTTAACAGTCACATAAAAGCAATCACTAAATCTGCATTTTATCACTTAAAACCCATTGCCAAACTTAGAGGTCTTATGTCAAAACAACATCTAGAAAAACTTGTACATGCCTTTATTTCCAGTAGGGTTGATTACTGCAATGGCCTTTTCACAGGCCTTCCTAAAAAGACCATTAAACAGCTTCAACTGATCCAAAATACAGCAGCAAGAGTTCTTACAAGAGCAAGAAGAAGTGACCACATTACTCCAATTTTAAGTTCCCTGCACTGCCTGCCAGTAAGTTATAGAATTGACTTTAAAGCATTGCTTCTTGTTTTAAAACACCAATGAGTTGGGACCAAAATGCTTATTGAATATGTTCTTGCTGTATGTACCAACTAGGTCTTTAAGATCACAGCAGAAACATCTGTTGGTAAAACCTGCTGTTACAACAAAATGTGGTGAAGCAGCTTTCAGCTGCTATGCAGTTAGGCTTTGGAACTAGCTTCCAGAAGACATCAAATTATTTTAACTCTTTTATCTTTTATGCTTACATATTGCTCTTTGCTTTTCTCTAATATATCTTTTATTTATCTTTTACTTATTTTACATATATTTCATCTTTTAGGCTTTTATATTGTTCTTTGCTTTTATTTTTGTTAAGCACATTGAACTGCCTTTGTGTATGAAATGCTATACAAATCAACTTGCCTTGACCTGACTATATCCATCTTACCAGCTTCGTTCAGTGCTGCTCGAACTAAAATGGAACTTAAGCTTGAATGCTTCAGTTCAATATCATCATTTTCAATCCTCCCTCTGTTACCTGATTGGACCGTATACATTCAAAGATGGAGCGAACCAAAACGTACGACATGCTACCTGACACAGGTGTTGGAGGTAAATGAAATTGAGCTGAAGCACTAGGCAGTGCTAGCCTGACTAAGCATAACCATCCTTAGGCTAAATCCCTCCAATCCATGAGTCAGCACTAATCTCACTTCTGACATTTATGTAATGACGAGCAGAGTCAAGGGATCTCCTTGGTTATCATGCCATGTATTTACATGGGTAACAACTGATACAGGAATTGACAATGGGGGTCACTAATTCACAAAGGACACATTGGTATGGGTAGACAAAAACACAAGAACAAAATAAACACTGCATCTGAGTATGCACGTGATTGACTTTTGATGTCCAAGTTCTGTATCTGTATCTGTGTCTGTGCTTTGTGTTGTCATGTGGTGTTTTTTATACTTCTAGTTTGTATTTTAGTCTTATTCATTTCCTGTTTCCTGTTGGCCATGTTTTGAGTTTCCCGTGTCCTGTCATGTGCCCTTATTGACTCTGCCCCTTGTCCTTATTTGGCACTTCCTGTTCCTGTTCTCCTGATTGTCTTCCTGATTGACACCCACCCCTCACTTTCCCCGGGTTTAACTAACATAATGACTTTTGTTTAACTTCTTTAACTTGTGTAATGTTTAACTTGTATTCAAGTCCTGTGTTCTGTCCATGTGGTTGTTTAATTCTGCGGTGCTTCTGCTGGATTGCTGTTCTGTTTGTGCCTGCCAATTGTGATGTTCCCTGGTTTTGTTTTTAATCTACATTTTGTTTCTGTTGTTTGGTTTTTTGGTCTTGTTCTAGTTTTGCCTGTGTTTTTAGGTCGTGGTCTCCCAGCCTTATATTGTGTTATTTGTCTCGGGAACAGAAATGTAAAGGTCTGGGTGGCATCACGTCTACTAAAAACACTGTGAAAATCGAGGTGCATGCGTTCTGTATGCCACAGAAGAGAAGAACTTAAAATAGCTCAGTTAGCTATTCATTTGTTTTTAGCAGCAACCACACAGTTTGGCAGTTTTTCCAACACCATTAATTAACAACACATCATGTGTTATTTGACATATATCTTGACAGGACCATAACAACATGCCTATCAACTACAGAAACACAGTATTATTCATGCAGCTGATTAAATGAGACACACATATAGAATATTTTAAAAATTACAACTTTTACTACAGCTCATGTACTGTGGGAAGCCATCTTGAATCCTGACCTTGTGGAACTCTGTGTTGCTCTGAGGCATTTGGTCGGGGGCGTGAATTTCATGGCATCTGGCTACAGTGCTCAGAAGATGACTTGCAAATTGAGCTCGAGACCGCAAATGGAATGCACTATCAGCTGAATTCCACATTGACTGTTTTCAGGTTCTCTTTTGCTATCTTCTTTCCTTTTATCAAATTCCATACATGTAGTGTGGTGCACTTAAGTCCTTCCTGACAGTCAAACACAGACAGAAAATACAAGCCCATACATACAGCAGCACATGTTAGTTTCAAGGTCTGACACAAGGCATTAAACATTACACTCCACACATGCTGCTACATACTGGGAATTATAGGTTACGAACACACACACACACACACACACACACACACACACACACACACACACACACACACACAAAGAGATCTCACTTAAACAAATAAAGGAGTGCAGTGCATGCACCCTTGGCGCACTAATGACAGCACCCACTGGGATTAAATTTCTCTTTTATGTATTCAGAACTTTGATGACACCTGACAGTCTGCTGATGTTAACCAAATAGATTTCATTGAATATGCAACACTGTGTGTGTGTGTGTGTGTGTGTGTGCGTGTGAGTGTGTGTGTGTGTGTGTATGAGTGTGTGTGTGCGTGTCTGTGTGTGTGTGTGTGGAGTAGTGTAAGGCAGCGTTGCCCTATTTTTTTTCACGTGCGCTGAATAACTTCACAGGGCGGATTTCTTATGACACACGAGTGAAATCTGTTGCAGCAGCAGCAGCGTATCCTGCCAGAGCAGCGCAGAGCAGAGCTGTCGGCCCGACTATAGATAGCTGCTCTCTCATGAAATCAAGTGCAAGACCGAAATAAACGCGTCTCGCGCTCTCAGAGCTCGGATGATAACCCCATTAAACTCTCACTTATCCCCCGCTCCACCCAGTCAATACGGGGGTGGGGTTCCTCCTCTCCCTCAGCGCCTCAGCTGACTCTGTGACTGAGAGACATGGGAGTGGGGAGACGGGCGCATGATGGGGACTATACGGGGGGGGGGTGGGGGGAGCAAAGGAATATCTGCCACTCACTGACCCCTAGTATGTGGGAGAGGAAGACGCAGGGCGCAGTGGGAGTGTCCCTGACGAGGATATCCTGGGTTTTTTGCGGGTCAGTCACTGCAAACAGGATTTCCCGCCGCTTCTCCCATCTTTTGAGACGGGGGCAAGTGAGCTAGTACCAGTGTGTGTGTGTGTGTGTGTGTGTGTGTGTGTGTGTGTGTGTGTGTGTGTGTGTGTGTATGTGTGTAGTGCTGACACAGTTTGCCCCCTGTATGTACTGTACACACACAATCACAGATGTGCACACACACAGACACACACACACACACACACACACACACACAGTTCTGCTTTATACATGGACATCACACGTGTAACTACATGCTCAGCTCCACTTTGCACAGACACACACACATTAACACTTATTCACACACCAATACGGCGCCACACAGCCACGCACACACTCACACTTAAATATACCACACACACACACACACACACACACACACACACATACACATACATACACGCCCAGTGAATGATTGTGACAAGAGAAGGGGGGCAGGGGAGTGTGTAAAAAACCTCAATGACAAGCCACGTCTGCCACCCACTTTGCCCAGGGCTTTGGTTTCTCTCCCTCCACTAATGACTCGCACCAGAGTTTCCAAATACAGCCGTCTGCGTCAAAAGCAAGGGGGGGAACTAAGAAAATGAAATGGAAACCACAGGACATTGACACCCGTGGCTGCCTTGCTGAGCCAGCTGTGGTGTTTTCTATAGAGTTGGCCCTGGCAGTCTGAACCTTCTACTACACACACAGTCTAGTCTGGCCAGGGAGGGAACTGTACAGAGTTGAAAACTTTTTTTTCTTGGCCCCCCACCTCCCACCACCTTCTTTAAAGGGCTTCCTTTCACATCTAGAGGGAAACAGTTCGATTGAGCTGTTTTAATGTTTGACCTGAGAGCTTGCACTGTGTGTGATGGTTCGAAGCAGAACACATATAGCCCTGCTCTAACCCCCCCCCCCCCTAAAGCATGACAAAGTGGGGGCTGTTTCATGGTGAGGTGAGAGTAGACACATTTTGCTGTTCGTTTTCAAAAATGGTGTATGTCACATCGGAATTATTATACCCTGTGAGGAAGGACTAGGGAAAGGCTGAAAAAATGTGTAATAGTTGGTTATTACACCATTTATTACATAGGGGTTTGTGTGCGCAGTACATGGTACACAATATTTAAAACTGTTACAGCCTAATACTAGATACATTTTTTTAAATGTCATCCTAATAAAAAGTCTCTGTTTGTTTTATATGGATATTTTTTTTAGTAATACATAATTGCAGTTATGATTAAACTGCTTTACTAATCAGTTTTGAGCTTTGAGAATATTTCGATTGAATAAATTAGCCACATACTTGGAGGCACTTACAGGATTGCATTTTTGCTTTTTAAAGAAGTCTTCTTATTTTGCTTCACTCAGAGTGTACATCCAGGCTTGAGTGCTTTCAATACATCTTTTCTGCTTATAAAAAGCCAAAAAAAGAAGAAGAAGAAGAAGAAGAGCGCGGTTTGCATGTATCCTTCTTTTGCCGGATTAAAGCAGTAGGCAGACATAGCTGTAAGGCTGCATTGTATTTAATTCTCGCAAAAGCCATCACAAAATTTGGTGTAACTCAAGGCTGTTCAGACTTTTGCGTCAATTATTCAGAAGGCACAGAAATGTATCCTGATTGAAGTTCCTTTGAACTCTGGGCATCGTTCCTCATCTGTGATTTTTCTTCCCTCTCTTTTGTAATGTACTATGCGGCTGAACAGAACTGTTTCACGCTGTTCCCTCGGGTGCTATGAGTTTAATTTAAAGCTTTTTCAATTATTTATCATGCAACCTATTCATGTTAAATTAGGCTTTTATAATACCTTAATAGAGAGGTCCCCCCTGTTTATTGATGCTTGGGATATCATATGCAGGTTAATTAGCAAAGTTTCATTATTACCTTGACACACAATAAGTTTATCACAGAAAGGAAAATTAAATGGGCCTTAAGAGTTCTACTTGATGTATGGGGGGAGTTTCGGTTCTAAAGAGAATTTGTGACTGCTGAGCTGGATTTAACTTTCCACTGTTTAAACTACTCCATCCATCAATGTCCAGTATCTGTGCATATTCCAGTTTAATGTGTGTGTGTGTGTGTGTGTGTGTGTGTGTGTGTGTGTGTGTGTGTGTGTGAGAGAGAGAGAGAGAGGGAGAGAGAGAGAGTGTGTGTGTGTGTGTGTGCAACACACACAGTTACACATTTAAACATACATGCCTGCAAACCCACACGCACGCACGCATGAACATACACACACACTTCACACCAACACACTAACGTTCACATTTTTCATGAATTGGAAGGAAAAGTAGACGCCTTATTGAATATTTTCTTTTTTCCTTGTAAACAGCTTTCGTCTCTGAGGTACTGAAAGATATCCTAGCATACATATTAACCCTAAGGGGTATGTGCTAGATTTATGTGCATCGTGGCTCAGTCTGGCTGCATCGCCTGTGCTGTGCTGTGCTGTGATATATATATTTATTTTCTCGCCAGAATAATTTGACCACTTTTGACTTTCTATGTACTTCTTCAACCTCAAGGTGAATCTGCGCCCACTTTCCTCTGGAACCAGCTCCTGCTGTCTGACACCACCGCTGGGCAAAATAACCTCATGCAACTAACCTCATGCAACAAGACCCATGCACAGCACTGGAAACTGGAAAAGTAATGGCAAAACTCATGCCTCTCTCTCTCTCTGTCTCTCTCTCTTTCCCCCTCTATCTTCTTCTCTCTCTTTCTCCCCTGCCTCCTCTCTCTCTCTCTCTCTCTCTGTCTCCCCCTCCCTCTTTCTCTCTCTCTCTCTTTCTTCCACCCTCCTCTCACTCTCTTTCTCTCTCTACTTCTATCTTTCTCTCTGTTTTCCTGCCCCCCTCCCCTCTCTGACTCTCTCTCTCGAAGCAGGCCAGCTAAGTGCAGGGTCTGTTTCAGTGTAAAATCCACAGAAATCCTATCATTTTCTCGCTCGTTCGCTTTCCCCACCAAGAGGGGAAAACCTTTTTCTGCCATGTCATGTGCCAAATAACATGGATTCCTACTGGCGAAGCGACGCACGCAGCCTCCAATTAAAGCCTGGGGTTTGCTGGGGCTTTGGCTGCTCGCAGGATATCTGTGCACACGTCCTTGGGGGCTCTTCCCTAGAGAACGTGCAAGCACAAGACCTGAACCCTGACAGACACCGTTTATAAACACAAAAGGAGATTATAGCTCTCTGAATTCATGCTCTTTCCACACACGTATGCTCATACACAAACATACACACATACACAGATGCACACACACACATGCATGCATTCACGCACAAGCACACATTCACATAAACACACACACACACATATACATATGCACACATACGCATACACACACACATATACATACACAAACACGCACACACACTCATGCCCAGCCAAATGTTTTTGATTGCAAGAGGCAGCTTGTTTACGCACATTCCTTTGACAAGACTTCTTAGACACATGTACACAGAGAGAGAGAGCTACGCAGGAGAGAAAAAAAAGGGAAAGGGAGTAGCACGTGAAATATTTACACTCCACAAGGAGGTAAACAAGTGTTCCCTGTTTACTTGCCGGGACCAATCAGCGTGCGTGGGGATGGGACATAAAAGCGAAAAGGGGAGATGTGGCGCTGCTTGTCTGTCAGATAGCTTGAAAAGGAATACTTTGTACCGGGGATGGTAGACAGCACAGCACTGCACAACGCAGCACAACGCAGCACAGCCCTGCAGAGAGCCTCAGGAGGAGAGCGACTTTTGTGGCTCACAGCAGTTTTGGCTGCAGGACTGAGGGCCGCCGCGCCGTGCGATGGTCGGGGAACCACAGGGTGGCTGGGGGATGCCAACATTTGCTTGTAGTTTAGTCATTTTGCCTGCGTGCTCAGGCGCTGAGGCACTCACAGGCACTCGGCCTCCATTTTGGCTCACACAGGGGCTGACCTGGCCTGACCCCTTTATTGAGTTTGGCTTCCCAGAGTGCCTTCTTTCTGTGGCTTTCCTGATATATGTGAAAGACGGGGAGGGAGATTCCGATAATGGTGAAAAAAATAGGCCACTAGAGGCTTTCGCTATACCCACAAAGACAGGGAGGAGAGGCCATTTTATTTATTTAATTTTTTTTTTTTTTTGCAAAGATGGCAGTTGTTTTTCAGGATTTTTTAGAACATGAATGACATAAAATTCTTTTCACAGGATCATTTTGCTTTTTTAGAGTGCGTGTTTATCCGAGCATTTGAAGAATAATTGGGCTGGTTGTCAGCTTCCACGAGTGATTATGAAGTGAGGTTGCTATGATGCAGCTGTTGCGGCAGCAGATTTGTCCCCAATTTTTTTTCCTCCTTTTTTTCCAAAGGGGGGGGATGGGGGATGTGTAAAGAGACAAATTGCATTCTGATGCACGGCAGCTGCCACCCTGTCATATGATCCTGCTGTCTCCAGCATCATGTAGAAGAGCTACCTCCCTAAAGATGTACAAAAAAACATCCCCATCTCCTTAAAAAATGACACAAAAAAGCTTAGCCAAGCAACAAATCAATGACAAGCTAGGAAGAAACTTTTAGCCTCCAAATATGCACAAAATCCCTGTGTGTGTGTGTGTGTGTGTGTGTGTGTGTGTGTGTGTGTGTGTGTGTGTGTGTGTGTGTGTGTGTGTGTGTGTGCGCGCGTGCGTGAGTGGCCTTCGTTGGCTAAGCCATCAAGGACACCGGTGGAGAGTCTGTCAGCACAGAACAGAGGCAGTGGATTGCACAGATGTTTTCTCTCCAGACCCCCTGTCCTGCTCAACTGTCTGTCAGTCCCTGAGACACACACACACACAAACACACACACACACACACACACACACATGCACACACACACACACACACACACACACACACACACACACACACACACACACACACACACACACACACACATGCCACACAGGAAGAGAGACAGAGAGAGAGAGAGTGTGGGAGAGAAAGAGTAAACACACACATCACACATACTCACCACCACGATGAGATGTGGGACTCAGTGTGTGTCATCGACTGCGGGCTACAGCCCGCCCCACTCCCCAGCAGATGCTCTGGATCACATGACCGCTACCGTGCTTTGAAGTGCTTGGGTGGACATGGAGGTGATTAAAGTTACAGCACTAACACCGGCCTCATTTCCGCCTTCCTCTCAATTTGCAGAGTGCTTTTGAAAATGATGTCTGCACTTCCAGATATAACCCATTGTCCTCAGCCATGTATTTCTGCTTTGCAAGAAATCAATACCAGTATTCTGTGACAACACTTTGTCTCCTTGCGGGTAGGTTTTTCACATTACAATATAGGAGGTATTTCTTTATCAGTTCTAATGCTATAGTGATCTTGTGTTTTCTCACCTAAAGAGGTTTGTAAAACACTGCACATTGAGAGAAATCTATTATTTCCATGGTGTCTGCTGCCCCTAGTTTTATGGCTAACATTCTAATTGAGCAATTTTCCACCAGTTGGTTGCTCGTTATTGCAACGACAAAATGTTGTGTTCCCCCTGCTGAATTCCAGCCTGGAGATGACCTAAAATGGAGATTATTTGCGGTAGTCAGAGAGGCGAGAAAGGGGGGAAAAAAAAAATGGCCTCGGTAGACTTCACTCAAATTGAACATATGAACACCAATCTGGCTCCCCGTGGATACCTGGTCCACTCTGGCATCTGGCCACACTCTCTAACTTGATTAAGTGTGGACACAGACAAAACAGCCCCGAGTAACACCAAATGCAAACCGACCCCGCAGAGCAGAGTAGAGCAGGGCTGGAGTGGGGTGGGGGAGGAGGTGGAGGTGGTGGAGGGGAGGGGGAGGGCTGCTAGAGTGAGATGAGGGGGTAGAGCGAGAGAAAGAGTAAAAGATAAGAAAAGAGAGAGGGATAAGAAGAGTGAAGGAGGCCATGGAAGCGGGTCATCTCCATTCCCGCCCCCCGACTCGCTTTCAAGCAGAGGTTTATATTGCAAGCCAGGCCATACCTCCCTTGCAGCGGCAGAGACAGGGTGGAGAAGAATAGTCGGTAGAAGCGTTTGAAGTCAGGCAGGATTTTCTTCAGCAGGCTCAGATATCTGATGATAGGGTGGGGGGAGAATGGGGGGGGGGATTGGGAGAAAGGGTGCGCAAGAGAAAGAGGGAGAGAGGGAGAGAGGGAGATGGAGGCAGAGGGGCAGGGGGGTTGGGGTGCCAGAATATGAGGAGAGCAAAGGCAAATATTAAAAGATAGAGAGTGAAAGGGAGAGATGTGAGGGGGATGGGGGATGGGGGTGGTAGATGAGCTGAGTGAAAGCAGGGAAACAGGAGTAGGGAGAAAGACATGAAAAGAGATGAGAATCAAACACATGCAAGGAAGCGGATTGGCTACAGCAAATGAGTGACAGAAGGTAATATGACAAAAGCAATTGCTCCATGGAGCAAGATAGACATCTTCCTGACACACTCGCTCTATTTCCGCTCTTCCGCGGCATAAATTGATTACATTTCAAACCTGTCATAAGATGATTAAAGTCTTAAACCTTACATTATTGCCTTTTTACCAGAAGTCAAAGGAGAGAACTGAGTGAGTGTTGCACTGGAAGCTATGAGGCTGTGAGAAACATGCCATTGCCGACAGCTAAGCGGAGTGCTATTTAGCTGCAGTAAAAGGTAACAATTAAGTGTGTCCACTTGGTTCAAATTACTCACTCTCACTCCTTCCTTCGTGCTTGAGTGTGGGCGTTTTTTTTTTGTGTTCGTTTTTATATATATATATATATATATATATATATATATATATATATATATAACTACAGTGCATTCGTCACTTTGTGTAAACCGCATACTCTTGCATGGACAGCTGCGCATATTTCCGCGCATGGAGATTTTAACCTTGAATTTGAAACAATACATTAACCAGACCTTCAATAAATTTAGTCGCTTATGGGGTTCAACGCTGTCAAGTGTCTGCTATTATAGGTTATTGCCTTTTTCCTTATTTATACTAGTGGATAACTGGGCAGGAGAGACGGAGAGAGAGAGAAAAAGAGAGAGAGAGAGAGAGACAGAGAGAGAGACAGAAAGAGAGAGACAGAAAGAGAGAGAGACAGAGAGAAGAGAGGGAAAGAGAGAAAAGCAGAAAGAGAGAGAAACAGAAAGAGAGAGAGAGATATTGGGGGGTAGAAAATGGGTAAATGAGTATTGGTGAGGGTGCTGGAGGATGTCGGGGGATTTTTGAGGCTTTCCATCATGTTTTCAAGTACTGCTAGCCAATTTAATTAGCATTAGTAGTGAACAGGGTGCCTGACCTTTTCTGGTTGAGACTTTTTCTGGGGCTGATGGCGTGCTGCCATACTAATGGCTTGCCACAAAAAAAAAAAAAAAAAAAGCCACGGATGAAAATTAAAAGCAGGTCAGATCCTGATGTGACCCACGAATCTAGGAATTGTTTACTACTGTTTACCGGTTTGGCAAGGCCAAGTGCGGTCTTAGGTACAGGCATGCTAAAAGGGACAAACAGCATGATTCATCTCAGTAACAAGCAGAAATGGCTTGTGTATGTGTGTGTGTCTCCCAGGTCAATTCATTAGTTATCTTTCCATCGCTTTAAAACATGTCTCGTTAAGGATCAACATCTTACATCCCTCTCAGCCTTATTATGGAAGTTTTCTTGTTGTGAACATGTCTTGCTTTACTTCATGCCATGTTAAGGGGGAACCTGCATTTTGTGCGACACAGTGAAGAAAAATAGGTGTTTTTTTACATTTTATTTCAGTCCTAATTGAAGTGTGATTTATCTGCTCTTTGGAAGTGAGTCATATTGGGTGACTTGCTTGGAACATTCGTTGTTGCACTAATGAGCCTCTATCCAACCAGTATTGAGAGTGACTGAATGAACTTGAGGCGATCACCCCAAACACTGAGTCAACAGTAAACAAAGCTAAGAAAAAGAACCAGTACACACGACAGACTTAATGATCATGGTAAGGTGCTCCACCTGCAAAAAATGCATTAGTTACCCCCTGCTAAAAATCCTAATGGCTATCCACATTCTCAGTTTACAAAGGCAGCAAAATGGTGCGGTAAGAATGCTAAGTTTCAAATTAAAATGTCCTCTCCTATTTTCAAAAGCAGGCCCTACAGCTCATTGGATGCTTGTCCAAAAAAATCACGTCCTACAATCTGTCCTCTCCTGAGAATTTCCCAAACTGTAATCTCAGCAAAACGTAACCGAGATACAGTCTGGCAGAAGCAAGCCTGCGTGGTGGCTTCCCTATCTTGATTAATCTGATTGCTGTGTATAAGTGAGCCAGTTAACAAATTAGCCATGAATGAGAGATGCATCAGACACAGGTACTTGCCGGTGAGCAAAATGCCTTTGCACGCTTGCCATTATCTGTTGCTGCCTTCGGTTGCTTCCAAAGCATGCGAAATGGCATTTTCTTGTGAAAGGCAGTGTTAATGTCAAAGTTAATTAATACTTTATCATTTATCATCATTTATCAGTTGCATGCTGGTGGATTGAACAGATGTCGTGTAGGTAAGCCTCGCTGGAGGAAAAATCCTCATGTTTAGCACTGCATGTTGGTAAAACTGTTAGCAGAGTTGGTTTACACAGAGACTTGTGCTTGCTCAAGAGCTGTAACCTTTCAGTGTAAACTATGTTAACCTGACCTTCAGACAGAGTCATTGTGGGTTACCTAAAGGAGAACCGCCAAAAAAAGAAGCTTTATTCTTGCTCACACAGTTATATACATATGCACATTATGTATTCTCAACATTGCACAATCATGCCCATCTGTGTGGTCAAAATAAATGTTCCTTTCGACACAATTGGAGCCATGCTACATCCACACATGTCACTAGAAACCAAACCAGAGTGATGTGGTAATTTCTTTAGAATACCATGACCATCACAAATATGGGGCTCCAAATGTCTCTGTAGTTAACATTTTGTTTTTTTAAGGATGACACTGTTTGACCTTAGGTTATATCTATTGTTTGTAGACAATGAGAAAACAGATAAGTATGATGGTAACAAACCAATAGCTGCTTTTTAAGTGAAAATAGACCAATGACGCTGTCTGCATACTGCCACTGGTTGGTACCCACTAGCAGTACACAGACAGCTTCATTGGTTTATGTAGACAGTCGATATAACCTTAGGTTAAACAGTGTCTAAACTATTCATGTGAGTGTTTTTAGGTTATTCTCCATTTCTGTGATTGTGTATTTTGTACATGTATTATACAGTCTTTTATGGTGCATGTGGGTTTTTTTTATTTCATATGCTGCCTGTGTTTTTATGTTGTATGTCTTATAGCTTCATGCAGTTAAAAGTGTGTTTCTGTTGCTGTTAGTTAAGTGCTGCCTTTCTTGGCCAGGGCTCACTTGCAAAAGAGACTACTGACTTGACTACCCTGGTAAAACAAAATAATATATTTTTTTCCCCCATGAATTAACATTAAGGTCATGTCCAACATTAATGACCATGATTCATGCTTGAATAGTCTCAAATGACTTGTAATGGCATTCTTTAAAAGTGTACACCATGTTTGATTTTTGTCCTTTTTGCACAACATTTTGGTAATCGATGATGTGCATTAATCAATGATTTGGATAATTATACGGGGGTATAAATGTGGAGCTTTGATCTGTCACACTTACACAACTCGTCTGGTGCTCTGAATGACATTGTTATAATGTGTTATTGGACTGTAAACATTAACACGCCAATCACTAGTGTTGTTAAAAACAAAAATAGCAAGCTAAACTCAATTTTGGACATGCATTAAGGCTATAATTTTCGAGTTAGCGTTTCGATTTTAGCCACTGCTTCATGCAACGGTGTCCAGGTGGCCAAACTCACCTGTTTGTGTTTGGGTTTAATTGTAGCTGAATCAAGCACAGACCGGCCATCTGGAATCTGGAATAAATTCCCAGCGGGCTTGTCCGGGCACGGGCATAGATGCCGCCACTGCATTTTCCTGCACTGGCTCACTCACTGGCTTTTAAAAAAATGTCTTTCTTGCACTGTTCCCTATACTTGTTGTTGTCTTATGTGAGGAGCCTTCGCCCTTAATTTGTGACTGAATGTTCTGGCTGATTAGTCTTCCCAGAGCGGCCTTGGTCTGAATAATGCTCATACTACTACTACTACCCTAGAGCCTGTTTCTAACCAGCTAATGGTGGAGAGATTTTTACTGCAGGTAGCCTGGAGGTTGTCTCCGACCACCTCAACTTGCCAAAGTAAAGGGTCTAAAAAATAACTATATTTTTTTTGTTTTTGTTTTGTTTTGTTTTTGGATCATCTACTGCAACTTTGTGACTTTCCCAGCTGCCCTTGCACCTATGGATATGACAGCGCTGTGGAGCTCATGGAGCTGTGACAGTGTGCAACAATCTGTCTCAGTATCCATCCATCCCCACCTATAACCCTGCTCTCATTATTACCTCTCCCCACAGGCTGACTCACAGTCACTCCAGTGCCCCGTTGTCATGTATGTCTTCCATTTCAGACTGAAGTCATATTTGCACAGTCTAGTCAAAGCCATAAACTTCACATACTTTAAATCTGCCTGTAATCATGTTCCCTTTGAACAGCAATATGTGAAGATAGAAAGTAATAAAAACAAGCATGCTCTGAAAAAACAAAGCTGTTTTCAGCATTTTCTTACAGCTGTAAGAAGCACAAGTATAGATGCAGTAAGCCCACAGACGCACAGACTGCTGTGGCCACAGTTTGATTGAACAAATGTAATAGCATGAGTAATAGAGTTTCCTATAGGATTTAATTAGTCAGTTGATCTAAACAAAAGACACTTGGAAATATAATTGTTTTGTGCTATTATTATTGCATTAAGTTACTGGAACTCTCATTCTGTCTATTGTACTGAATACTCAGTGGGAAAGACTCAGCTCCGGTGGCATTTTAAAGTGTGTTTGTGTTATACCTTTTTTGTGTTTCTTTTTTCAAAAGCTCTTTTCAGCAACAAGTGTGTGTGTGTGTGTGTGCGTGTGAGAGTGTGTGTGTGTGTGTGTGTGTGCGTGTGAGAGTGTGTGTGTGTGTGTGTGTGTGTGTGTGTGTGTGTGTGTGTGTGTGCAGAGGTGGTTTTGGGGGGAGGTGTAGTCATTGAACCCTCCCTAGAGTTAAAACGCTGAGGAACAATAATAGCCCCGGATCATGTTTCCCTTTTTGCTTCCTCATGTGATCGCATTCACATTGTATGCACCCCAACCCCCAACCACCCCAACCACCCCTTCCCTCTTTTTCATGAATCAGTGTGAGTCATCAGTGAGGGGCTTTATCTGGTCATTGGCCGACTTTTAACCCAGCACAAAAGCAAAACGGGAGGCACAGAGGCTCCTCTTCTGAGCACGAGAGCGACTGGTCACTGCAAAGTTATGCTGGTGGGATGACTGGCTGTGTTGGGCATGCGTGTAACGCAAGACTCGCTCTCTACTTCCTGTTGACTCACCGCGAGCGGGAATAGCCACGTTGATGAGAGATGGAGGCACTCTGGGAAAATGGGAGGAGGGAAGAACAGGGACTAGAGTAGAGTAGTGGGAGAGAGAGGAAGAGACAGAGCGCGAGAGAGAGGGAGGAAGAGAGAGAAGGAGAGGGATAGAGGGCGGGGAACATAGGCATGGTTTTTTTAACCCCTTCCTGGGTGTGGTGGAACCTCAGACTTCCTTTCTGACAGACACTCCCCTAACCCTGTGGGGTTTTTCCTCTTCCTCTCTCTCTCTCTCTCTCTCTCTTTCCTTCCAACTCTCTCTCTCTTTCTCTCTGGCTCTCTTTTTATCATCCCTCAATCTTTTCCCCTATTTTCCACATCTATCTATCCCCTATAGTTGTCATCTGTCTCATTCTTCAACTTCATTTTAGAACTCGCTCTCTTTTCTCGCCTTTTCCCTCTCTGTCTCTCCCTCTTTCACTCGGTGAACTCTCTTTCAGTTGGCAGCTGCCTGATGTGGTGAAGATGAGCTCTTTTTCTTCGGTGGCCTCCCCTCTCTCAAGCGTGGGTGATGGATTTACAAGGCACAGGCAGTGGGCATGACATACACGGTTACATTATGCGCGCACACACATGCACACATACACACACATGCACACACACACACACACACGCTATATCAGACACATGCACATGCAGAGGGCAAAGCAGTGCATAGACTAGAGGGGGTGGGGGTGGTGGGGGGGCAACAGATGACTGTGAAGTTAATTAGAACATCCTGTGCCTACTCTCCTCTCTCTGTCTCCCTCTCTCCCCCTCTGCAAGTCTTTGAAGTGGCTTTGCGCCTGGAAACGTAATGAAAAATGTATAATAGCCCTTCATCCTTTCGCTCTCTCACTCCACCACCACCCCTCTCCCCCCATCTCTCTCTCTCTCACTCCTCGAATCTCTTCCCCAGGCCAACCTCTATGACACGGCTGTTTGAGGCAACACTCGGGATAAATTATGTTGGAGGGGTTCATATTTACTCTTAGAACTCCTTTTTCTCCCTCTACCCTGCTTCTTTCTTTTTCTCTTTCTCTGTCTGTCTCTGGCACACTCCCTCTCTCCCCCTCCCTCCCTCCCTCTCTTTCTTTCTTGCTCTCTGTCTCTCTGTGTGTCTCTCTCTCTCTCTCTCTTTCTTGTCTCCTCCCTCTGCTCTGTGTCTTGGCAGTGCTTTTTGTGCCAGTCAGCATATCCACTGTGGGCTAGCATTTGATTCCCCTCTGCTCCACCAACCTCTTTTTTTCTCTCTTTCATTTGCCTTTGTTCCTCTTTCTCTGTCCCTCTCTCTTTCACACACACTTACAAACAAAGACACACACACACACACACAAACACAAACACACACACAAACACACACACAAACACACACACATACACACATACACACACACAAACACACACACACACACACACACACACACACACATACACACACACACACACACACACACACACACACACACACACACACACAAACACACACACACCTAACATATTAGGCAATCAGCACACATACACAGACATGCTGAAACACTTCATCACTTTTACAGTAATAAAGTTTTGTTTATTCTCTGGATAAATGACAACATCTTCCATATGGGAATTGAGCCTGTCAGGCAGTAATTGTACCCTCAGAACAGCTGGTGTATCTGAATGTGATTTGCTGGGGCATGAGAACATCAAAACTGCTGTCGATTCGCTGCATCTCCGGAAACTTTCCACACAACAACCCTACTATTTCTCTCAGAACTCCAGGAGAGAGAAAAAAAAGAAAAAAAGAAGAGAAGTAGAAGATGAAAGCACCGCTGCCAGCCAGCCTCTCATCAACTTAGATTGGCACCTGACGCACGATCACAAACCACGCTTTATTTCCTCCGGGTTTGATAGCCGTTGCGTCAGGCAGCCCGCTCCTATCACAGGACTCTCATTTCAGCCATTTTGTTCCACTTAGCCCCCGTGATGAGGGCTCGTACGACAGCGGCTGTGCAGCAGGGCCGTGTAGCCTCTTAGCATGCTCTATGCTCTCCCTCTATCTCTATCTCTGGCTGGCCCCAGGTGCTGTGCATGTGTCTGTGTGTGTGTGTGTGTGTGTGTGTGTGTGTGTGTGTGTGTGTGTGTGTGTGTGTGTGTGTGTTAGAGAGAGAGAGAGAGAGAAAGAGACAGAGCAAAAAAGAGAGAAAGTGTGTGTGTGTGTGTGTGTGTGCATATGTATGTGTTGAAAGGAGAGGCGAGGAAGAGGGGGGGTGAATAAGAGAGGGAGAGAAAGAGAGAGAGAGAGAGAGAGAGAGAGAGTGAGTGTAAAGAAGAGAAAAAGAAGAGACAGAGGGAGACCACACTGTGTTGTGTGTGTGAGGCATTTGATTCTTCAGTTTTATTGGTAGGCCTCCTGTAGTGTTGTGCTCGACATGATTAGGAAAATTCACTCGCTCCCCTCATTTCCTCTCTGCTGTTTGATGTGTGTGTGATTTATTTGTTCATTTTCTCCACCCCAAAACATTTTTTGGCCGTGGATGCAGCTGGCTTTATTTTTATTTTCTTTTTTTTCTCTCTATTTATACCTCAACATCTTCCATCTGTCTGCTCACTTTGCTGTGTCAATTGTGTATTTTATAGTTCAATATGGTCTTCTCCCAAAGGTACTCACTGTTAACCAGTAAGCCCCCCCCCCCCCCCCCCCCATCCCCACCCACTCCCGCACCCCCCCTCCCTCTCAGCCTCATGGCCTGAGTGCTCCCAAATCTGCTCGCCTGTTTCCCTTTTCCCTTTTTTCACTTTACGTCTTACTGTCTTCCGTTTTTCTCCATCTTTCTATTCGATCACTTATTTCCTTTTCCCTGCTGTTACACCCCCCCCCCCCCCCCCAACCCCCTCCCTCCTCCTCCCACCCATCATCACCCATCACTCTCCCTCAGCACCTCCACCACCACCCACCACCCACCACCCACCTCCTTCCGCCATCCGTCCATTCGCCTGCCTGTCCGCCTGTCCGCCCGCCCGACCGGTGCTGCTGCCGCTGTCCTCTGTGTTTTTCTGCTAGTTGAGGAGAAGGTCAGTGTAATCATCTGTCCATTAGGGAACAATACGGGGAGTTTCCTTTGGGGAGTGTGAGTGAGAGAGAGAGAGAGAGAGAGAGAGAGAGGGAGAGAGAGAGAGAGAGAGAAGGAGAGGGAGAGAGTGAGTGCACTGTACTCAGCAATGCCAGGTCACTTTGCATCCTCCGTCCAAGACCCAGGCGTGCTTAACCCACGGAGAGCGAACACAGGCCACAGCCTGTGTGTGTGTGTGTGTGTGTGTGTGTGTGTGTGTGTGTGTGACAGAGAGAGAAAGAGAGAAAGAGTGTGTGTGTGTGTGGGTGTGTGTGTGTGTGAGAGAGAGAGAGAGAGAGAGAGAGAGAGAGTGTGTCTGTGTGTGATTTTTGTAACACAAATCTGAAATGATGTGCAGAAGACTGACCCTGTGTGTCTGTGTGTATTTGTGTATGTGTGGGTCTGTGCCTAAAACTATCTGCATGCAAGTGTGTATCTTAGACTGACACTATATGTGTTTATGACAGTGTGTGTGTGTGTGTAGTTATGTCTGTTTGTGTGTGTGTGTGTGTGTGTGTGTGTGTGTGTGGTTATATCTGTGTGTGTGTGTGTATTTGTTTGTTCTATCACACGGAGAAACTGCCTTGCAGTCTCCAGTAACCTTTTGAAATGGCACCGTCTGTCTGTTGCTGGAGAGCAAAGACAAAAAAGCGACTGTAGTGCCAGTGGAGAGGCTGCCTGTGAATGTGTTCCCATGTTCGGGTCAATTCCTTCGTCTCGTCCATCTCAGGCTGTAAATTAGTCATGCTACACAGGCCTGTAGCCACCCCACCACCATCCCTCTCGTCCACACAGTCGAAAAGAGCATCGATCTTAGATTTAAAAGAGAACATAACAAAAACAAAACAAAAGGCAGAATTGTGAAAACTATACCAAATGCATCATAAAAAGTTATAACGCTAGTTTGTGTAGTTTATGGGGCAGGTGGTGCTTGGGTAGTATATCCCCCCCCTCTCCCTCTCGCTCACTTTACTGGCCAGGGGAGAGAACGGAGGACTTCGTTCTCTATGCAGTACAATAAGAAGACTGACAGATTATATTTATACTGTGTCGAGAAAACCCTGAGAAGAATGATACTCCATATCAAAAGAGCAGCAGCAGCAGCCTTTTGAGTCTTGAGACTTCAGTAACGGCAACATCGGGACGTGCGAGCGAGAGATTGTGAGCCGTCTTCAAAGGCAACTTTTCAATGCCCTTTTCTGGGTCTGATTGGGCGGGCTGTTATGTGCTCCATTGGGTTTGTCTGTACTGTAATGGAAAGTGTCCTCTGCCTCTCCACTCCCTCTCTCCACTCTCTCTCTCTCTCTCCACTCTCTCTCTCCCTCTCTCTCTCCCTCTCCCTCTCTCTCCCTCCCTCTCTCTCTCTCCCTCCCCACTGCGGCACGTGTCCCGGCTGCTCCCTGGCATGACTACAGACTGCCGCCAGAGACGGCCACGGCCACTAGTTAACATAAAATATGGCTGCAGCTTACTTGCTCTCTCTCTTTCTGTTTCTCTTATCTTCTCTCTCCCTCTCTCTCTCATCATCTCTTTCTCTCTCGCTCTCATCTCGCTCTCTCATCTTCTCTCTCTCTCTCATCTTTTCTCACTCTCTCTCTCTCTCCCTCTCTCTCTCATCT
>CM059271.1:8691495-8703995 GCA_030347295.1 Setipinna tenuifilis | reverse complement strand
TTTCACTCAGGCACCAAACCAGGCCAGTCCTCCCTTTAGTGTCCATCCACGTACACACATAGACACAAACACAGGCCCAGGCCCAGGCGCAGACTGCATTGTGTTTCATCCAAGAGTCAGCCAACTGGGCTAAAATCACACCGTGCTGAAGTTTGACACACTTCACACAGCCACACACGCCGGCTTTCAGCAGAAGCAGCTCTCCAACCGGGATCTCGAAAAACTCTCTGTGGCCTCAACGACCAGTTGCAAAAAAAGGGTAGAAGTTGCTAAAACTGTTTTTTTTTTTTCGTTTTTTGCTTTCTTTTTTTTGGCAAAAAGGTGTTAGTCGAAAGTGTGGAAAGAAGCAATTTCTAAACGACTATTTTATTCCATCCCGCCACCACCACCACCACTACCCCCACCCCACCCCCCCACCCCACTCCCCGACAAATGAAAAAATAACAAAAAAAAAAAAAACACACAAATTACAAAAAAAAGAGGAAGAACAGAGCTACCGAGCAGCCCACTGGCCTGTTTTCTTTTCCCCGCTGGCAGAAGGAGAGAGAGAGAGAGAGAGAGGCATGAGCAGCCCGACAGCTCCGGAGATGTTTCCTCTGCTCAGGAGCAGCTTTTGACACACTTCTCTTTTTTCACTTCGGGGGTGGGAGGGTGCTTGTAAAGTCAGCAGCCATACATTACGGTTTAATAATAATCCCTGGCTTTATTGGAGCGGGCTGCTGGGGGAAGGGAGCCATAAGTGGCCGTAAAGCACAATTCATGGACGGCACAAAGAGGGCCTGTACTGTATAATATACAGTACCGGCTGTTACCCATACTCCCCCAACAGAGAGCTCATTGGAGGAGCTGTCTTCATTGGGCAGACACAAGCACAAAGCGTTTGTTTGTGTGTGTGTGTGTTAGTGTGTATGTGTGTCTGTGTGTGTGTGTGTGTGTGTGAGAGAGAGAGAGGCAGAATCTCCAGAGGGCCCGATATGTGAATCAGAGTGTGTGGGTATTAATGACGTGCTGGTATTTTAAACAACGTTGGCACAACAATGGAGTCTAAGTCTCGCCATGCTGAGCTTGCGTCGTTGATGGAAGCGGCGGCTGGTAGCGATCGTTTGTGTTGTGTTTTTTTTTAAGCAGGGCGATTTTATGAACTCCATTGATTTTTGTGAGACTCCTAGGGCCTTTACACATGCCTCTGTGCGTGCTCACCGCTGCTTACATTTTAATGCAAATGCTCGCACGCCTCCTCTCCGCAATTCCCACAGTGGACCTCTTAAGAATTCTGTTTGTAGGTTTCCTCTTCCACGCGGATCACAGCGGAATGTGCCAAGAGATGTTTAACATTGATCAAATTGAGGTCAAGTGCCTGAGCACCAGTGGTTACCTGTCGCGGGAGAGGTTGGACAAACAGCTCAAGCGGCAATATTTAATGGAGTCGTTTCCTATTGTGTTTTTCCCCCCCTTGTACGGACAAAAAAACTTTGGTCTAGACAGAGCCCCGCTATGAACAGCTTGAGAGCCGGGAATGGTTTTGTGATTGGCATGAGTGATTCCGCTCGATGCCTGTTGGCTTTTAGAGTAAAAACGGGTGCATCTTCCCTGTGCTTTTCACAGCTTGGTACTTCTGGCCCTTCATGGGGGAGCGGTGGTTGGTTGTTAGGATGCCTGGACCATCCGCCGCCCAAACACGGCTGTGGAATTCTCCCCACCCCACTGCTAACAGGCTCCCTGCCCTGTCCTGCCCATCCCCATCCCCATCGCTATCCCTAGCACTGCCAGAGAAAGCCCTTCCTCTGTGCCCACTGTAGACTTCCCAGAATGTGGGCAAACTACCAAGTGCCATGCCAGCGGAACATGCCCCCCCAAGGAGTGGCACGGGTGGGGGAAAAAGGGGTAGGAGAGGCTGGTGGGGGAATGAGAGGGGTGGGGGTGGGGGTGTGGATGGGGATGGGAAGTCAATTTTGGGGAGGGTGCCTCTTGCAATAGTTGCAGCATGAAAAATTGGTTGTGTTGGCGGGCCATTGACATAGTTGTCACCGAGCGCTGATTCAAATGGACTCGTGAAATTAGTCCTCTTGAGAGGCGGCGGCATGTCGTATAAGTGGCACAAATGGGCAGACAAATCACATCAAAGTCATTCAGGGCATTCCAGGATCCTCGATTGGCTGGAATTGAATTAGCTCGACATTGTGCTGTATGGATCGACAGGATAATTTGGGTGCAGTTCACAAAGGGCTGATGGCACTCTCTTAGTAATGTGCAACTGTTGTAAATAAACACATACTATGTACACGTACACACATGCACTCACACACACACAAAAGCACACATGCACACACACACACACACACACACACACACACACACACACACACACACACACACACACACACACACAAATGTACAGAGTAAAGGGGGATATACACACGCACACACATGCGAACACACACACACACACACACACACACACACACACACACACACACGAATGTACACAGTAAAAGGGGAATATACACAGAGGCCCACTCAGACACAATGATCAGTAAAACACTTCTTTACACGGTTGACATTTCCCAACCTCGCGGCCTACGCACTTCTCTGAATATGCACAGCCTCACACATTCCATTTCATTTGAGCACGCTGCCAAATTTTAATTTAGTTTCACCAGGTCTAAGACGGTCTACTGAAGTCAAACGCTCAGTTATATCTATGTGTGCAAACACATTCCTCAGCTTACACCCAGAACATAAGGAGTCTTTGCAGAGGCGCACTCGTAATAGTGCCTATTTGTTTTAGCGAGTTCAGTCGCTTTTTGAATTAAGAGATCATTTTAAACCCATTTTAATTTTTCAATTACATTGCTTACAAAAGTTATTTTCTGGGTGCCAGTAACAGGGCGAGTCCCAATGTCTCATCCCCCCTATTTTTCGGGGTCAACTGAGTTTATCAAGCCCTTTGGTAGACTCTATTTTAAATTAGCAGCAGCACACATCACAGTCCCTTTTTGTGTGTGCATGTGTGTGTCAAAGAAGTTTCTGGAACAGGCGCCCCGGAGCATTTAGCGAAGTATGGCGGGGATGTAGGCTCATTACCAGAGGGATGGTGCCATTGACGGGCTGTGCTGTGCTGTGCTGTGCTGTGCGGAGCAGAGCAGAGAGGAGAGGAGAGGAGAGGAGAGGAGAGGAGGAGGCTGAGAGATGCCGGCTGTCCCCAGAGTATGCAGCCTGCCTTCCTCAGCATTTTTCACTGTTCCTGAAACACCACAGAGCAACGTTGACCCCAGGGAGCTGCTAAGCACTCTCTCTCTTTCTCTCACACACGCATACACACCCACACACACACACACACGGATACACTCTCACGAACACTTATACATTCACACAGATACACGCACAGGCACACCCCCACCCCCCCCATACACACACACACACAAGAACACTCTCGCATACACACACACACACACACACACGCACACACACACACATTCACACAGACTCAAGCACACTTTCTTTGTCTTTGTCTCTCTTTCTCACACACACACACACACACACAGATACACTCTCACGAACACTTATACATTCACACAGATACACACACAGGCACACACTCTCTCTCTCACCCCCCGACCACACACACAAGAACACTCTCTCATACACACACACACACATTCACACAGACTCAAGCACACTCTCTTCGTCTTTGCCTCTCTTTCTCACACACACACACGCGCACGCGCACACTCTCCCATCCACACACACATTTACACACACTCACACACACACACACACTTTTTCCCTCCAATAGAGTCAAGCACAGCAAAAAAAACTTTGCATTTACATCAGAAGGGAAATTAGCATAGTGCTGCACTACTGGAGGCCACGTGTGGCGGTGCGATTGGGCCGTCTCTCACCCATACTAATCAACCAGCCCGGCTGGGATCTTGGCTGGATTATATAAACTAGTCAGATAGTCTCTTTGTGGGGTCCTCCTGGAGCGCACGGATGGTGCGCTGGTCCTGTGTTTATTTATAAATCATTGATTGCGCCCGGGCGTTGTTTGCAACACACGTCGATTGATGTGAATTCGAAGATGTGATGGCCCATAATTGCTTTCAAGCCGCTAATTTGATGCGTTTACCGTGCTCTCTTTCTTTCTCTCTTTCTCTCTATCTCTCTCTCTTTCTCTCACTCTCTTTCTCTCTCTCTCTTTCTCTCTCTCTCTCTCTCTCTGCAAGCCCCCTTCATTGTAAACATGGGATGGCATCTCAGAGGACTGAAATACCGAAATGCCATACGTGCCAGACACTTGCAAGGATGACTTCCCTATGAGCTTCCATCATTGTTTTTTTTTTAATAGTCAGGCTGCCTAAATTGAATTGTGCTCTGCAGTTTCGTGATTTCTTTTTCACAGCCAGAATGAGAAGGGTGCAAATACCTTCATCACTCACACCGTAGCCATGTGCCTGTCTCTATGCAACTTGCTTTCCTGCACGGTGAAAGGTTTTTTTTTTTTTTCGGGCACTAGTCCCACCCAGTCACACACACACACACACACACACACACACACACACACACACACACACACACCACCACCACCACCACCACCACCACCACCACCCTTGTCGGTTTCTTTGAGTGTTTACATGTGGGATATAAATGTAATGCAATGTGACGGCTCATCATTTAAGCGGACAGGTTGCTGTCAGAGAGCTAATGTTGCAGTGGATCTCACTGAAGTGGAAACGATGATTCTGTTGAGAGAGCCAGTATCCACAAGCCTTATTATATCCGCACTCGATCTCATTCATCATTTTAAATCATCTCGCGCCATGTTTTGTAACGGCAGCAGTGTTAACGGATGTATCTACATTTGAAGTCAGCACGAGTGACCCAGCCTCTATATATACTTCAATATCAGAGCACGTCTTTAATCTAAAAGATTTCTAGTCAAACTAGGGTGGGGGAGGCGGGGGAGGTTGGTCAAAAGCAAATTGATTTTTATCAAAAGATATGAGCTCCCTCACCCATAGGGGAATGGGCTTTGATTTTCTACAAATGCAGCAGTTGCCTCCTCTAACCCTGAGGTTAAGCCAGAAAGCCGTCAGCTTGCCAGAATAACCCCCCACCCCCCACAAACCCCTGCAGGGTGCAATTCATTTACACGTATAATACCATGGTAACACAGTGGCTAACAGGAGAAAGAACAGAGAGAAGGAAAAATGAAAAACAAAACAAATAAACAAAAAGATGCACTGAAATCAGCTTGTAGCACTCAATAAACAGAATCATTGTGTAACCTGGCTGTCATGCCAAATGAATTTTCTCATGCAGAATGCAATCCAACAACGCGTGCATGTGTTCCAGTGCTCTCTGATTTTGTAATGAGAGAGTGTTTGGATGCGTATTTGTTTCATTATCTCCCTCACTCAGTCACTCTGCAGGGGCTCACACGCCTTTTGTGTAGCAAAAAAAAGACTAAGACTGCTGTATATAAGGTAGCAGTGCAGGAGGAGACAGCCACTGCATCACCGATGTACCTGCAGCTTGCCACGCATGGGATATGACCTCTGACCTTTGTCATAATGAGTCTTACCCCACCTTCGAGTCCTGGCCCAGATTCCGCATTTGTCAGACTCCTGTGCCACATTCGGTGGGCAGGCAAGCAGCGGCATGACTCACACACAACCTTGATTAAAACAACCCCTCAGAGTTGGCCTCGAGAAGACATAAAAAAAAATTGGAAAGATAAATTCTACCAAAACTGTGATTCTGCATTTTAGGTGGATTCTAGGCAGTTCAGAATATTTTAAGTATGCTCTATTCAGGTATGTTCAGTGCATGCAGGGATTTTTTTTTTGCCCTGCTTTACAAAAAAAAAGAAAAAAAAAGTGAAGCGAATGTCTTCGAGGTTTAGCGGCCATCAATATAGCTCAAATCCCCCTGTTGTTGTAGGCAGGACTGACCTGATTTGTGAATCAGGCACGTTAATCCAGGCATCATTCCCTCTGCTGAGCCATGCTCTCCCCGTCCCGTGGACCGTTCAATCACTTCGAAAATAAATGCCTCGGCCGCCATTGTTCGGCCTGTTGTGGTCTAAGACCAGACACTTTCACGGTGGTGGATAGGCCTGTCATTTTCACAGGGATACCTGATTACTCTCTTTAGGCAATGGAGAATGGAGATGTTTACCGCTAGTGGTGTAGCATTCAAGACTAGGGCTGTGTGGATGGGGTAAGGGGGATGGGGATGGGGGGTGGGGCGGGGGCGTTGTGTTGATCTTCCTTCAGCTGGAGGGTGAGCATCAGGAAGCTTAGTCTGATCAATTTGCTCGCTTTGCAGCAGTGGCGGGCAGTAATCAGACAAGGCCTGACTTAAAGCAGTGCTGCCTTAGCTTGTAGTGGTGATGTCCACTGCTGGCTTAGCCAACAAATGATTACTTGAAATACTCAATGATCCTCTGATAATCTATATCTTATTCTGTTGCTGAAAATCCCAGCACTGGCTGTTGTTGTTTTTCCTCCATGAAATCAACTTGAGGGAAAATAACAGTGGTCCTGATTTGTCTCAGTGTAGCTGCATAAGCACTGAAACAATCACAAATTTTACTGCATGTCCTGCTCTACCCAGTATGTCTATGCATGTGACAATAAACCATCCTTGAAATAAAAATGCAGGGCGGAGATTTGTCTAGTCAAGGTAACATGGTTTTAGGGTTGAGGTAACATATGTGAATCCATAATATGTCACCTTGTTGTAGTCACATTGAAGAACCTTTCCATGGTCACTCACTCAAGAACTCAAGCATAGTGGCCTCCATCTTGACTGTGTTGTTCGTATACTTCACCTTGACTGACAAGTCTCCCTGCTAGTGCCTGCTTCATCTCCGGAGAGTCATTTAGCCTCCGCATTATAATTAGTATTTACCTAATCGGTGGACGGGGATAATTTCGCCATTCTGGAGTATAATTGGGAACCTTAAAAAGATGTCCCTGTTGGATCTGGCTGGGGCACATTGGACGGTAGTGCTTGTCTTCATTTGTCTTGGCCATTAACTCTCATTTACATTTCGTGGTTGGCACCCAACCAACACTGTGCATCACAGTGGAGGTTTTTTCCCCCTGTTTTGACCTGGTACTACACAGTTCAGTCTGGATGCCAGTGTTGAACAGGCAGAAAGAACTGCATGTGCAGATGTAAGTGCAGTTTTTTAAGACAATCACTTCTTAGCTGAAGATGTTTATCTGTGAAAAATAATGTGCAAGTGAAGCGTGATATCAAAAGAAAAATGCCTAGGTGACGCTCATTTCATCTGATTAGACTGGTGGATTAAAGACATGGAGGAAAAAACAAAATGTATTTCTGCTGCAATCTCCTACCCTTGTTAGCTTAGACGTCAATATTGTTTTCATCATAAATGAAATAGGTGATTTAGTCAGATTACTGTGAGAAGAAAACAGCATATCATATTTGAACAATCAGCCACACTTTATTAAACAGGCTATAGGCCAACTTTCTTTACCAGCATAAATGGTTCATGTGAATTTTAATCAGTGGTTTTACAAATAGTAGACAGCTATGGTCTGAGCTGAATTTTTAGCACCAATCCCTTCTAATCCAGCTGTGCAGACATCTTGAGGATCATTTAAAGGCGGCTGTCTCCCACATAACGTCTCTTCTTAATCTTGAATCATCAACTTAATATTTTATTTGTTCACGTTCATGTCTGCAAAATTAGGATTTCTGTTTATGCTTTGTGCCTTATATTTATTATATATAAGGCACAGTTATATTATATATTTATATCACAAAGAGAAGCTTTATTTGAAACACCTTTGAAAAAAGGCTACGGTATTTATAATGTCACAGCAGTTAACAGTATACCTAATGTAAGCATTTGACATCACCATTAAAATTATGCAATATCTTTAAATGAAATCATAGATAATCAGATTGCACTCGCTGGCCGGTACCGGACAGGGGGTATGGGCGGGGATATGTCTTTGTATTGGTCTGGCCCTAGTACGTACAGCGATTCTCATCAAGGGGAGTGCAGCTCACTGCAGTGTAACGAAAGTAGTGGTCTACATTTCATAGGCTCTCCAGCGCCACGCCAAGCTAGTGTGCTACTCTGTAGCTTTTAATTTTGCGTAGAATCATTCTAACGCACCGGGACCTTGGAGATACTGAACGTGTACGAATGTAAGAGTCAATCCAAATCATCTGTATAACCTATATGCGCTCTCCAGCGGCAAAACCTGGCGAGGGGAGTGAACTGAGAGAGTTCTGCTATGTAAACCGACACCAGCATCTTTCCCGTTTTCGCGTTGTTTTGAAAGAAAACATGGGGAGACAAAGACGCTATGACTAAATGGTTTTATTTTCGAAAATGTGGAAACTCTGATCAGTGAAGGTTTTATTCCATCTTGGACTTAAATAGGCTCGACGAAAGACGTTCCGATATTCCGTGCTTTACGGACTCTGTTGTGCTTAGACTTGACAACCTGAATATTACGTTGTTATAACTGCGAGGGAGCACCATTGCAGATAATACACAAATAAAGGTAAGTTTATAGTCACTCACTGTGATGTTGTAGCATTAATTCTGTATTATGAGCAACCATGAATCGATGTTGATTTGTTTTCTAATTGAAACGAAAAAAACAGAGGACAGGGCAATGAAGAAACCATCTAACTAGATTCTGTAGCCTCGTCAGTCGGTTGTTCCCCAACTGTTGCAAAGCGATTTGCTTTCTTAAAGTTTTTTCCTCGATGTTTGATTACAAAGCTGTTTCTAAGTAATTTGCCCGATGGAAGTTATCTTAATTTGCTAATGTGGCCTAAAATGTAGCGCACTGCGGTTTGTTGGAAGCAAATCAGAACAACTCACTGACGTTAAAAAAGACCTTTTAAATAGCGGTGACTCAGTTGGACGTGAAAACTGCTTGACGAGAGCTGGTGTTTTGCCTTTTCGCCTTTCACTCTATAGCCTAGTGAACGCATGGACTTTTGATAAAATACGTGCCACGTTAACAGCAAGTAATACATATTGTTTTCCTGCACATATTCGGTCTATCAATATGTAGGCTATGTGACCTGCAGCTGTCAGTTTAACATAGACCGTACTGCCTGGTCGTTTAGGTAAAATGTTTCCCCAAAGACAAAATTACATACATTTGGGTACGCTTTGGTTTGCTTGTAAAAGCCCTCTTTACTGAAGATATTACGTGAGCTGTGATTTCTGTAGCTGATGTTATGGTAGGTTAATCCTGCTGAAGTCGACTTAAATGTAAAACACTGGCTGTTTTCTTTTTAGCTTTCTTCAAACGGTAATGAAATAAGTATTAGCTGCAGCTGGGTGATTACAGTAATTACAGCGTGACCAGTCGGGAGAGAGAAACAGAAAAGACTGGACTGACGCTCAGAGAATGGACGTTGGTCATTTTCTGTGGACGCCTGGGGATCCAGAAAAGCAATCATGTAGATAAACAGCTGTTTCTAAACTCAGCGTGCTTTTATGCTCGGGTATTCTGCGTATCTCTGTGTTAATTTGTTTGATGCGTGCTTCTAAATTTTCTTGCGTGTGTGTGTGCGTAAGTGTCTGTGCATGTGTTAAAAGCAAAACCGGGCATGAGTTAAGAAGACAAAAATAATATTTGGGAAAGTTTCTTTGACCAGGTTGTGTGTGTGTGCCGGTGTTACAATGCAATCTAACCAGGATAACCCCTCCATAAACGTGGTCTTCCTGTGAGGATGTGCAGGGGACAGTAGGCACTTGAGGGGGGTGGAAGCTGACAGCAATGCCCCACACTCTTAGCTCCTCTGCCCACATGTGAAACTGTCCATTCAGAGTCAAATTTGGCTCCTGCAAGGGTTGATCTCTTCATTGTTGCGAGCACAATGGAACCACATCCTTCCTCACACTGAAGTGGACAGCTAGCTGGGACACACACACACACGCACACACACACACACACACATACATATGCATAGACATACACCCCACTCACACATACACACACCACACAAACACACACACACACACACACACACACACACACACACACACACACACACACACACACACACACATACATCAGGGTTATTGGCAGCCCCCTCATGATGTGGCTGTATCTTCCTCCTCCATCCCTGACCTCCCTGAGCCTCAGCCCTAAACCCACACCAACCACCAACCTCCATCCACCCACCATCAGCACCTACTCCTGCCATTCATTCATTTGTAATGGCTGAGTGAGTCAATAATTGTGATTCAGAAACAAGAGAAGCAGCCCGTGACATGATGGCACACAGCACACGGCAGCTGCAGGAGTATTGTTGACCCCCCCCCCCCCCCCATTCTACCCCCCCCACCCCCACCTACCCTCACCCCCCCACCACAGTGACGCTGGGGGGAGCAGATGTTCGTGCTCATCCGCTGCGGCCGCGCCAGGACGCTCTTACACCGGGACGCCCGGCCCTGCCTGGCCCCAGTCTGGGCATGCTCAGATAGTCACTATGGCAAATATCTGCACGCTGTCAGCGTCCAGCGTATACGGAAGCCAATCACCTGCTGTACACACACACACACACACACACACACACACACACACACACACACACATTAGTTACTCACCCGTCGTGTCCGTGTTGCAATTAGCGTGGCCGTATGTATGTATGGCATCCGTGTTCACGCTATCTGTCTCAGGCCAAGCGGTGTCTGCCTGCCTGCCTGCCTGCATGCATGAATGCGTGGTTCTGGTCGCTGACTGATTTGCTCTGTGTTCTCGCCCAGCTGTGACTGTGTGTGTGTGTCTGTGTGTGTATGTGTGTGTGTGTGTGTGTGTGTGTGTGTGTTCGTGTGTGTGTGTGTGTGTGTGTGTTCATGTGTGTGTGTGTATGTGTGTGTGCACATGTGTGTGTGTGTGTGTGTGTGTGTGTGTGTGTGTGTGTATGTGTGAGGGTGTGTGTGTGTGAGAGAGGGTGTGCTCAGAGCTCCACACATAATTAGAGCTTGACCAAGAGCCAGGCGGTGATACAGCATTGTGTTAACTGAATTTGCCGGGATGACATCATGCCTATCGTGCCCTCTCACTCCCCCTCTTCCTCTCTCTCTCTCTCTCTCTCTCTCTCTCTCTTTCATTTCTTCTCTCACGCTTTTTTCTCACTCTCTCAGTCCCTCCGTCACACTCTCTTACTGTACTTCTCCCTCCATCTCTTTGTCCTCTCTGTCAGTCCTCCACTCTCTTCCCTCCTTCACCCAGTTCAGTTCTCCCAGACTCTCTCCATCTCTTTCAGCCAGCTATAATTCATTTTCCTCAGTTTAGCACCTCCCTACTCAGGTGCCTCTTTACTTCTCTCTCTCTGTCTCTGTCGCTCTGTCGCTCCCTTTCTCTATGTCTCTCTCGTCTGTCTTTCTTTCTCTCTCTTCCTTACTCCCTTCTTCTTTCTGTCCCTGTCTATCTCTCTCTCTTATCACCTCCCTCTTTCTACTTCTCTTTCTCTGTCTCTCCCTTTTTCTATCTCTCTTGTTGTCTGTCTCTCTCTCTCTTTCTCTCTCTCTCTCTCTCTCTCTCTCTCTCTCTCTTATCACCTCCCTCTTCAGGTATCTTTCTACTTCTCTTTCTCTGTCTCACGCTCTGTCTCTCCCTCTCTCTGTCTCTCTTGTTGTCTGTATGTCTTTCTCTCTCTCTCTCTTCCTTTCTTACTCCCTAGTTCTCTCTGTCTCAGTCTCTGTCTGTCTGTCTATTTCAACCCCCCACACACCCCCGCTCCCGTCTATACCTGTCTCTCTACTCTCCTCTGTCTTTCTCTGTCTGTCTCCCTGTGCTCTTCCTTTTCACATCTCTGTGTCTAATGAGGGAGCAAGTCCTTCATCAGGTCCTCTGCCCATCCACCAGCTCGGCTGCTCTGGGGCTGAGTCTGCAACCGTGTTCTGCAGTCAGCCAGAAGTGTGTGTGTGTGTGTGTGTGAGTTTTTGTGTGTTTACGTGAGTGTGTGTTTACGTGCATGTGTGTGTGAGAGTTACTGTGTGTGTGTGTGTGTGTGTGAGTGTGCGTGTGCAGAGCTTCAGCAGATGGGTCATCTGGTTTGTGTGTGTTTGTGTGTGTGTGTGTTTGTGTATGTGTGCGCTTGTGTGTGTGTGTGTGTGTGTTCTGAGCCAGCGGGGAGGCTGGGCTGAGGATGGCCCCAGCAGGGTGTCTGGTTGGGGAGGCGGGCTGTATGGAGGCCTGAGTGGTTTTAAGAGTGTGGTGGAGGGGAGAGGAGAGGAGGTGGAGGTGAGGAGTGAGGGCTGCATCTGAGGCGTTTGGGACTCGGGGGGGGGGGGGGGGGGGGGGGGTTGTGGGTAGGGGTTGGGGTGATGCAGGGGGGTATCTGTCCACCTGATGTGTGGCACATCCTTCCAGAGGTCTGCCTGCACGTGTGCTAGAGGGAGGCCGCGATGTGTGCGCAGCTGTGAACCAGAGACACACACACACACACATGCACACACACACACACCCACACACACACAC
>CM059271.1:8678995-8683995 GCA_030347295.1 Setipinna tenuifilis | reverse complement strand
GAATATTGCCACACAGCTGCCTACAGTTTAGCACTCACAAGTTTATGTGTGTGTGTGTGGTGGTTTTAGTTGTATTTGCCGCTCTCTCTCTCTCTCTCTCTCAGTGCGTGAGTGTGTGTGTGTGTGTGTGTGGTGTTTGTGAAATAGTGATTCTGCTCACCGCAGGACTGAGTCACAAAGACAGCAGGCGAAGAAACCATGAGGGGTCCTTTCATGAATATACATCACAGAGCACAAAGCATTAAGTGTACTGTACTGTACTGCACACACGCACAAACGCACACATGCGCACACACACGTACACACACCCACCACATCACACTTGATGCACATAAAAATAGACACAGCTGAGACAAAAAAAAAGATGCAAACACACACAGGCAGCATATGCAATAAACTATACACAAACAAACAGATTATGTGATTATGCACGCAGATGAATACACACCCACACCAACACTCAAACACACAAACAAACACACACTTGATGCACAGAAACGCACACACATGAGCAGAAGTGAGCTGTTGGTGATGTAGCCTCACCTGAGGCGGTGGTTGGTTGTCTCGGGGGGCCCGATAAAGGCAGCATGATGGAATGATGTAGTGGGTGAGCACTGGCAGATGTAATTGGAACTGCTTCATTGATTTATTGGCATTGGGAAGAATGTGGCAATGTGGCCATCCCCCTCCCTCTCTCTATCTCCCTCTCTCTCACTCTCTCTCCCTCTGTCTCTGTCTCTCTCTTTCTCTATTCTCTCTATATCATGTATCTTGTTTCCCTCTATATCCATTCTACAGAATTCCTTGTTTCCCTTGTCTCTTTGTGTTTTGGTCTCTCTCCTACATAAATGAATGTGTAAGTAAACATCTACATAACTATATCATTAACTTATCAGATGACACTGCTTATTACATAGGGATGAGGATGCAGGATCCTATTATTTAGAAATTAAACAGTTTGTAGACTGGTGTGATGACCATCGTGTTGTTGTCGAGGTAAAGAAAACTGAAGACATGATATTTGACCCTCGAGCGGTTTCTGAATTTTTCCAGTGTGCATCCATAACACTCCCCATGCAGCAGGTGTGAAGCACCTTGGTGTTTTTATGGACTACTCACTCACATAGCACGGTCATATAGAAAGCTCCAGCAAAGGATGTATTTTTTGAGAAGATTGAGACTGCATGGTGTTGGTAGCAAGCTCCTGTGTGCCTTTTATTTCAAATAATCTTAATAGCGAGCGTGACACAGCATGGCATGCAGACCTGGTATGGTAATTTGACAGTTCACTTAAAGTCCAAGTTGGGGCGTATGGTAAAAAACTGCACTGAAGATCGTAAGTCACCAGGACAGACCAGGACTACATGCAGTGTCTCCACGAAAAGTCAATACTCACGCAGAAGACACTAACGATTTCAGTCGACACCACACACATCTTGCATCAGGCATTTGGTCTGCTACCCTCGGTTAGCAGTTAGCACACTTTAGGACACCAAACTGCAGATGAAATAAATATAAAAACTCTTTCATGCCAGCTGCTATAAAGATGCTCATCATTAGATAGCAGGCTGTTTTGCGCATAATATTATGCAGTGCACAGTTCTGACTGAGGTGTCTAATGGTGTTAGTGTTAGTGTGGTGTTTTGGTGCTGTCTGTGTTACTGTTGGTTTTTATTTCTGTTTGAGCTGTGTAAGTCTGTGATGCAGGGACTGTGAAGCCCGAGACGGATTTCCCCTTGGGGACAATAAATATACTTTACTGACTTTACTTACGTACATTGGTATTACATTCCCCTTCTCTGTGTGCTGTCCCTGCCCTCCTGCCTCTTTCTTTCTCTCTTTCTCTCTGCCTCCCTCTCACTCTCTTTTTACACTTCTTCTGTTTTTCTCCCTCTCTCTCACTCTCTTTCTGTCTCTTTCCCATCGTGTGAGGTCGCAGGTGCAGGTGAGCGGGAGGGCATGTGTGCGTGTGTGTGGGATTGTGTGTGTGTGTGTGTGTGTGTGTGTGTGTGTGTGTGTGTGTGTGTGTGTGTGTGTTATTGGGCCCTTGGTGGGCTTGGCTGGTGGCTCATCTCTGAGCCAGACACTATTTAGAGCCTCTCTGCGTGTGTGTGTGTGTGTGTGTGTGTGAGCTCATGAGTGTGACTGTGTATGTGTTCATGGGGTTGATGGTTATGTTTATATGTGTGTGTGTGTGAGAGTGAGTGTATGCATGTGTATGTGAGAGACAGAGCACTTGAATGTTAGTATGTGTGTGTGTGTATGCGCACTTGAAGGTTATGTTTATGAGTGTGTATGTGTGTGTGTGCCTGTGTCTGTCTGTGTGTGGTCATGCTTGAGTGTAAGTATTTGTGTGTGTGAGTACTTCAGTGTGTTAGTGTGCGTTTACACGTGTGTGAGTCTGCATTTGTCTGCGTGTGTGTGTGTGTGTGTGTATGTGTGTATGTGTGTGTGTGTGTGCACGTAAATGTGTTTGCCACGCCGCCTGGGTTGTCGCCTCTCGCCCGCTCTGCCCCCCCTCATCTTGCCATCGTGGCCGTTGGAAAAAGTGAATTTCATCTTTTCCGTTTTTCCAAAAAAACAGCAAAAAAAATAGGACAGAGTGAGAGAGAGAAATGGAGAGAGAGAGAGAAAGAGGGAGAGAGAGAGAGAAAATAGACGGCACTTTAGCTTAATCCTTTATTTGGCTCCCCGTAATAACCACCCCCCCCCCCACCAGAGCCGCCATTACTGAAGCTGTCCCTCGCATATCTGTTACATCTAAATGCAAAAGATGAGGCCCTTTATTGGGATGGGATCGCCCCCCCATCCCCTGCTTCGCTCCGCTCTGTTCCTCTCCTCTTCTCGCACCCCTCACTCTCACCCCCACCCCGCACTCTCACCCATCCACCCCCCCCCCACCCCCCACCCCGCACGGGGGCCAAACGCTCTCAGCGCCGCATCGATCGCCCCACAACCAGGACTGCATTTAAAAGGTGCCATTACACTTAACTGCATTTAGAAGGAGCGTACGTAGCTGGCGGCAACGGATGGAGAAAGAGGAGAGGAGGTGGAGGAGGGAGGGAGGGAGGGAGGGAAGGAGGGGGAGGTGATGGGTGGATGTTGGGGGTGGTGGTGTGGTGTTGGTTGGAGGTGTAGGGGTGGAGATATGTGGTGGGGGGGTGCTGGGTGGCTGATGGAAAGCCCTAAGTGAATTACGGAAGAGGGGGCCCTCTGGAGCAGGAAAAAAGGCCCCCAATCGCATCTGCTTGCGGAGAAGACATTCTCTCTCTCTCTCCGTCTCTGTCTCTCTCTCTCTGCCTCTCCCGCTTTTTCTCTCTCTTTCCATCTCCCTGTCTCTCTGTCTCTCTCTCTTTCGCTCTCCATCTGTCTCACCCCTGCATCCTGCTCTGCCACGCTGCTCCGTGTCTCTTGCCTCCTCCATTACAGGCCCATTTGTGAGCACGCTCCAGGCACCCCCAATCCAGATCTGCTACAGCATCACACAGCACCGCACCACACCACACCACACCACACCACACCACACCACACCACACCACAGATCACAGCACACCACACATCACCACACCACACCATGGTCAGCTGGAAGGGAGGGGAGGGGAGGAAGGGTGGGTGGGGGCAGGGGAGCTGGTCTGGGGGGAGAAGAGAGAGCTTCAGATCCTGCCCAGATCTGCAGCTGTGTGGTGCAGTGGGTGGGTGGGTGGGTGAGTAAGTGAGGGAGGAGGGAGAGGGGCAGGATGGTTGGGGAAGGGCCGGGGGGGTGGGGGGGGGGGGGTTGGGTATCTGAAGGGGCTTTTTTAGTGTGGGATGAGGATGAGGGGAGCTTAAGCAGGACTTTGATGTGGGAGGGTTATTGGGCCTGATGAGCTGAGGAGTGTCCCGCTATGCTCAGCTGCTGCTTCCAGCGAGGCACTGCTGCAGCATGGACACGCTCACGTACGCACACACACACACACACACACACACACACACACAAACACACACACACACAAACACACACACACAGATGGTAACACATACACATACACAGACACATACACATGGTGACACATACACACACACACACACACACACACACATATGGTAACACATACACAGACACATACACATACATATGGTGACACATACACACACACACACACACACACACACACATATGGTAGCACATACACAGACAGACACATACACATGGTGACACATACACACACACACACACACACACACACACACACACACACACACACACGGTAACATACACACACACACAGTAACACATACACACACACACACACACACACACACACACACATTGACAAAGAGACATGTGCACATACTTATTTTTATGTCCTTGTATATAACGGGTGGCCTTGCAGATACTGAATATCCAGTTCATATGTTCAGAAAGCACTCCATACTGTCGTTATCGCTCCCTCTTTCTCTCTTTACCCTTTCTTTCTCTCTCTGTCTTATTCTTTCCGTTTCCCTCTGCCAGTCTGTATGTCTCTGTCTGTGTGTCTTTCTATTTCTTTCTTTCTCTCTCTCTCTTATTATTTCTATTTATCTCTGTCTCTTTTCCCTGACTGTTTGTCTGTCTGCCTCTCTTCCTCTCTCTCTTCCCCTCTTTATTTCCCTCTCTCTGTCTCCCTCTCGCTTCTCCTCCCTATTTCTCTCTCTCTGTCTCCTTCTCTCTTCCTCTCTCTCTGTCTCCCTCTCTCTCTCCCTCTCTTTCTCTCATTATGTCTCTCTGTCTCCCTCTCTTCCTTTTTCTCTATTTCTCTCATTCTCTCTCTCTTCCTCTCATTCTCTCTCTTCCTCTCTTTCTCTCTCTATCCCCCTCTCTCCCTCTCTGTCTGGCACTTCCATGGCTGCTTCTCCTACACGGTGCGCCTGACTGAGCAGCTCCTCCTCAGGTGAACAGGGCAGATGATTGCCCCCTCTGCTCCAGTCAGCACCAACAAACCTGCAGACCACACACACACACACACACACACATATACACA
>CM059271.1:8671495-8676495 GCA_030347295.1 Setipinna tenuifilis | reverse complement strand
ATCTCATTACACCACCCAGTCGCATGCTGCTCCACTGGGAACCTGTGTGTGTGTGTGTGTGCCGGTGTGTAAGTCTGTTGTGTGTGTCTGTGTGTGTCTGTGTGCCTATGTGTGTGTCTGTGTCTGTGTCTGTGTGTCTGTGTCTGTGTGCCTATGTATGTGTGTGTGTGCCTCTGTGTGTGTGCCTCTGTGTGTATGTGTGTGTGCCCGAGTGGGCAAACACATGAGATCACCGTGCCCTGAAGTCACCTGGGTGTGGATCCCTGTCAGGCGGGGAGAATCATTGCCACTGGCACAACTCATCCTCCCTCTTTCATCCCTCTCTTTTCTTTTTCTTCCTCTCTCTCTCTCTCTCTCTCTTTCGCTCTTCTTTTCCCTCCCTCCCTCTTTCTTCCTGCTTTCTCTCTTTCTTCTCTCCCACTCACTCACTCACTCACTCACTGAGTACTGTGTCATTGGCTCAGGAGCTGTTGTCAAGGAGGCGAAGGCCAAGGAGTCGTGGCAGTACAATGCCGGTGCCTTCTCAAGAAGGGGGGACCAGGGAGGGGGGAGAAATAAGGGGGGGTTTGAGAAGTTTTGTTTATAGCATCCGCTGCTTTTTGCAGGCCGCCGCCGCCAGTGCGAGGGCGTTGAATTAGCGCCGTGTGGGAGTGAAGGTGAGTCAGCTGGGTGCTTTTGTGCCTGCGGGCCACAAGCCAGTTCTGAACATGCCCCCCCCCCTCGCCAACCCCCCCACCCCTCAACCCACACACACACACTCTCAGACACACACACTCACACATAGATACACAACTAGCACCAGCTCGCTCCGGAGTGAAACAGACCTGTCTGGTCTACATTTATTCAGGGGCCTGCACAGACGCTCTGTTGATTATAATTGTCCCCCCAAGGGGGCCACAGGCTTGAGTTGTCTCCTGCTTTATTGCAGCCATCTCTTTTGATGCTTATCTTATCTTATCCTCGGAGGAGCAGTGAGAGAGAGAGAGCAGGAGAGAGAAAGAGAGAGGGAGAAGAGGAGAAACGATTGAAGGAGAGGGATTCAGAAAGAGATGTGAAGCTGGAGGGCAACGTAGGAGGGGAAAATGGATGGCAACAAGATGGAGGATGGGTGGAGTGGGAATGGAGGAGAGGAGATGGAGAGAGGGAGGAAAGGAGAGGAGAGGAGGGGAGAAGGTGTGTGTGTGTCGGGGGGGGTTAGTTTCTGAGTGTGTGAGGCCCTGTGGGAACGATGGCGCTTTATCAGTGGGCGTTTCTGCGTACAGGATTTGTTTTGGCTTTGGGTTTTTTTGTTTTTTTTTTCATGAGGGAAATATTCAGATAGTCTTTGCTCCGCCTCAGGGTTTGTTGTGGAAAGGGTTCCACCGAAGCTCTAGCATTAACGCAGGATCCTCCCACTTGTGTAAACACGGTGATACACTCACTTACACACACACACACACACACACACACACATAGACAGACAGACACACACACACACACACACACACACAAACATACTGTGTGGTGGGAAGCACATTGTCACAGTCAACACAATCATCTTTCCTGTTTAGGCAGAAAAATACATGCTGTGCATGCACAAACACTTTGCATGCAAGCTTGCCCCAAATACATGCATATACATGCACTCACGCAAAAACACACCTCATATTACGGCACAAGCATGCATGAACACACACGCACACACACACACACGCACGCACACACACGCACACACACACACACACAACATTCTCTCTGTATATTCATACACATGCTCAAATACGATCCAACCTGAAAATATGCAGTCTTTATTGCTCCGTGACACACACATAAAAGCACACACACACACACACACAATAAATTCCTTTGGCTCCCTTGCCCAGACATACATAACCATCATTCGTTTTCTCTCCGTAATAAACAAACACATACACACACTGACACACAAACACACAGACACAAACACACACATAAACACAAACACACACACACACACACACACACACACACTGTTCTCTCCCTCCTCCTCCGCCCCCACGCGGGTCTGTATAATCAGGGTAATGGAGTTGTGTGTGCTGTCCCAGCCTGTCCCAGTTGCGGGCGAGTGTGTGCGGCGGCTGCCAGCGCTGACACCAGGTGCTGAGCATTTCATGTCTTCCAAGCGCCCTGGCAAAGATGGAGGAATAATAATAAGCAGCGCCCCCGGCACACACACACACACACACACTCACACACACACACTCACACACACACACAAACACTCCGGCCCTTCTCCCCCTGCCAAAAGGCAGATCAATTCACGGGCAGAAAGCTCAGCAATGAGCTGCTGTGCTCTGTGCACATGTGTGTGTGTGTGGGTCCTTGCGTTTGTGTGTGTGAGTGTGAGTGTGTATGTGGATATATGTGTCCCCTTGTGAGTGTGAGAGTCAATATGGGTGTATGTGTAAGAGTGAGAGTGAAACTGTGTGTGTGTGTATGTATGTCCTTTTGTGAGAAAAAGTGTGTGTGTGATTGTATGTGTGTGTGTGTGTGTGTGTGTGTGTGTAAGTCCCGGTGTGTGTATCCATTTGTGAGTGAGTGTGCATCTTTGTGTGTGTGTGCCTCAACGTAGGTGACTCAGCTTGAAGCTCAGGCGATGAGCCTCATTGCTTTAACAAAGAGAGCTTAAAGCACTTAAAGCGCTCGGACGTGTGAAAACTCACTTGAAATTCACTGTATTTAAATTATATTCAAATTCCCCTCCGGACCGAGGCATCCCTGTGGGCTCAGAGCGGGGAGGATGGGGAGTTTGGGCTGGGGCTGGGGATGGTGGGGGTGGGGGTGGGTGGTGTTGAGTCTTATCTGTCCACTCGGAGGGAAATGGCTGAGAGGACTCTGCCAAAAAGCTAATCTTAGTTCATCCATCACGAGCCCTGGAGTAATTGGCGTCCGGGGTTTTTTTGGGTGGGGTGGAGCGGGTTATATGAGGGTGTCAGGGGTGAGAGGTCGACCCCAGAAGTGCTGTTTTTGGGACAAAGGGAGCATGCATCCCCTGCCAAGACAAGGAGTCCCCATCAAGCCAGCCAGCCCAGCCCAGCCGCCCTCCCTCCCTCCTTCTCTCTCTCGGGTCTATTTTTACGGTGTAGAGATTGACCTTGTGCAGATGTCCACATGAGTTTAATGCCCCTACCCCCCCTCCACCCCCCCCCCCCCCCCCCCCACCCCGTCCATTTTAGAAGCACTTAAGTCTCCACGGCAACCTTTCGGGATGCTTTACTGCCACATGCCACGTTCAATCGTGACGCGCGTGTCGCCAGACCTGATTGAAGTAGTCAGCACTGATGCAGCAAACACTTTGGACTGACTCATTGCCTGCATCACAAATGCTCTAGGACACACACATACACACACAGACACACACACACACACACACACACACACACACACTGACAGGAGAACAACACACCCAATGCTCTTGGCTCCCAAACACATAAACAAAGAGCTCGGTGATATGCAATGCTAATTTCCCCTGTCGTGATCGATTTTCCAAAAGAGGCCGACTTCATAACTTCAGCTCTCGACGCCAGCTTTGGCCCCTAGCAACAACAGGTGTGTGTCGCAGTCGGAGAGAGGGAGAGAGGGAGAGAGGGAGAGAGGGAAAAAGAGAAAGAGATAGAAAGCAGGAGAGAGGGATGGCAAGGCCAGCAGGAATAAATGTGTAGCCAGGGCACTCCTGCACAAAAGGATCCACTAGTGGCGAAACTCATTTGCTGTAGGCCATGGGCAATTTCACTGATAAAAGGCAAAAGATTTCTTTTTAAAGTGGCATTGCGCCTGACACATGCCTAATGCATGAGCAGCATGAGAGGCTTGATTTGGTTTGTTTTGTTTTTTTTTCGTTCGTTTTTTTTTTCTCTGCAGGCTTGGCCAGTCAGTGACAGTGAAGGCAAGTGGAGAGAAAGAGAGAGAGAGAAAGAGAGACAGAGAGAGGGAGAAAAAAAGAGAGAGTGTGTGTGTGATAGAGAGAGAAAGAGAGTTGAAAAATGGCTCCCTCGCTCTCAACAGCTGGAGTCGGGGCTGAAGCGTTCTGTGCAGGTGGTTTTCAAATTCAGCCCCACTATTGCCCACCGCCCCCCCCACCCAGCCCCCACTCCCTCCCCCTTTCTCTCTTGCGACTTCTGTTGCTCTTATGGAGCTAGGCTGAGCATTTGTGTGTGTGCGTGTGTGCGTGTCTGTGTGTGTGCACGTGCACATGTGCGTCTGTGTGTGTGTGTGTGTTGTGTGTGTGTGTGCACGTGTGTGTGTGTTTGTGTGTGTGGTGACCCTTTTTTCCCAGTCAAGGGGGAGGGGGTAATGGAAAGCGAGGTCTGGAAAGGGCTGTTTATTTAGGAAAATCCACATTGAGCGCTCCACGATGAAATGTTTTTAGATATTATGCGACTTTAGTTTCCTTCAGTTTCTCTCCTCCTCTCTTTCTCTCTCTCTCTTTCTCTCTTTCTCTCTTGCCCTCTCTATCCATCCATCCATCCCCTCTCTGTCTTACTCTTTTTCATTTGTGTAGTATGAGAAAGTGTGAGAGAAAAGGAACAGAGAGAGAGAGTGAGAGAGAAGAGAGAGAGAGAGAGAGTTTTTCCGGGCTTGCATATTCCACTAGGTCGGTGAGCATCTTTGTGTGTGTGTGTTTGAATTTTCCACCTGGTCATCCAGTGGGTCGCTGTGCATGTTTTTGTTCATGTGTGCCCTAGATTTTTTAGGCAGCTCGTAAAGCCATTCTGCTGGGTTTGGTTAGCGCCGGGAGTTCAGTCCCAGGTGGAAGCTTCCACTGGCATAATGGGTTAACTGTTTAAGCAGACACAGGCACATGTGTGTTTGTGTGTGTGTGTGTGTGTGTGTGTCTGTGTGTGTGTGTGTGTGTGTGTGTGTGTGTGTGTGTGTGTGTGTGTGTTAAATTTGGGAGTATGTCTATGTGTCTAGTTGACTTTGTTATGTTTGTGAAATACTTGCATGTGTTTGTGTATGTGTCATGCTGTGTGTGTGTGTGT
>CM059271.1:8658995-8668995 GCA_030347295.1 Setipinna tenuifilis | reverse complement strand
CGTGCGAGTGTGTGCGTGAGTGTAAGTGTATCTGTGTGAGTGTGTGTGTGAGTGTGTAGGAGTACGGAAATGTGCAGAAAGAAGAAGAAGCTCAGTGCAGTGATTGTCGCGGACCCCAATTGTGGCACTGAAATGAGCGCTGTGATCCAGCTGTAGCTTGGGTCTGGGCTAAATTGCCAGGGACAGAAACAGCGCGAGTGACTCGGCTCGGTCCGGCGCAGCCCAGCCCGGCCCAGTCATTTGTATCCACACACACACACACACACCACCTGCAGGACGCGGACACACACACAAAAGAGGCACCAGGACAACAGCTGAGAGAGAAATTCCCTCAGGCAATGTCTCGGCCCCTTTCTCTTCTCTTCTCTGTTCTCTTCTCTTGTCTTTTCTTTCTCTCCCATTCTCTGTTGCTCTCTTCTCACTCTCACCTGTTTTCTCTCTGTTGTTTATCTCTCCCTCCAGCTCTTTTCCTCACTCCCTCAATTTCTCTGTCTCTCTTTCTCCCTCTGTCTTTCTCTTTCTCTCTCTCTCTCCCTTTCTTTCTGTCTCTGTCTCTCTCTTTCTCTCTAAGTCTCTCTCTCACACCATATTTGCACAGATCATAAGTAGGAAGCTGGAGGAGAATCACATGCAGCGATATTGGGCGATGATCAGAAATAATTTCACATTCATAATTTCTGACTCCCTTGGCTGTTGCATGCAGGGAAGTTGTAGGAGGAAGTGTGTGTGTATGGTCTGTGTGTGAGTGTGAGTGTGTGTGTGTGTGTGTGTGGGGGGGGGGGGGGGGGGGGGGGCGATCTGGGTGTGTTCTGTACAGAGGAGATAAGACAGAAAAGGGAGACGAAGAGAGGGATTGAGTTTTTCACGGCAGGCGGGAAATGGAGGAGGGAGAGAGAGAGGGAGGGAGGAGAGGGAGGGAGGAGAGGGAGAGGGTGGCGGAGGCTTTAGGATGGATTGTAGCAGTAGAGACGAAAAGAGAAGGGCAGAGAAGGGAAAGAGAATCGAACTGAAGAGAAGAGAGCAGAACTGAAGAGGGGGGTGAGGGGTGTGGGGGGGGTCAGAACAGCCCTGGAGGGAAGTGTCAGATGCGTATGAATGTCAACAAACAAAAGACAGTAACCTGATGCTCAGACAATTCGGTGCTTAATCCCTCCCTCGTCTTTCTCAAATGAAGACAAATGCAGAAACACACACACACACACACAGGATGATACATAGACAAAATCACACACACACACACACACACACACACACACACACACACACACACACACACACACACACACACACACAAACACACACACACACCCTAAGCCAAACTGAAAATATCCCATATACATAACACATAACTACAGCACAGCAACAGGCATACATACCAATGCTTCAAACTTGTTGTCGGGCAGCACCTGGCTACGTCCCATATCTCCATGCCCCCCATCCCCCATCGACCCCCCCCCGACCCCACACCCCACACCACCCCACCCCACCCCACCTACCCCAGGCAGGCATGGAGGCCAAGCCAAGCCCAAGCCCAAGCCCAGGCCCAGGCGACAGCCAGCAGCCGATGGCCCATCGATCAGCCTTATCTCCCCCTTCTGCTGGCCTCCAGCCCCGGAGCCCCATCGACCCGTGCATGCGTTAGCCAGAGTAGATGTGGCTGCGGCTCGCCCCCATAATGAAAGGCAACGGCAGACGCGGGCAAACAGAGAGAAGAAGGGATTAAGAGGGACGAGAGGGGGAGTAGAGGGGAGGAGGGAGGGAGGGAGGGAAGGAGGGGTAGGCAGGGAAGGGGAGAAGTAGACAGATTACGGGAAGGTGAAAAAGAGTGTTTGTGTGTGTCTGTAGGAGAGAGAGAAACAGAGATAGAGAGTAATAACAAGAGAAAGACAGAAGTGGAGAATGTCACAGAGATTGGCAGCAACTCGAGAGAAAGAGTGGAATAGGGGGAACGAAGCGCAGTCTTAGAGAGAGCAGAATTAGAGATGGCAGAGGGAGTGCCAGTATGGAGCAGAGAAAAAGAGAGAGAGACAAAGAAAGAAAGAAAGAAAGACAGAACAAAAGAACGAAGGATAGAAAGGGGAGTGTGAGAGGGAAAGAGAGAGAAATAAAGTAAGAAAGAAAGACAAAGAAAGAGAGAAAGAGAGAGCGTGAGAGAAAGAGAAGCTGAGCTGCCTTGCTCAGTGGAAGCCCAGCGTGATCCCCCATTAAGACGGCTAATCAGCAGCCATGGAAGAGTACCAGCCGCCCATCACCACATCTCCTGCACACCTTCCTCCCTCCCTGCCTCCCTCTCCCTGCTTCTCTCATTCGCTCCCTCCTACCCTCCCTCTCTCTGCTTCTCTCTTTCACTCCCTCTCTCCTTCCCTACATCCCTCCTTCCCTCCTTCCCTGCATCACTCCACCCACGAAGGCCACAGACCTCTAACCTGTTAAAAAATTGAGAGATAGTGAGAGAGATAGAGGAAGAGGCAAAGAGAAAAAGAGACAGAAATAGTAAAGAGAAAGAATGAGGAAGAGAGAAAGGCAGAGGGAGAGGGAGAGAGAGAATGACAGAGACAGAGAGAGAGAATCACGGACATCCAGGAACATCAAGTCTAGTTCGGTGAAATTAGAACATTTAATTAGGAAATGTATGTAAACAAGCTATGGTGAAGACAAACCTGCAAGCCATTGGAATCAGCCGTTAATCAGCTGTCAAAATGGTGTACAGTAGTTGTGATTCCCTAAAGGAGAAGCAAAGCAGAGATTACAAATTAAAACTTGATGCTGCGCGACTGGGATTCTGCTTATACAAAAAACACCATCAGGTGCCTGATTTCAGTGGCATTCAGTTGGGCTGCAGTTTTGTTTCCACCTAGCTAGCTAGAATCATTGCCAAGGGGGAGAGAGCTCCAAGTTCCCGGATGTCCACAGTTACCAAGAGCACAAATAACCCTCCCAACCCCCCCATCCCCCTCTCACCCCCTGCCTGCCCCAGGATGCCCTCTGCTGTGGAGGGGGCCCGCGGGCAATAATGGGAGGAGGAGGAGGAAGAGAGATGGAGTGAGCGAGAGTGGAAGGAGGGAGGAAAGAAAGAGAGAGAGAGAGGCAGAAGACTGGTAGGAGGAGGAGGGCTACAGGACAATTAGCCCCCTAAGGAGACTGGTGGGCGGCCTGGGCAGAGCAGATTACCATGCAGGAGTGTTGGGGCATGATGGAGAGCCTGTGTCACTGGCATACACACACACACACACACACTCACACAGAAATGAACACAACAGATGTGAAGTGCTACACACAGAGATTCACATACACACACACACACACAAATACACACATACATACTCACATATGCAGAGAGAAAGGAAAACACCACAGATGTAAACACACAAGTGCAACACAAAAACACACACACACACACACTTTCACACACACACACAAAATGCATTCTGATGCAATCACACATACAACTCACACAAACTCTAACAAACACTCTTCAGTTAACACAACAACAAACACACAAACACACACACAGACACACACACACACACAGACAAGTGCTTAGATCAGTCATGCAAAATTCAGCAGTGCTCCCAGGAAGCCGACAGCGCTCAGCTGAACTGGAGGCCAAAGCAGTCGGGGTCGTGTGTGTGTGTGTGTGTGTGTGTGTGTGTGACTGGCTTCTGTAATGAGCCATAGCCAGGCTGCTTCTGTAAGTTGTTTTTACCATGCCTGCAGCGCTGTAGTTAAACCATGTGTTACTGGCTGATATTTAGCCATTTACAAGGGGGCTTTCTGGAGAATATACCAGGGGCCATTGTTGTTGGCGTATGTATAGCGGCGGATGTCAAGAGTTATGGGCTGCTGTGTGTATGTATGTGTGTGTGTCTGTGTGTGTGTGTGTGTGGATGTATGTGTGGGAGGGGGTTGCAGAATGTAACCCTGTGCATTATGTTAGCATCTAAGCATTGACTTTGCTGCACCGCTGTCAATAGTGTTGCATTGTTATGTGACTGCGGTCCATATTGCAGTCATGGCACGTGGCGTGGTGCTAGTGGAGCGATGCGATGGGGGGGATGGGGATGTGATGGGGTGGGATGTAAGGGGGTGATGGGGTGGGATGTAAGGGGGTGGGATGTGGGGGTGGGGTGGGACGGGATGTGGGGATGGGGTGGGGTGGGACGGGATGTGGCCGTATGCTGCCAGGTGTTATCACACACGAAGCGCTATCGCACCGCACTTAATGAGCAGTTCACAGGAGCCAAGGCTGCCACACACACACGCACACACACACACACACACACACACACACACACACATATACAAAAACAAGACATAAACATACACATAAAGTACACACTCCCATAAACTTAGACACGCATACACACAGATTAACAGAGACACATACACATACACGGATAAACAGGACACATACACACACACACACACACACACACACACACACACACACACACACACACACACACACACACATACACACACACAAGTGTGTTGCTGATTGACTGATGCAGTGAGAGAGGGGGCTGGGGTTGCGGAACACAGGCACGTGGACAGAGAGAAACTGCTAATGAGCAGGCAGAATGGCAATGCCAGTGAATGAGGGCCTGATCGAGCTGTGAAAGTGCAGAGGGCACACACACACAACACCGCACACACACACACACATACACACTGCACACACACCGCATACACACATACACACATACACACTGCACACACACACACACACACACACATACACAGACACAGACACACAACCACACACACAAACACACATGCCACACACACAAACACAAATGCCACACACACATATGCAAACATCCACAAAAGTACACACTCCCATAAACTAAGACAGACATACACACAGATTAACAGAGACACACACACACACTGATAAAGAGGGCACATAAACGCACACACACACTGCTAAACAGGGCACATACACACACACACAACTGTGCTGCTGATTAACACAGGCACGTGGACAGAGTAACACTGCTAATGAGCAGACAGCATAACAGTGCCAGTGAATGAGGGTCTGATCGAGCTGTGAAAGCAAGGACACACAGACACACACACACACACTCACACACACACACACACACACACAGACAGACACACACAATACAGAATGACATAAACACACACACACAAACACACAAATGCTAAGACACACATAAACATGCACACATCCACACAAACACACACACAAACACACATCGCCGCCTCAATGACAGGTCACAGCTCCAGCAGTGCAGCCAGGCTCCAGTCCCGGCAGCCAGGGCAGCCTTCGGGCCCCAGGCAGGAGAGGAGGACCGGGCCAGAGCAAGGGAGGGAGGGAGGGAGGGGTGGAGAGGCTGGGTGGAGGGTGGAGGGTAGGATGGTGGAGGGCCGGGCGAGGAGAGGAGAGGAGAGGCAACGCAACAGCTCTCCCCATCCCAGCACACGTGAGCAGCAGCAGGGCCAGGTCTGTGCCCACACACCTCTCTGTGTGCTCAACCAGCACCATGTCATTACACTGGCTGACAGCACAAGGTCAGAGAGAGAGAGGGAGAGAGGGAGTGGAAGAGAAAGGAAAGAACAACAGTGACAGGGAGAGGAGGATGAGAGGAAGGGAGGAAGAGGGAGAGGAGAGGGAGAGGAAGAATAAAATGGGTTAAAGAAACACTGAGCGTATCGGACAGAAGGGGACAGAAGGAGATGAAGAAAGGGGCACAGAACAAAGAGAATTGAAGAGCTAAAGCAAGACGGAGGAGAGGAGAGGAGAGGAAAGAAAGGGAGTGCAGTGCACTACACTTTCTGGTTTCTGGAAGAAGAAGCTGGTTAAGTGCCGTGATTTGAGGCGAGCTGCTTGGGTCAGTGGTTTGATGTGCTTCAGAGCTAATGAAGAGCAGACTCTGGCCCTGATGATGAAACACTGCACAGCCCCCCCCCCCCCTCCTTGATCATGGAGCTCGGCTACCGCAGAAAAGGAGCACACACACCCCCACCCCACCGCCACCACCCTCAAAGGTCTCTGGGGGCCACAGGGGGACATAAGTGGCCCTGGAGGTGGAGGTGGAGGGGTGGTGGTGGGTGGATGGAGTGCATATAGCAGACAGACCCACAGCTGATCAAACTCCATTTGATTAGTGAGCTTTCATCTGGGCCACTCTCTGGTCCTATTCAAACACAGCGCAGCCTGCCAGCGCCATCACACTGACACAAGGGCTGTCACACACACACACACACAGACACACTCACACACACACTGGCAGTAACACACACACACATATGCCTTGGCACCACCAGACACACACACGCTCACACACAGGCGCCCTCACACTCATGTGAACGTCATCACTCTTTGTGATGACACAAAACCACACACTAACTCATTTCCGCTGCTATGGCCACACACTCACTCTCTACCCCACACGCACACACAGACACACACTAACACACACACACGGGCACTCAGAAACACAGACACTACCCCCGGACCAGTCACACTGCAGCTGTCTGTAAACCAAACAGTGGAGTGGGGTGTGTGTTGGGCCCTGTGCTTGTGCAGTCAGCGCCACTCCCGTCCCAGCAGGCAGGCCTGGCCCCACGTCCTCCAGGGGCAGAGCTGTGGACACGGGCCTTAGCCGCAGGGCCGGGCTGGGCCAGGCCACAGCCCCTCCTCCTGTGTGAAGTGGACCAGAGGGAAGTGTCAGTGGGGGGGTTGGGTGGTGAGGGGGGCTGGGGAGTAGGGCAGCCCAGGAGGCTGTGGGCAGGCAGGGTCTTTGATCACTAGCCCCCCCCCCCACACACACACACAAACACACACACACACACACACCACACGCCTCTCTCCCTCTCCCCAAGGCCTGGGAGCACGAGTTGAATTGTGACAGCAGCATCCATTTGTGATGCATTATTGATGTGTTGCTTCTATTAGTTTGTGTGTGTGTGTGTGTATGTGTGTGAGAGTGTGTATGTGGTTTTTTTTTAGGTTGGCTTGTGTTGTGCAGTGTGTCAGTTACTGAAACATCAAAATGAGTGGGGAATTGAAAAAAAAGAAAGGTGAAAAAAGAAGTGAAGTGGGGTTGCTAGCACCCTGTAACAGATCTGTATTGTACTTTTTTTCCTTGCGGCAGCAGCCAATGAATTGCGGGTGCCATTTAGTTTTGTACGTGTGTGTGTGTTTGTGTGTGTGTGTGTGTGTGTGTGTGTCTCTCTCTGTATGTGTATGTGTGTGTCTCTCAGTGTGTGTGTGTGTGTGTGTGTGTGCCTGTGTGTGTATGTGTGTGTGTGTGTGTCTCTGTCTCTCCCTGCATGTGTGTGTGTCTGTGTATGTGTGTGTGTGTTTGTGCCCCTGTGTGTGTGTGTGTGTGTGTGTCTGTATGTGTGTGTGTGTGCCTGTGTGTGTCTGTGTCTGTTTGTGTGTGTGTGTGTGTGTTTGTGCCCCTGTGTGTGTGTGTGTGTGTGTGTGTTGGGTGGAGGACATTGTTAATGATCCTCCAAGTAGCCCATCCTGTCGGCGGCTGACGTGAATCAGGCTTTTGTGCCGACCGCAGAGGGGCCAATAAAAAGAGGGATGAGGGCAGACCAGCAAGAAAGAGAGGAAGGAAGGAAGAAGAGAAAGAAAGGAGGGAGAGGAAAGAGGCTCATCTTTGACTTTCTGCTGGAGAACTCATGTTTGCTTTAGGGCGCTGTGGGTGGATGGAGGTGGGGGGGTGGGTGGGGTGGAGAGTAGGGGTGAGAGGTGGAGAGTGCAGGCACTCTTTACATGTCTGTACTAAGGCCTGTGGGCTAATTTGTGCAGCCCATCCACCCACCTCACATCTGCATTAATCTTTACCCTTACACTTACCCTCACCCCTCCTCCACCATCACCATCATCAGCTCTGCTGTCAGGGCACCTGTGACCTGGGAGAGAGGGTCAGGAGGTCGAAGGTCAAAAGGTTCCGGCAGGCAGTTTTGATACGCCAGTCAGCAAACGGACATGGATGCGGAAGGGAAGAGGGTGGTGAGGGGTTGTGGTGGACAGGAAGGGAGGAGGGGTGAAATGGGAAGGACAGAAGAGAGAGCGAAAAAGACAGAGAGGGAGAGAGAGAGAGACAGAGAGAAAGAGAGAGAGAAAGAGAGAGAGGTAGGAAAAAGGTCAGACACACAAAAGCATCCCCTCCACCCATCAGACACACACCCACACACAAAACACACACATCCACCTCCACACTGCCGGAAGCAACATCCTGCATCAGTTTTCCTCAGAGATAGCTTCAAATCATAACAAAGCACTGGCAGGAGGGGGGTGTTTGTGTGTGCGGTTGGAAGGCGGTGGGGGTTGGGGGGGGTGGACTGGCATCAACAGCGTGCACTGGCCTTCTTCTTTCAACACTGGCCAATTAGATAGCATAGCTCTTCAAAACACAGGATGACAATATTTGTCTGCTTGGAGCTGTTGGACGTAATTAGTGAACTGGCTCAAGCCAGTTTCTCAACCCATCATTAAAAGGTTATTGGATACGGTCAGCGGTACATGGAGTACAGCAAGGCTGCTGGTGCCTCTGAAATTTTCAGCGGAGAAAATGTAAGGTCTGTGTTGGTGCTGGCAGCCATTGCAACAGAGTGTCCCTTGTATATTCTTTTTTTTTTTCGTAGTGGGGAGAGAACAGAGAACTTCTGAACCGGCTATTTTGTTTGCCTACAAGGCCGTCCTCGTTAGTATTCCAAATTCAGGTTGTGTGTCTCTTTCCTTCCCTGACTTTTCTGGCGAGCGGAGAGAAAAGCCAACGTTTATTTTCCTCAGCAGTCTTGGCATGTCCAATGTCAGACGTGGGGCTTATTGGACAGGCTCCACAATTCATCCACACCGTATCCAAATGTTACACTCCACTCTGCTTAAAGAGTAAACAGCTCTCCATCGATCCAATAAAGTAGCGAGCAGCAAGACCTGCCTGCCGTGAGTCATCAAATAGCCTTATCCTACCCCTTCCATTTAAGCGAAGTAATTTCGATGATCTTGGACTTTTTGTCAGACCGCACGCAGCTCTCACTTTGGAAAAAAAAAAGAAAAAGAAAAAAAAAAACAGATCAATAAGCCTGAAATTGCTGTGGCCCTGCTGCGCATCTCATTTCTGCAAATGGCGAGAGACACACACATACACGCGAGAGCACACACAGGCACCGAGTGTCCAACGCTTATCGGCCCCAGGGCCCCCTTTTCGATAGGCTCAACACGTGGACCTCAGCGATAAATTCGCCCGCACCGAAAGAACAAAACAGAAAAAAGCTCCCCACTGAGACACTGTGTTTTGTTATCTGGGATGATAAACAGAATTTGACATTTGATGCACACTTAGAATTCCGTGCCTTTCGCTCTCAAATCAGCAAACATTATCAAGGTCCTAATTTCCCTTTTTAATCGACAGGGACAGGTGCGGCATAGTGATTAGGCTGGATCTGTTGAAAAGCAGGGCGCACACTGAGCTGAATAGCGATGGAGTGAACTTTTGTTTTCTGTAGGTTTTTCTTCTCTCCTCTGAGAACCTTTTGCCTGTGGTATCATAATAACGCCTTACGAGCGCCTTAGACCGAAATTATAATTACAAACACATTCTCTCTGCTCGCCTACGCAGGGGCCGTACAGGAGAAAACAAAAGAGACACACCGGCTTTTGTGCCTGACACAAGCAGCAGTGAATGATCCTGATGTTGGTCGGGGAAGGGGGGGGGGAGGATGTTGAGTTGAGACTCCTGCTGTTATATGGTGGACACTCTCACGGGCAGTTTGCCATCGGCAGTCTGTATGAAGGCCACTGCCAGTGAGCTGAATTTACCGTTATACTGCCGTGATGGAGCTTTAACAGCCAAACCTGGTGCTGGTAGGCAGGAGCTAATAAATGGGCTTTTTATAACATGTGCTCTTTTGTCTCTTTCTCTTTGTTTTCTTAGGCTTCAAAGTGGGGGTCTGGTCGGTCTCTCTTCGGTGTCCCTGGCTACCATCGTCCACTCAACCTCGTCCAATCAGAAGA
>CM059271.1:8651495-8653995 GCA_030347295.1 Setipinna tenuifilis | reverse complement strand
CTCTCTCTCTCTCTGGTAGTTCTACCTTTTGTACACTTTCTTCTCTCTATTTTTTCTCCTTTCTGCCAGTCAAACTGTCTGCCTATCCCCTCTGCAGGCATCTCCCGCTGTGTGTGTGTGTGTGTGTGTGTGTGTGTGTGTGTGTGTGTGTATGCGTGTATGTGTGTATGATTGCGTGTGTGTGTGTGTGTGTGTGTGTGCGTGATTGCGTGCTTGTACTGCATGTGTGGGTAAGAGTGTTTATTCATTTTGTTGTGTTAATCCACTTCTAGCATTTCCTCCCGTCTGCAGTGGCACTCCCCCGCTCGACATCTCCCAGCGTCCCTCTCCACCACTCCCTCACGTAATCTACAGCAATTACAGCCAACGCTCACTCTCCCTCTCCCTCCCTCCCTCCCTTCATCCCTCCCTCCCTCCCTCTCTTTCTGTCTCTCTCTTTCTCTCTCTCTCTCTATTTATCTCCTCTATTCCCTTCCCTTTTTCCCTTCCCACTCTTTCTCCACCTTCTCTTTGCTCCCTTTCTTTTCTCCTTTCTTTCAAACTCCCTTTACCCCCCCCACTGGACTACAGCTGTATACATCCCCCTCTCAGTTCTCCTTCGATCCCACATTGTTTGCCTTTCAAAGTATCTCACTGCCAAAAAAGATGCAACTCTGTGAGTTTGTTTTTCTTTGTGAGGGCGAGAAAATGGTGTTAGTGGCGGTGTTTGTATCGTGGCTTGAGCGATCTTTTGTGTGTGTGTGTGTGTGTGTGTGTATGCGTGTGTGCCTCTCTGTAATATATTTTTTGTCTCCATGTTACTGCTTCAAAGAGCTTAAAATAGACCTTTAATTACAGCAGTGTGTTGAGCTGTGCAGTGGTTATGAGCTATAAGCAGAGTCTGGCTGTATTTATAGTAAATCTGTCTCTGAAAGGAGCCGTAGAGCAGCGCAGACACACACTTGTACACACACACACACACACACGCACACACACACACACACACACACACATGGACAAACATCAGAGCCGTTCTAAGTGAGTCCAGCTCCACGGCTCAGTCTGGTCCCACCCCAAACACACACACACACACACACACACACACATAGACACACACACAGGCGGGGAGTAACACAGTCACACTCTTGACCCTGTGCTTTTGAAACCTTCATCTCTCATTTGGGTCAGCTGCAGAGGTGTACCCATCATCTCAGCAGGGAGAGGGAGGTTGTCCTCTGACGACCCGACACACCTCTTTTCCTCTGTCAGAGCCACACATCTGTTTCACTACTCTGGCCTATTTTTGGGTCTCTGCTCTCCTCTCGTCTCTTTGTGTCTCCTTCAGCCATCCATCCTACTCTCCTCTCTTCTCCTCTCCTCTCTCTCTTCTCCTCTCCTCTCTTCTCCTCCCCCTCTCCTCTCTCTTTCTCTTTTTGTGCCTCTTTCATCCATCCTTCAGCGTCAAAGTCGGGAGGGCACTATTTCTTTTTCACTTTGTTGTTTTTTCTGTCTTTCTTTCTTTCTGCACCACTCTTTCGCTGTTGCCTCCTCTCACTCCTTCCTCGCTCTCTCTCTCTCTCTGTCTCTCTATCTCTCTCTCTCTCTCTCTTCTTTATTCCTGACTACTCCCACGGCTGTTCCTCGCCACCACCACCACGCCGCTCTTGGCTGCTGCTCTTTTGTACGAAATGCAAGGAACACAAAAGGGATCTCTCATTTATCACCCCCTTACACACACACACACACACACACACACACACACCCATATACACACACACACACACACACACACACACAAACACACACACACGTGTGTACGCGTGCGCACCTTCCCCTGTTCTCCAAAGTGTGCACCAAAGTCTCAAGGCTGCCCCTCTGTGGTGGCATTAAGTAAATACACCCCCATTACCCCTCCTTCTCCTTATAGCTGATATGTAATTGACATCTGCGCTGAGCAATAATTAACAATGACTCCCAACAAGCAGAGCCAGTGTCTCTGTGTGACTACGGCACAACACTTGAGATGGTGAGCAGGTAACCAGAGGCATTCCGCAGGCATATGCATATGTATGTGTGTGGGTGTGTGTGTATGTGTGTGTATGTGTATGTGTAGTCCCTCTGTACGTGTGTGTGTGTGGGAGGTGTGTGTGCGTGTGTGTTTGAGTGTGTGTCTTGCCATGCTAGCTGTCTGTGAAGCCAAGCAGATGTGCGTTGCTTTCCTCCAGGGACATTGCTTGCTTTCTTCTGCTCCCCTCTCTTCTTGGCGCAGGCTGCACTCTAATATTAATACACTGCTGTTCTCTGGGTAATAACCGGTTCCACACTGATTCCCTGTTTTCACATTCTCTTTCCTATTGCTGTCTCTCTCAAGCCTAGGGCGATCACTCTCTCCCTGGCTCTCTTTTTTTTCCGCCCCTCTCTCTTTCAGTCTCTTTCTCTCTTTGTGTCTGTCTGTCTCTCTCTCTCTCTTACTGTCTCTCTCTCTCTTATACTGCATATCTTCCTCTTCCTCTGTTCTCCG
>CM059271.1:8568995-8646495 GCA_030347295.1 Setipinna tenuifilis | reverse complement strand
GTTGGGCCGCGATTATGATCACAGAGGCGGGCAGTCAAATGATGAATGTTACAGCACCAGCAGCCTCACTCTGTATTAAAAGCGGCACAAAAGCATTTTTTTCCCCCTTCTTCTCTCTCTCCTATTTCTCCCTCTCCCTTATTCTCTCTCTCTCTCTATCTCTCTCTCTCTACCTCTCTCTCTCTCAATCTATCTCCTCCTCCCGTCTCTCCCTGCCACTATCTCGCAGTGTCTCCATGTCCGGCCCTGCTATGATGAATAGCTGAGAAATTATCATTATGCCTCAGGCCTGAAAGAGCCACCGCCAACGTGCCACCGTAAAATCTAATTAATAGCAATTGAAACAGTGAATGCCAATGAAATCACGAAAATCTAGTTACAGTACCCCAAGTCTCACTCTCTTTTTCCTCATCTCTTCTCTCTCTCTCTCTTTCTCTCTCTCTCCCTCTTTATTTTCTTTCTGTCTCTCTTTTTTCCCTCTGTGTGTCCCTCTCTCAGGGGCGATGTGGACGTGTCGGCTGTGTGTCAGTACCAGATTGAGGACATGAGGAGGGTGTTCAACGGACCTTATAAGGAATTCCAGCAGGTTTCTGGGCGCTGGACTCGATACAGAGGCACCGTGCCCAGCCCCCGGCCAGGAGCCGTGAGTCCACACATATACACACACACACACATACAGACACACACATACACACACACATGCACACATACAGACACATACACACACACACATGCCCACAGACAGACACAAACATGCACACACACACACACATACAAACTTTAACAAACACACACACACACACACACACACACACTCTAGAACACACATACACTCACATATGCACACAGACATGCACACATTCACGTGCGCATGTGCAGACACACACACACCACACATACACTCACATGTACACACTCCTGTACAGGCACACAAACACACACATACACACACACACACACTAATGGCCAAATCTAGGGAGAAATGTTGTTTACAAAACTAGAAGCATAGTAGTGTTTTCATATGTGTATCTGTACATAGAAACGTGCTGTCACTGATATAGTGTGCTCCCTTTACACCTGTGTCCTTATAAAGAAAGAGGGAACGAAATTGGGGATAAAAAAGTATGAGAGGGATAATGCCATGCTAATGCTAATATTCTATTTTTGCACTTTCACTGGAAACCGCTTAATCTCAGAGGATTTAATTAACGATACGGTGATTCAGCTTTACCTTCAGCCACCTCTTGTGTGTGCTGCTGAATTTGGGAATGTCATCAGCAGGGCTGTACATTCAAACAGTTCGGCAGCTGTAGAAATCCTGCCTTATGAGTGTTTGTTGAAGCAGGGCTTACAGGACAGCCAGTCATTATTACTATGTAAAACCCAAACAGGATGACCACGACCCCTCGAGATCCCGAATCACCCCAGGAGAAATTTATTTTGCAATAATGAGACGCTGTACTTTAATCCTGCTCATTGCACGCCATTTTTCAAAAACAAAGAATCAGTAATTGGATGAAGAATATTCATTCTGAAAAGAGCTTTCCCACCAGACCAACTTAAGCCCCCATACAAACCTGCTGTAGTCCATTAGAGCTGTATAGGTTTGCAGCATAACAGAAGCCGGTTGCCATTGGCAACAGTCTGGTGTATATAGTTCAATAGGCCCATAATTCTGAGTTGACGCACCTCCATGTGCCTTTCGTGGCCTTGCCTGCATTGGGTAGTCGGTAGAGGTTTAAGATTTGAGTTTGAAATTGAATTAAAGTGCGCCGGCATAAAATTGAATTTACAAAAAAAAGAACGAAAGAAGAAAAAAAACAAAAGGATTTTATGCAAAGGAAACAGCCACAGCTTAGAGAGTATGCCAAAGCTCCACCTCAATGGCTGCTTGAGGAGAAAGGCCAGCAGACAGCCTGTGGTGGTGGAGACAGGGAAATGTCTGCTGGGAGAGGCCTTTGGTGTGGAGTGTTTTTGAAGCAAATCATTTATTCTTCATTAATTAGTCAAACCTAAAGCTTAGAGCTGCTGCTAGAATGTCTGAGTGCGAATTAGAATCACAGTAAGCAGTGATGGAGAGCAATGAAAGCTATTTTTCAGTGCGCTCATAAGGAGCCATGCACAAATGTAGCAACTAGAGGTACTGAAATATAGATGATTGCAACATAATTTTTCCTTCAACAGCGTACAGCATGAGCTCCACACACAAACACGTTCACCCTCATAATTCATGAATGAGACTAAAAATTAAAATTGTTGACGGAATGCCTCCTACACAGCGCCATGCAGTGCCACGCTCATTTCATTCCTCCTCTCTCCTTTTTTTTCTCTTTTTCTCTATTTCTCTTTCTCTCGCTCCCCGCCCCTCCTTCCTGGGCTCCTCGGTGTGTATGTGTGTGTGTATATGTGTCTGTGTGTGTGTGTGTGTGTGTGTGTGTGTGTGTGTGTTTGCATGGCATGCAGTGCATCACCAACTGGCACAGGGAGAACAACTACAATAGCACCCTGCTGCTCCCAGACACCACGCTGAACTTCGCCAAGAGCCACCCGCTGATGGAGGACGTGGTGGAGGCCCAGCCCCTGCTGCTCAGCAAGGGCGTCAACTTCACCCGGCTGGCCGTGGACCGGGTCAGCGCGCTGGACCAGCGCCAGCACAATGTGCTCTTCATCGGCACCGGTAAGCTGCATTGGATTGGTGGGGTGGAGGGGTGATTTGTGTGGCTGTGAATGCTTACGTGTGTTTTTGAGGGGATGCACGTGTATACACACCTGTAGACACACACACACACACACATACACACGCACACACACACACACACACACACACACACACACACACACACACACATATGCATGGATGGACATGCAAGGACCACAACACATCAGACCCATCTTATTTCTAGACTCTCATGCACAATTACAATCACACACAAGCATGCACGCACCTCACATGCATGCACACGCACACCAACACACACAGGTTGATCCTGTGCTACACATGCCTGTGTGTGTGTATGCATAAATGCACACTCACATTTACATGTACACACACATGCATAGAAAGATAAGTAAGAAGCAATTTGTTAGACCCATCTCTCCTCCCAGCCTCATAAGAATATGCATTTACACAGAAGCACGGACACACACACACACACTCTTACACACACACACATCATCTATACTTTATACACATTGACACACAAACACACACACCACCTACACCGTACCTGCTTAAACATGCACATCACAAGTGCAAATGTTTACAAACGCTCAGCGCCTCGGCATCACCCTGGGCTCCCACACCTCCCGCCCATAATGAGCCTCTTGCTTCGTTAAGCATTCATCTCAGCCCTCCTTAGGAAGAAGGCAGCCCTCACCAGCCAACCAACCACCACCACCACCACACCACCACCACCAGCGCTCCACCGCTCCACCTCCCCACCTCCACCCTCTTCCACCCACAATCCCTCACACTCCAGTGTGACAGCCGTGAATATTAGTGACACTCGGGCACTGCTGTCGAGTCTGGCACACATTCTCTGTCACCGAGCGAGCCGACTTGCTTGAGAGCGCAGGGCCCAACAGGCGTCCCCCCTTCACGGCAGGACCGGCACCGCAGCCAAATGGCAGCTCTGGGTGTGATTAGCTATTAAGAGAGAGCCTGACAGCCCATGCATTGCAAGAGTGGGGGCGGGGGCGGGGGGGCAGGGGGATCTGTGATGGCTTGTGTGTGTGCATGTGTGTGTGTGTGTGTGTGTGTGTGTGTGCACATGGTAGCATCTGTGTATGTATGTGTGTATGCATGTGCAAGCATTTGTGTGTGTGTGTGTGTGTGTGCGTATGTGTGTGTGTGTGTGTGTGTGTGTGGGTGTGTGTGTGTGTGTGTACATGCAAGCATCTGTGTATGTGTGTATGTGCACATGCAAGCATCTGTGTGTGTGTGTGCGTGTGTGTGTGTGTGTGCACATGCAAGCATCTGTGTATGTGTGTGTGTGCACGTGCAAGCATCTGTGTGTGTGTATGTGTGTGTGTGTGTGTGTGTGTGTGTGTGTGTGTGTGTGTAAGTGGGTATGTGTGTCTGTCAGCTCAGAGATTATGACAGCAGGGGAACAGATACCCTGACATCATACCAGAAGAGCAGAGAGAAAGAGAGAGACACATAGAATGATGAGAGGAAGAGTGTTAGAGAGGAGGAATCGGGGAAAGAAGAGGAGAGAAGGGAATAGACAGAATCGTAATGGTGGTGGAGATGCAGACAGAAAGATGAGGGCTGCAGAAGTGAAAGATAGAGTGGGTTAAAAAAAGGGACGATTGTGATGGGGGGAGAATAGACGAGTGCAGAGATGCGTGATGCGTTTTGCGGAGTGGCAGAGAGACAGGTCGGTCCCCCCCCGCTGCGTTTGTGACGCTTCTCTGTAGTGTAGCGCCTCCCCGCAGTGTGCAGGGGTCACACACTCACATTATCCGTGACAGGTCGTCCGCCAGGGCGCTGGGTGCGGGGCGGGCGGGCAGACAGAACAAACACACGCGGCTCTCGCCAGGACGCGGCACAAAAGGTCAAAGAAGCGGCCCTCGATTCCACCGCACGCCGCAGAAACAATGTCTGCTAACCTTCCAACGTGGCGCAGCACAGATTTGAGGAGGCAGCCCGTCGTTTTAAAATGTAACCACAGTAACACAAACCTCTGTTTTTCTCGTTCCCTCACTTTTGCTCTCTCTCTCTCTCTTTCTCTCTCTCTCTCTTATCCCTCTCTCCCTCTTTTTCATTTTTTATCTGTCCTTCTCGCCCCAAATCCTTCTTATCCGTTTTTTCTCCCCCTTTTGTTTACACCCTGTCCTTGCTTTTTTCCACCCATCCTCTCCTTTCTTCTCCAACCCACCCCCCAACCCACCCAACCCCCTGTCCTCTCTCTTTTCTCTTTTCTCTCTGCTCCTCTCATCCCTGTTCCCAGCGGACGGGTGGCTTCAAAGGGTTGTAATCCTGGGCACCGAGGCCCACGTGATTGAGGAGATCCAGCTGTTTGATTCCCCGCAGCCTGTGGACAGCCTGGCCATATCCCACTCCAAGGTAACACGAGCTGTTCATCAAAATGGCCACAGACTCCGGCCATGCCGCTCTGGTCTGGCCGATCTTATTTTGATCTGTCTGCGAATTAAATCGGGGCTTTTTGGTGCCGTCGCGCTGTTAACAAGCTTTGGCCCGAAGCAGAACACAGAATAGCAAAACAAAATGTCAGTGTAATTGAAAATGATGATCCCATTATCTCTGTCTGTCTTGCTCTGACACTTTGTTTGTGTGTTTGTGTGTGTGTGTCTGTGTGTTTGTGTGTGTGTATGTGTGTGTGCGCATGTGTGTGTGTGTCTGTCTCCTCTTCTCTCTTTCTAACCCCCTCTAAAATCCTCCCCTCCTCCCTAATTTCTCTAATTCCTACTTTCCGGCCTGTCCTTCGCTCTGGTGTTTTATTTCTATCTCCCCCCACTACAACTGTATTCCCTTACTCCCAACTCTCCCTCCCCCTCCCCCTCCTTTCCCTTTCTCCCTTTCTCCCTGTTCGTCTTTCCGTATCTTTCCTTCTTTCCCCCCTCTTCTTCACTCTCTCAGAAGTATTTGTACATTGGCTCGAGCTCTGCGGTTCTCCAGCTGCCCTTGGCCAACTGCAGCCGCTACCACTCTCAGCCAGACTGCCTCCTGTCCAGGGACCCGTACTGCGCCTGGGACAGCGAGGGCCGGGCCTGCGTCCGCATCGACCTCCACCGCGGGTGAGTGTGTGTGTTAGCCGGCCCCTGCGGCTCCATCTACGTCTCCGGCGCCAGCTCCCATTTCCGCCATCCGCTATCCCGATCTATCCCGGCCAGTAGGCAGTCGGTAGTCGGCACCGGCCCCGCGCACCTTTAATCATTGACTGGCAGGGCCGATAGCCAGCAGTCGCGTACCTAATGCCCGGCACTCTCTCATTCTCCCTGACAGGTCGACCGCCACGCTGACACAGGACCTCATGCTGGATAGATTCAGCCGAGGCAAGCCCAAGTTTGACAAGCCCGTCTCCATCCCCAGCCCGGGTAAGTTTGCCCCCTGCTGGCCCGTGGGCGACACTGCGTCTGTTTACTGTCGTTTGCCAATGAGAGAGCCGTGAGGCTGAATATTAACGCCGCATATGAATTGCCGCATTAGCATTGAATATGAATTGAATATTAACACTGAGTGTGCGCTGAACATGCTTCTTGGAATATGAATTAAATATTAACTTTGGAAATGATTATTGTGAGAATGAATACTAAAGCTCGTCTCCCCCTCTTCCTCTTCCCCCTGCTGACTTTTCCACCTGCAGAGCACTCCAGGCTAAGGAACGTGACCGTGGTTGTCGGCTCCGACCTCGTGCTCCCTTGCCACCTCGTGTCCAACCTGGCCCAGCCCTCCTGGTTCCTCAACGACAGGGAGCTGCTGCTGGGCAATGAGGGCAGCTCGGGGGCTCGTTTCGACCGCGCCCTGAAGGCCCTGGTGGTGCCCGAGGCCGGCTCCCACCAGGCAGGTCGCTACGTGTGCTACTCGGAGGAGCAGGGCGTCAAGTTCCAGACGGAGCGCTACCAAGTGACGGTGGTGGCCAGCCTGCCGGTCTTCATGGAGGCCCGCGCTCCAGACGGCAGCATGGGGCTGTTCTGGGTGCTGGTCATCACCCTGGGGGTGGCCTGCCTGCTGCTGCTCATCGTCGCCCTCTACCTGCGGCGCCGGCTGAAGCTGGCCCTGGGCAAAGGCGCCGAGATGAAGCCCTTGGAGAGCACGCTGGTGTACCCCATCACGCTCCCCAAGGAGCCGCCCACGTTCGTGCCCAGCAAGATGCCCAACGATGAGGACCGCTTCTGGGAGACGGGCGCAAACTACTACTACTCGGACGGCTCGCTGAAGATCGTGCCGGGCCACGCCATGTGCCCGGCAGCAAGCTCCTCGTCCCCCAGCGCCATCCCGGGACAGCCCATCCACTCCCCCAGCCGCCTCAGCCTCACCAGCATCCGCAACTCGGGCACCAACGGATACATCCGGCTCAACCTGAGCACAGCCGGGGAGGAGAGGAGCAGCGGGGGAGGAGGCATCACCAGCGGAGGTGGGGGTCTGGGCACTGGCGGGGGCCTGGGTGGGGGTCTCAGCGGAGGTGGGAACGACTATTCCAGCCCCTTCAGGGAGGAGCTGCGCCGGACCCTCCAACAGAGGAGCGTCCTGCCCGACGCAAACCCGGAGGAGTCCTCCGTGTAAGGTGTGGCTCCTCCTGGGAGCAAAGGCAAGCGGACGGACGGACTAGCCCAGCAAAGTGACCTACCTCCCTCCTGGATGGAGACTTCCTTCCTCTTCTCTCTTACTCACTCACTCAGTCACTTCCCTCTCTCTCTCTCTCTCACTCAATCACACTCAAGACTCAACCCTGCCTCCCTTCCCCTCTCTTGCTCTCCCTCTCTGCCAACGCTTGTTCAGCTCAACGTGACTTTTCTTGGCAAACTTCACAGTGCTGTCCCTACAGGCTGTACTCCAAAACCTGCTTCAGTCTCTCCTTCTGTCTGCTCACACAGACTACAAACTACAGCTCCATTAAAGCCTGCTTCTCTGCTAAAGTGACATGTTGCCACCTCCCACCGTGACTACAAGACCCTTCGTGCAATTTTTTTTAACACGTAGTGTAAATTCTGTATCTTAAAAAAAACAAAAAAAAACACTGCAAGTGGCAACCTGTGAAATTGCACCTTGAGCATGTCACATCCGGTTTAGTGTTAAACGGCACTTGTGAAGACTGAATAAATACATTGAGCCAGCCAGCCGGACTTTGACCAGGAGCTGAAATGCTCTAGCAAGCTGAGAGAAACACTGTTGGACGGCCTTGTCTCTTTTCTTGTAGGAGGACGAGGGCTGATTAAATTTGCTTGCTGCACTCTCACCGCCATTAAAGTACAGTTTTTTTGCCTTTAGTGAGCAGAGTCAGAGAGTGAGCTTACAGGATGAAGCGCGAAAAAAACTCAGACTAAGCAAGACGACAATCACGCGCACCTCCCCCAGGACAGATCTGGTGAGGGCTGCACAGAAAATAGAGAGAGGAAGAAAAACAAACAAACAAACAAAAAACAAGTGAGCTGTGTAAGGAAAGTGTAATAAAGACTTGCAAAAATGAAGGACTTAAAGTTTAGACTTTTCTCAAAAGCTCATTTAAACCATTTTTTTCCCTCGTTGTGTTTTTTCCTCTGAGAATGTTTTTTCAGGCCCTCAGCACTAATATATTGTGATGTAAATTGAAATATTTCTATGTTCATTTTTGTATTTTCCTCGGAAGAATGGACACAAGAGCTGATGACCAGTTTCAGCCCGGTGGAACTGCCCTGTGTTAAATGAGAGTAAATGAGAATGTGAAAGGAATACTTATTCCCATCGTGTCTCTCATGTCGGCAGTGAGAGTCACTTTCACTGTGCGGAATGAAGCCAGAGGATAACAAAACTAGCTGTAAGACAACCCATGTTTGAAATGTTATATGAAGACGACTGCATTGGATGTCTTAACAAGTGCATTATTGTTTGCATTTTTCGTGGGGGTGATGGGTAGGACTGCCAAAAAAAAAAGGATAAGTAATGATGTAAAGGAGCCCTGTGACACCCTTGTATGCCAAATTGTATGTAGGTGGCTGATGTAATGTGCCCTGGAGCATCCAACGGAAATATTTTGGGACACTGTATCCCCTGTGTTCTATGGCCTCTTGAATGCCAAGTGTAGGATGGATGGTGAAAGGAGGCGAAAAGGCCTTTGGAGAACAGCTAGTGTGACAGGCGACTGGATGTTCCATTCAGAGCTGCAATGCTGGCCAAACACAGGTACAATTCTTTGCCAGTCCCCCCTAGACCCTACTATTAGGAACATGATTATTAAAATGACTACAGAAATGTATAAGGTCAGCATATCACTTAACTAGAGTATATAATTTCTCCTTAGACTGGTGTGACATTTTCCTATAGACTAATTTATTCTCTCTCTTTTTCTCACTCATTCTCTCCTTCTCTCCCTCTCCCTCTACTTCTCCTCTCTGTCTCTTTCGCTCTCTCTCTTTATCTCTCTCTATTTTTCTCCCTCTCTCTCTCTCTCTCTCTCTCTCTCTCTCTCTCTCTCTCTCTCTCTCCCTTTCTCTCTCTCTCTCTCTCTCCTTGCAATGGTGGCTTTAGGGTGCACCTGAGACTAGAAAACTCCACAATGACAATTGACTTATAATCTTCAAGAGGAGTCAAATGAAGGGGCTAGAGTGTTGAAATGACCCCACGGGTGAAGAGGTACTTTTATGGCCGCTATTGATTCACGTTGCATGATCTGCTACAAGTGTTCTGTACTGTACATTACCATAGCCATTACAATAGAAGTGTTTGTTTCATCAGTAGCTGGACGAGCAAGTTTTGTTTTTGTTTATTTTCTCAAATGAAGTTCGTAGTGTAAGGTTATTAGTGGGTTTAAAAATCAAAACGTTAAAGTGTTGTTGTGACATGATTACTTTAGCTGTGCCTCTTCACCTTGGGATAAGCCAAAGTAGACTGCATTTCTTTTCTTACTCTTTGGTTGCATCTAATTTTGTGCATTGCTTCGTTTAACGTTTGAGGTCCGTCCACAGCACCAACCACATTTGATTTCTGTTTTCTCGATTAATGCGTATTTATTCAATACATGCCTGTCATCAGTAAAAAAAAAAAAAAAAAAACATTTTCAGCAACACAAAGCATGCCAGAGTACCCTTTCTACTGTTTAATTACTTTGCATTGCAGTGCATATGTGAGAGACGGCGACGATCCAGTGATCTAATGCATAGTTTGTGACGCAGAATGTCTCTTTGTCTTCTGGATATATGCATACTGAAAGCCCTGTGTGCACACACATACACAGTCCACAGTCCCAACTAAAAGAGCTCTCAGGGCCAAACTCTAAAGCTTCATCTTTTCTTTCTGTTGTTATTGCAGAACTTTCATTTTCCTTTTGAGACAAACTGGGTTGGTTTTCTTTTTAGCAACATGCTGCTGCTTTGGTGATAGATTATTAGTTAATTATTGTTGGATTGTCTGGAAACTAACTTACAAACACTTTGAAAGATACAGGATTCTGGCTGCTGCTGTATCTGATGCACGATTTCTGTGTATTAAATCTGACTGTGTCCAAATCATTATTCTTTGTTCCAAACAGGGCCTAATTTCAGGCCTTTTCTCATAATGCTTTAATTTTGCTGTTTGTTTATTTGGATGTTTTTAAATTAACACAATGCCTATTTCAGTCATGTTTTCATGAACATTCTTCCTCGTTACATTTTAATATTCTGTTTTTTTATTTTAAGTTTAATGTTTAAGTAACTTATTTGTTTGTAAAAAAATGTATTTATTACCATGTACATATTTTCCCTATTTTTTATATATGTATATAAACATGAAATAAAAGTAGAGATCACTTCAATCTCCTTGTGTCTCTCTGAATTGTGCATATTTATTCGATAACCTTTAAAAAGCTCATTTGTTACTGCCTTGGACCATTGCATTACACTGCCCAAAAAAAAAAAACTGGACGCCACTTACTTGTAATGTAGCAAATTACCATTTTGCATCAAGTAGTTAACGGTGCCGATGATGAACCATGAGACAGTGTTCTTGTTACTATTATAATAAAATTAGCATTCAGGAGACCACCTTCTTAGTAATCAAAGTTGTTGTTTCATCATGAATCTCAGGCAGGGTAATATTTTCTTACAGGAGCAATTGACCACCATGTCCCACTAAATCAATGTCATTGAAAAAAAACTTTGCTTGTTAAAGCTCAATATCACCCACCCAGCACATAAGTATTGAAGCCGGAAGCATAAAGAAACATTGTGTTATTGATCATTAATTAATCACACTACCAATCAGTGCCTCATTCCCTCAATGACGTCTAAGATTTCGTGCCCTCCATTACTATGCGTTGAAGAGTTTCTTTCTCATCTTTCACGTAGCATATTAAACATCCTATGTAGGTACAGGTGTGAGATGAGCGCGTGATAATGGGTACTATCATCACAAGGGCCACAGCATTAGCATTCAATTCCTCCATATAGGTCACCAATCACTGCTGTGCCTTCATCTGGCACGAGCAAGGCAGACATGGAAAGTGCTGGATAAATACCAAGTAAATGGATGGCTGTTGGTCCATGAATATGGATGAGACAAACTGGACACTTTGACTGATTTTGTTTTAGACAAACGCAAAATTGCCAATTAGCCAGAATTAAAATGAGCCCTCGTTCCCACAACAGCCCTTTTGCATTTATCTTTCCTCCATCTGTCTTCCTATCTGGCTGCATGTTACTCCATTGCCTGTATCCGTATACTGGAAACAGCTGTAGACAGCAGACTACAGCTGCGTTTGTGTATACTTCCTGCAATCACTGCTTATACACACACATTTAAATGGGGATTGGGTTGTGCGGAGACAGGTGTGCTCCTCTGTCTTAGCAAACCCCATGAAGAGAAAAGAAACTTTTACAACCAGACATAATGCATGATTTATTACATGTCAGGGAGAACATGTAAATATGTTCATAAATAACTCAGTTTTAGATGGTCCTGATTTTCATATCCAAACAACCTTCCTCCTCCTTCAACCATCTACCTTATAATAGTGAAATATAAACCACACATCAAACGTATTCACAAGGAGTGCAATACAAATGTTGAATGGAGCCTATTCGGCAAACATTTTATTCACTGATCAGCTGTAACGAGTATAATTCAAAAATTAAGAAAGAAAAGAAAAGAAAATCTCACTGTAGAGTCATAACCAGAGTCTATTGCATTAACCTGCAGCGTGGTTTAAAGTCTAAAGTCAATCGCTGCGTTGAGCAGTGACCATGTGATGCCTATTCTACATTTCTATTGGTCAATTCATATGAAATGAGTTCCTTTGAGGGGCGCTGCGAATGCACATGATCTGACACTGTAACACAAGAAATAGTCCCTTAACTACATATTTTAATGCAACGTTCGAGGGTCTCTGTTATAGCTGAATAATCACCTACTTATTATCATCTCTTTAATAACATTACAAATGCATTGGATAAATTGATTTAGCCCACTACACCAACAAGGCGTGTCTTATTAGCGGAAGAATATTCCGCCAGGGTAAGGAGCGAAATTTGAATTCGCTTGAATCACTCGTAACGTTTAGTGGTGGTGTGTTTTGCAAGTGTCTTAAAAATGTTTTGACTTTGTTGATGTTGTTTACAGCTTTCTACTCCAGACAGGGTTTTGGACAAATACATATAGAGGTAAACCAATATGCACTTTATCCTTGCCTGTATTCTTAATGAATTAAAGTGTACCTATAGCTGCTTTTGTAGTTATTACATCGTCGGCCCTGTTATACCACTGTGATAGCTAGCAAACCACGTCAACTTTTATTTCACGACTGTAGTAGGTTATGTCAGCAAATGTTTTGTGTCATGCAATTATAACTTCTTCCACGGAGTATGAAACGTATGTTGACATGGTTGGTTGTAATGTCGAACCCATTTCTTGTAATATAACGTTACAAGTAGCAAACTCCGATGTGAGCTAGACTTGAGGGTAGGTATGCTAACGTTAGTTCACTGTTGTGCATGTTTGCTAAGAAATAAGCATTGTCTGTGGGTAAGTGAAATGACGTTAACATTAGCCAGTTGGCAACCGAATGTTGTATTGTTTCTGGCTGTCTTGCCACATTACTCCCACCGTTTATACACAAAGGCGTACACATAAAACGTTGTAGTTGTTTGTTGGGTTGATACATTGTGAAACAGCTCAAACTCGCCATTTGTTTTATTACCACAGCTCCCTAATGGCTGGCCTTGGGTCGACGTCAGAAATGGATTACCTTAACGTGGCACTGTTGGATATCCCAACATTTCCAACCTCAACTCATGAAGGTGTTACCGGGGCATCTCTTGATTTCTCCCACCTCACCCCTTTGCAATTTGGAATAACACCTAGCAGCTTCTCTGTGCCCTCCAAACCCAAAGGTGAACATCTGTTGCCCTCTTTACTGTGTCTCATATGCGTTCTAGTAAACACCTGTGCTTCTTAACATATGTCCTCTCTTATGTTACTGTTTTATCAGAGCAGCCAGATGTGTTATTTTACTGTACAATGCCAAATGTCTAAGAAAGAAATTAAAGAAAGAATTTGTTTCCCATTAATGTTACCACAGACAAATCCAGAGTATCACAGCTGAAGGAAAGACGGAGGTCCACAATTGGAGTCAGAGGGTCTCCAGAAACAAATTCTCTCATCCGCCACATAGCCAAGCAGAGAATGCAGACCCCTTCACCTACAACAGCGGTATGACCATTTTTTGGTTGAGTTTTGATACCACACCTGATGTGAAATCACTGTGTAAACCTGTAATTTTGCTGCAAACTGTCAGTTTAACATGGACCGTTTTTTCTGTGTCTGTAATTTTCTGTTATCAGAAATCACAAGACTGAGCTTGCTTTGTAGTATTCAAGACGCAATGAGGTTTTTAGTGTCATTAATTTGGGCTTTATTTTTGTTAATGACTATTCAAAGTTCAGCACTTTGTCTTTGCACAGCATCTGCGATTGCAATCGTCACTGCCAAGAAAGCAAACACTGAAGCAGAAAATGGCCAGCCTCCAAGTTGGGTTGGTGGATGTTGATGAGGAGGGGAAATTAGAATTGATGATTGCGCCAGGAAAGAGCGATCAGAAAAAGGATTGTGTTGGCGCAAGCAATCCCCACTGTGGTCAGTTACTTGAGAATGTACATTTTATTTTGCTCTCTTCATTGAGAATCATTTTCTTTTTTAATTAGTTGTAGCTTTTGTTTTCACCGATTTAGGGTGCAGTTTTAGTTAAGCAGAATCCTTTATTAAAGAAATCTTTCACATATGATGTAGACCTACTAGGGCTGTACTCGTGATGAAAAGCTCTGCAGAAATGTGTAACCTGTGGCATTCTGAAATGTATTTTTCAGGTTTCTGTCTACAAAACTAAAGTAGTAAGCCTGCTAGTAAGCCTAGTTATAATTTGTATATGTCATTTGTGTTTTTTAAATTTTCATATTAAAACCGACTTAGGACAGTGCAGATGTAGTCTTTCGTCAGTGTGTGTGCTTTTTTAGATTTTTTTGCCACTTAAATATCACGCCCATGACTGGTATTCTTAGTGTCTTCCTTGATCAGTTGAGCTGAGGGACCATAATCCTATTTTTTAAGGAGGAAAAAGGCCTATGGCACAGTATTTTCTGAGTGGATGCATATTGTATTGAGCTGTGAAATACTACCAGTAATGAGAATCCCTGACTTGCAGATAACCTGGGCTCGACCCTGGATAAGGAGAACAGGGTCACGCCGGGCTATCTCTCCTCCAGCACACCTCCACCCTCAAAGCGAGTGTGCAGCGGCCCGCTGCAGCAGTGTGAGGGGAAGATTAGAGGGGCCACATCTTCTGTCCCACGAGGCACTTCTAATGTGGAGGTACAGTAACAGCCCCATCTCTCACTAGACTAAAGCATAGCAGTGCCCCACACACACACACACACAAAGTACTATCGTCCCATTTGCTCTTCCACAGGTTCAACTTTTTGACTTCAAGAGCTCTTGTTCTTATCAGGACACTGCATTCTTTCGCCAGGTTCAGCATATGCCACTCTCCGTGCTGTCACAGCAGGCCAAAAAGGACCCAAACAGTAGAGGTGAGAATGATGATGTTTATTACGGTGAAAGGGCACCCTTTGTGTGCATGCATAATGTGCATAACTGTTTTATCAAGCCCAATGACACCCCAATGACAAATTATCCATTTGTATTGTCTGTTTGAACTTGTTTTATGCAACAGAGCACAAACAAATTATTAAGTTGATATTTTTTTGAACTGTTGTTTTTTTTTTATTCAGTAATTTGTTACTTTTAACTTTAAATTTGGCATCATGAAAAATCTGTTTCTGTCTTTGCCTTCAGATGAACCTGTCGAGTCATCGGCTGCAAAGAAGAAGCGGGTGCGCTTTGGCGCGCCTCTCAGCCCCGAGTTCTTCGACAAGACTCTCCCTCCATGCACACCGCTGCAGAAGGGTGGCACGCCGTTCCACAATCCAGACTCAAAGCTGCGGTCCCTGCTAAAGACCCCCCAGAGAAGCGAGGCTCGGACTCCACAGCCTGCCTTCATCAGCCCAGAAGCCAGCAATGGCTCACCGACCCTCAGCCAGCCCAGAGTGTTGGAAGGAATAGTTAGCAGTGACACCGTTTTTCGAGACACAGAGGATGAGGTACCATCACTTTTGTAATAATCATTCACGCTTAGTAGTTTTTTTGTTTTTGTGCTTATTTACACTACAGAGATGAGGTTTCCTCCATGAAAATGTATCACTAACAATATTACTAAAAAAGACTTTATTGCCACAGACAGGTGCAGGGCCAGGGCTGCATTTCCACTGCGCTTTACAAAGTAAATTTGTTACTTTTGATAATGCAAACAAGGCAGAAAGAAGAGAAGAAAAAGGAGAAAATCCAGTCGTTGACCTCATTGTCGCAAGGATTATTTTTATGTGGACTGCTTGTTTGGCTTTAGAAGGCGTGCAATTTGCATTGCGCCCGTGCTTTCCTGGAGCCTCTTCTGATGTTTAAGCTGGAGGTGGTTTTAAGGCGGCATAAATTGTGGCAAATTTGCATCCTCATACAGAAATTGTGCTGGTGACGGGGAGAGAGGGGAAAGAAAGGTCCTTGATTCAGATTCACTCGTTCCCACACAGACCCAACATATTTAAATGCTTTCTGCTTATATACTTTGTGCAGCTTAAAGTCTTGCCAGCCTTTCACCTTGAAGGCCAGGCAAATTTATGGGGCTCCCATCTACATTGACATATTGCAGTTTATCAAGTGAGGTCAAGCAATATTCGGTGAAGGGTTTAAAATATCACGTCAGATTTGAAGGCACGGGAATGATTGCAGTTGGTGTGTGTGTTGTTTATTTTCATGTTCTTTTTATCCCTTCAGTATTTGCACTAAGTGCCTGGAAGCAACACTGGTCTTTTATTCTATCACTCTTTCTCCCCAGAAACATCCCTGTTGACATAAAATGACCAACAACGACTACTCTGTGATACCCTGGATATTTGTACACATTGTTTTAAAGGTCACTTGCTGCCACAAAAGTAATCATGTGGGTAAAATGCTTGTATGTTTTTCTTTCTCCCTCTCTTCCCTAGATTCCTCCACTCATACTCGAGGAGAGTGATGAAGCTGAGTTCGTGGCAGAGTTGAACAGTGCAGGTAGTATATTGTTTTTGTCTCTTGAGAAGAAATAATAGGATGTTGCACTGTAGTCCCATTCTAAAGACCCATCTGACCCCCACCAGCTATTGACGAAGATGTGTCCTCGGGCGAACCAGCTGTCTCTCAGGCCCACGTGGTGACATCACCTCTCCAAGCGGAGCTCCTACTTGAGGAAGAGACGGGTACAAATCTTCCTCATCTTCACCACCCATCGACTCCCAGTACTCTCTCTCAGACACACACACATGCACACACACATACACACACTTTCACATTTTAGTCTTCTCTTGCAGTGTTCTACCCTCATCCCTCCCGTGTTTGTCAGACAGGTATTAACAAAGTGCTACAATTGTGGTAAGCAGAAGGCCATGTCTTCTAGCATTATGTTTGAAATAATGGTGTGAGGGCTTAGGGTTACTGGTGAATTGGTGGTCCCCACAAATGTACTTGTGGAGTTTTTAAAAAAAAAAAAAAAAAAAGTAAAAAAAAGAGGTTTGTAATTTTTGAAGAAGTGGAATGGTTTTGCCTTGACTGCATCCACAGCTGCTTAGTAGGTTGACACAGTAATGGCTGAATGTGGGATGTGTGCTTTTCCCCAGCAGGATCTGAGCCCCAGCACGTCTCATCCCCACAGCAGGAGCTTCCTCCTCCTCCTCCTCCTCTCCAGCAGCAGGAGCAACATGACCCTGCCACCTCCGACGGCCCAGTAAGAACTCGTGGTAGGAAGAGGAAGGTAAGAACTAAATGGGGTTGTGTCTGTTTACTATGTACTGTGTTCAGTAGAGCCATTAAGAAAAGGCGAAGTTGCATAGGTAGGTCTCCAGTTGTGGTTTGAAGGCATCAATGGAGTCGGCTTCTCTGATGTTGTGGTAGGGCATTCCATCTCTTTGGGGCATAATATGAGAAGGCTGCTTCCCCGATTCTCTTAGGTGCAGTTTCTAAAACCCTCAGGAGGCCAGTTTCAGCAGATCTAAGGGCTCTTGCAGGAATATAAAGTGACAATGTGTCAGTGATATAGCATGTGGCAAGAATATTTACAGCTTTGAATACTAGCGCTCCTCATGTGCTAAAGCTGTTGGTTTGAGTGCCTACCTCTGTGTTCCAGCAACCAGCAGCAGCAGCAGCAGATGCAGAGAGCGAGCCCCAGCCTGAGCCTGAGAGCCGCAGGCCCAGCTGCACCGCCTCGACGTCGGCCTCGGGGAAGAAGAAGGTGCGTCAGGCCCAGCGCCAGCTGGAACCGAAGCGGGTACGCTTTAGCGCACCACTCTCCCCCGAGTTCTTCGACAAGACACTGCCTGCCAGCACTCCGCTACGAAAGGGTGGCACGCCATTCCGTCAGCAGCCAGCGTCAGCGGGCCCAAAGCTTTGTTCAGTGCTGAAGACACCACAGACGAATGACGCTCCTCCTCCACAGCTCGCCGTCATCAGTCCCGAGGCTGACTGTGGCTCACCGACCCTCAAACAGAGCAAGGACCCTGACACAGTGGCAAGCAAAGGGCTCATGCAAGATGCAGAGGAAGAGGTAATGGTGTTTAATCGATGCTCAGTGCTCCCTTTGGTCTTATTTCAGAGATCTATGAACCTGGTTTTGCCAGGCTTTTGTGATGTGGAGAGAGTCCAGACAAAAGTGCACTCTCAGAAAGTAAAAGAAATACCCACCCTGTCAGGCCACCTTGGACTGATAATCAATATTTGGAGATATTGGGTCACAGTAATTAAGACAAGTATGGTTACATAATAATCCAATAAAATGTTTGTAGTGTAAATCTGTCTGCCTCCCTTACAGAACAGTGGATTTGTTCTCCCAAGTTAATTTACTAATGGATGCTTAAATAGTGCTATATCTTTCCTCCCAGAAGAAAAGAGAGGGGAAATGTATTGCAGTTAGACGTTTATATTGATTAAAAATAGGAAAGGAGGGAGAGTGATGATAATGCTTTATCAGTACTGAAAGTCAACACAACTGCCCCTTGGAGTTTAAGGCTGGTGCATCTCATCTCATTTACAGTATCGGTAGAGGTGAAGGTTGAGCAGAGGTGCCTCTGCCTGATCTTTTTTATTTTCCATCACGTCAGCACCAAAATATCGCTTCAAGTCATTTTTCACCTGCCTTAAAAAATAATTGAATTACACTGTGTATTTGCGCTACAGTGTCACCTTTGCTGTCCAGAGTGATCTTGAAGTACATATTATTTTATGTGCTTGGCAAAGCTGGTGGTCCAGGAGACATGCGTCCTACTGAAATGTCACAACTTCTGTTTAGTAAAGGCTTTTACAGAAAGCTCTTTCTTGTTTTGTCTTATCCGGACATTTGATCCTTGTATATTTACATAGAGCACTTGTTTCCAACATTTCTATTTTTTTACTGCCTAAAGCTTTATTTGTTCAATTTGATACCCCCATGAGATTTGACATGACCGCTTTCTGTCCTGAGACCTGTCCCCCCGCCCCCGCCCCCCCAAAGAGAATCGAAATGAGATCTTTTTTTTTTCCTTCCCTCTCAGATCTCAGAATCTCAGATTCCCCGACTACTTCTTGAAGAAGGCGAGGAGGGTGAGGCAGAGGTGAAGAGTGCAGGTAATATAAATTGTGTTACTTGGAGGAAAAAATAATTGCCTCTCGCACTGATCTCCCAGCCTAAGACCTGTCTGACCCCACAGGTCTTACCAAAGAAGTCTCCTCGGACGAGTTGGCCGACTCCCAGACACCTAACATGAGTTCACCCTGCCATGTGGAACCTGCCTTAGAGGAGCAGACAGGTACCTCTCTATGATCTCTCTCTTTCTCTCTCTCTTTCTCTCTCTCTCTCTCTCTTTCTTTTTCCTTTTTTCCCCCTTTTTTCTCTTTTATGTTCTCTCTTTCTTTCTTGCTCTCTTTCTCTCTCCCCTTCCCCATATGTTCTTACATTCATGTCCTCGTGCCCTCTCATCTGCCTCTCATTCCCTCTCAAGTGTATGTGTGTGTGTGTGTGTGTGTACCCTCCTCCTGCTCTCCAAGCTGTGAAGGCAAGAGGTTTTTGTGGATGTCAGATTAAAGGCTGATCATGAGCTGTGTGCTTTTCTCCAGCAGGAGCTGAGCCAGACCCCATCTCCTCCCTGCAGCAGGAGCCTCCTCCTCCTCCTTCTCCTCCTCCTCCTGCTCCTCCTCTCCAGCAGCAGGAGCAACAGGACCCTGCTCCCTCTGCGGGCCCAGTCAAAACACGGGGCAGGAAGAGGAAGGTATGACCACTGAGCGTACATTTACGTTGCTGTGTTTTTTATTTCGGATGTTTTTCCTCAACTGTAGTACATGCACTTCCATGCCAGCATGTGCATTAAGTTTACCTTGTTCTCATTAGACACCCAGAATTTCATGTCACGTAACCATTCATGTGTACTTCGCAAATATCAGCCCGTGTTAACAGGAAAACCTTCTCAAACATTGTCAATCACAGGTGAACAGGAAATGTGGAGGAAAATGAACTGAGACCAAATGTCCTTGTTTTGAGTGACAAAGTGGAAATGTTAGAGCAGAAGAAAATGCTGATCAGGAGTACAGTATGTTCAAAACACATACAGTGAAATGCAATAAGCAGTACCCGCATGGCAGCGGCTTCACATCACTGGAGTTGCATAGATGCTGAAATGAACCCTTCTCCCTTTTTTGTTCTTGCTGTCATTCTTGATCCCCCACCCAAAAAAAAAACCCTGTGCTTTAATGTGTGTTCCCATGTACGAATACTGCCCTACAACGGCAAACCGTAGTAGTAGTTTGTGCAGTAACATGAACATAGAAACTGGGGAAAATGCCTATAACAGCCATACTGCGCAGTCAAACATGCTGTACATATAATAATCTACTTTCTTAAAAGCAGGAAACATTTAGTCACATGACAAAGAGGATGTTGAGTTGGTTTGACAAAATATGTCATTTTTGTAAGGTGTAAGTGTAGCTTTTTGTAAGCCGCTTTGAATAAAAGCGTCCGCTAAGTGTAATCTAATGTAGATACTGCCGTTTGGCTTTGTAGGGCAATATAATGTTGTCATGAGTGCTTGTTTTGCACCCTCCAGCCCCCAGCAGCGGCGGCAGTAGCTGACGAAGACGAGCCCCAGCTGGAGAGGAGGAGAACCAGTCGCTCGGCTGCTCTGTCTGCTTCAGGGAAGATGAAGGTGCGTCTAGAGCTCAAGTTGGATCAGCCCTCTCACACGCCCGTTTGTTTTGTGTTATGACTGACTGCTGTGCACAGCAGAGCTTCAAAGTCCTGCTAAGACTGCAATGTTGGGCAAAGTGAACGATGATGTGAAGAAGTCTCAGATGTGTCAGTAGGCATGGCCAGTTTTATTCGCCATAAATCAGATAACTGGCGCAATAGCACTGAAGGATTTACTATATTACAAGTTTTTATATGGAATGCAGGAAACTGCTTCTTTTGTCTTGGTCAGAGCATTTTTCTACCACACTGACATTAGCAAACTAATTCAGTATGTGTAACTGTGACCTGTAAGAGGACACAGTACTAAATTCATTCATACCTGCCATATTTGAAAATACCCCAGTGTACAGTTTTTTCACTTACTGCCCAAGCCTACTGAGACGAACGGTCATCTAGTGACTGGTAATGGGTCATACTTATTGGTCTTGCTTGTTCATAACAAAACAAAACTATACATGTGAAGAAAATGGTATGGAATGGAACAGACACAATTTGTGCTGCAAAAAAAAACAGGTAGTATAGTACCTGAAAAAAACATTGGTGAAAACATGTTTTTTTTCCTTTACCACAAGCTGTCTTGAGTGCATACACAGTAATTGACATGTGCAACTGCTTTTTGTGCTGAAGAGAGGCAAAGCTGTGTTATAATCATAGTGGATCAAAGATGTCTGTAAGCTCCCGCAGTTATGTTTTTTTCTCTAATGTGCTTTCATGTTCATGGTTATCTAAAGGATTCTACCGGAAAGCGGCGTTTTGGAGGCAAGGAGGTAGACCGTGCGCTGTATGGGAAGAGAGAATTTGCCTCCAAGAACCCTCTGCTCAGCCCCATCTTTGAGTCCCAGTCCCTCATTGGTGCTGGCAGTACTTTAACAAGCCCTTCTGAAACATCTGCAGGTAATACATTATCAGAATCAGAGTTCATAATCGCTAACCAGACAATGTGGAGGCTGGTGAGGGTAATCTTGTTTTTGACGCTGTGCTGGAAACGTTATCACGACAACGGGTCAGACGGAGAGTGTGTTTTGTTACATTTTTTGCATGTTTGTTGGCCCTTTGAAATATCTGGACTGGAGATGTGGGCACTATAAAGCTATAAAATAGAAAGCTGCTCCTCGTGTCCTTGACGTTAACACAGAGCAGTTAACTTTCTGAGCACAGCCGCTGTTATTTGTATATCAAAGAAGGCCCCTGCACTCCCACTGCCATGGTGTTCTTTTAAAGCAATTTAATTTGGTTGAAGGACAGGGAGGGGAATCATAGCAGAGGAGCACTTTTCGCACTTGGTTGATTTGACAGAATGTCAGGAGCATGTGTAGCTTAAACCAGTCAGTGTGACAGCTTATGCTAATAATGACCACCTTTTACCTATGAATTATCTTTTAATAATAACGGTAATTGATGAAAGGGCTGACCAGTCAGTCACTTCTAAACAAGAGGCGATGTCCATCAATTAGTGCAAAGTGCTGGAGAGGACAGCTGCTACCTGCCAGTCCCTGAAGCTGCTACTCTTCGCACCTGACCTCATGAATTATCAGTTTTAGATACAGCCCCTTTTATGAAATGTCATGAAAAATCTAAATTGAAGGCGAAAAAATCTCTCGCTTTTCCAAAATGTCAAAACCATTTGCAAAAGTGTTAATGTAGGTTAAGAACACTTTATTGGTCTTGAAATAACCTGAAAACAGTGTTCAACCACTCAGCTTCCACCGTCATTTTCAGACTTGGAAAAGTCATGCATTTTTAATACATTCGTCAGTTATGTTACTTTCCACAGATAACATCTCATTTTTATTCTCTGAAGCATTTTATGATTTTTTTTTAATTGACAGCTGCTCTAGCCTATTAGAAAAAGAGCATGATAAGTGGCTGTTTCAATTACATTCAGTAATTAGTCCCAACGTTTGAAGTAAACAACACAATATGGTGTATTTGTCTGTTGCAGTGAAAATAAGTCAGAAGCCTGTATGCTCTAGTAAAAGACTTATTCCCTTGAGAAATGTCAGGATCACATATACAATTCCAGGTTGTGAAGTGTGCAGCCGAATAGATCAATGTCAGTCAGTCCAGATTTATCATCTTATGTATGAATGAGTAAGGGAGTCACTCAACCATGGACTCAGCAATATGTTTTGTTTTTTTTTTTCTATCTTTTGACAATACAGCTTGCTTGACATTATTTGGCTTGTTTCATGCAGCTTCTCCAACAGAGCAAGATTGATTTCTTTCACAGCCCTTTCAAAGCAGTTGAGTGTACTTGAATTAGACAAAGTCAAGGACAAGGAAAGAACTGAAATCCAACAGAAGATATTAAATTGGAGATTTAGTAGCATTTGCAAAACAACCACAGCTACAAATTCTTGTGAATTTGGCCCTAGAATCATCTTGTGTCCTGCCTGGCCTTGGTCAATATTTAAATTCTTGCCCCCACCCCCTGCAGCCAACATTTTGTTTTGAGTTGTTTGGGCCGACTGTAATCAAATTATAAATTAAAAACTGAGCTAGAAGTAAATGTTCATGGAAACGAGCACTGAAGAAATGGGAACAATGTTCATGTGGGTATGTTTGCACGGTTGACATTTACAGTGAAAACTAAGAAGGCTGAATCTGAAATTAAAAAATTGTTCACAGCAAAGTGACAATGATATTGTGTGTAATAGACTATCACTGCCTGTCCCCAATCTGCCATTAATAATGTCTCGACAGTGTACACAACAAAGCCAACCTCAGTTGGATACTAAATCCAGAATAACTTATATGTACGTGGTGTTCTAAATGTGTTTCCTGCTCCTTAAATGTGGGCAAAAATGTTAAGAATTTTTTTATCTATGTGTTTTACAGGCTCTCTGCCCTCACAGACAATGTGCAGTCAGTCTGTCAGTGATGTTGTCATGGCTGCCACCAGGTGGCGCCAGCGCTTCTGCCCCCAGCCCTCCCACCAAACCTCTGACACAAGTAATCTCACTGAAACCAAGCAGGCCACAAGCAACGCTCCTTCCGAAATTTCTGGAGACGTATCAGAGGTGACCAGCCTGCCATCGCAGACTGCCCCCAGCACCACACCCAAAGGCAGAGGCCGGCCAGGGCGCAAGCCTAAACCCAAGACCCCTAAAGCTGAAGCCGCCCCGGCCAAACCCGCAACGCGACGCAGCAGGGGACGCAGAAGTGGTGCCCTCCACATTGATACCGGTGGGGAAGCCAAAGATAAGGACGACCATAGCATAGGGCAGATCATTCCCGAGGCAGAATCATCTCTCCCCAGCCGGTCCGCGAGTGGCCATCATGAGAGCGATGGACCGGAGCAGACTCTGCTCTGCTCCACTGAGCCTGCCAGCGCCCGTGGGGTGGAAACACCACCATCCCCTGAACCCTGTGAGGAGACAACGGATCAGACGGAGACAGAGACCGAGACCGGCACGGCTCATCACAGCAGACACAGCCTGGCAAATGTGGAAGATAACTGTGAAGAAGACACTAGGCAGCACCAGGAGTTCAGCCAGGCCGGCAAGCAGAGGGCAAGTACATCTCGTGGCAGAGCCAGACTAAGGAGGTCCATGTTGCTGTCCAGTGAGGTGGCAGAGGGCCTGGGACAAGATGACAAAACAGAGGGCACTGAGGAGAGGGGGCGGGAATACGGAGCCACATCTCTTGGGTGGGAGGAATCAGACCAGGCATGTGTGCACAGCATAGGCACAGGCAGAGATGGGGAGGGACTAGAGAAGGAAATGGCCTCGCATACAGACAACACTGCTCTGGCACCATGGCAGCAGGGGGACTTCAACATCGAGGAAGTGCTCAGGCCGGTGGTGGCTGCTGCGGGCAGACGCTCAGTCCGTCGCAGCCTGAGGAATCGAAGTGAGCAGGGAACGGCATCTGCCACTTCCGGTCTGGCTTGGGTGGAACGCCAGTCCCCTGACGTAGCCAGGAGTGGCGCGGGGGGTCGGGCTGGCCGCAGAAGAAACAGCTCTCGCCTCAGCATCCACCTCCAGCCCCCAATCTTGCCCGAGGGGCCAGAACACCAAAGTCAGTCTGAGCCTGCAGGCCCGTAACAAGACACTGGACACTAAGGCTAACTCAGCTGTGGGGGGAAAACATGCCTTAGTTAGTTTTTATTAGACTTTTTTGTTTGTTTATTTGTTTTATTTTATTTTTTTTAAAGCTTAATGAATTTTAAAAAAGAAGTCTTGCTCAGTTGGCTTTATGAGGCAAATCTGTTTTGTAGGCTGTTAGAAGCTCTTTCTAACATCCCAACTCTAATGAGTTTTAGAAAAAGCCCTTTGTGGCGTGCAGTGCTGCACTTGTAAATGCGCCTATTTTATTCGCCATTAAAACCACTGAATGACACGCTGATTGACCATCATTTTGCAAACAGTGCTTGGCGAGTGCCGATTAACCACATGTTGGTATGACTCACCATCTGAATAAATGACAAGTCATTAGACTGGAAAATTGTGTGTACGTAGACACGTCAATACATCACTTCCCTGTGAGTCACTGAAGGCGGTTGAGTGTTATTTTCAGACGCACCTGTTAATACCTGTGGTGACCTGGCTCATTTAAATGCCTCCTTGCTAGCTATGTAGTGGACATGTAATCATGTTATTTGAGTTTTTACAGGTCTTGTGGAAGAATGATGTCTGCTATTACACTGAATGGGTAAAGCAGGTACTGAAGATTTGAAGTTGTCTTTCTCCCCTGGTCTGCAGTTTTATTCTACAGTGTGTAAATGAGGTGGAATTAATCAGCAGGCCAATGAGAAGCCATTGTGAAGAGAAGCAACAATGCTCAGTTTTAATTACACTCGTAATCACATTTTCAGGAGTAGTTTTTTGGTTTTGTTTTTTTCCCCTTCATTACACAGCAGATACTAAATGAGGAGTCCATGGGGAATAAGGGGCATGGTCACAAAATGGAAAAACTGAAAAATAAATAATTTATAAGTTTAATTTATATTTTTCATTTTGGAATTTTATAAGTTTTAATTTTTAATTTTGAAATGGTACTAGCTCAAGACTACTAATTTTTTACAGGATTACTTTTGAAAAAGCTGGGGTTTTAGTGCAACTACCGATAGGGAGCGCAACATGAAAAATCTGATTTTGTGTCTCCCTGTTTTTCCTGTGGATTCCTCAAATGGTAGTACTTCATAAATGGTGGAAGCTGTGGTTTTTTATTTTTTTATTAAATTACATTTTGAAGAGAGCCCATCAGTATATCTCTCAGAACCATAAATATCAAATGAAGTTAACAGGTTTTATAGAAACACAAGCTGTCTTAACACTGTTCACAAAATGTACATTGTCAGTTCTTAGCAGGAGGTGTTTCTTGGAACTCACACTTTCTTTCTTTGTCAGGTCTGCCCAGTTGTTATAGTTCCACATTGCCATCTAGTGGGCAAGAAGTGTAGGACATGGTTTAGATCTACACAATACATTGTTTTTTTGGTAACAATGGTTTTTAGTTACTATAGTTACCTCATCTATTTCTTTGAAACTAATGGAATGCTATTTTTTTTGCTCTCTACCCTAGGGGAAGTTCGGAAGAAAAACAGTTAATTTATTTTTGCTTTGCAGATGATGTACTTTGTATTGTGAGCTCCTGGTAGATCATTTGAATTATTTGTTTTGAAATGTGATTAATTCTTCCAGTGTGCGCGTGTGCTTGTTGTTCTCTGCCCCCCCTCCCCTCCCCTCCCCTCACTGCTCCCTGTCCCCAAGCAGTAGCGATATGGACTCCGCAGGCACTATGACATTACAACACAGAGGCCACTTCTTCAGTGCAACCCCTCAGTGCTGTGTTTGTGTTTGTCCCACTGCTGGTGTTTAAATCTCAGACCAAGTGTTTTTTTTGCCTTGTGTGTGTGTGTGAGGGACCCTAGCCCCTCTCCCGGGCAGACAGGCGCACTGAGGGCAGCTTAGCCCAAGAACAATGGAGTCCTTTGACCAAAATGAGGCCCTCAAGACATGTGGCCTCCTGTCACCGTGGCAACCCACACACCACCCCCCACCCCTCAACCCCCCCATGGGATCGTGATGGAGCTGACAGCTGGAGTTGGGAGAGTTACAAAAATGGAGTCCACTTCTTTCAGTCCAGCCTCCACTCTCTGTGTATGCTTATCAGTCATTGTCCATATTGGGAGGTAGAGTCCCAGTCCTTCTTGCTTGATGCCTCCATTGCAGTTGTTCACAGTCACAAGCACTGATTAATTACCACTGGAGCTCTGGCACACTTGACAGTCATGTCATTTGTTTCGTTGTGATTCTTTGTTTGTGTTTGTTAGTCTAGGTAAATATGAAACCCTTCCCATTTGGTTCTGTTTCTTATACTGCATGCTTAACAAGAACACTGTACTTATGCTTTTCTGATCATTTTGTGCTTGGACGACTCACAGTTCTATGCACCTGCATTTTAATTATTTGTTTTTTTTGTTGTTTGGACTTCTTGACTGCATTTTCAACAAGTCCTTTGCCGTGACACCATTTTAATTGATGGATCGGTAACCTGTGCTGTGTGATTCATTATTGATGATGTGTGCTGGCCCGCAAGGAAACAGTCAGGACTACATAAAAGAGTGCATTGTAAAACTCCCATAGGTATACAACCGCTTGTGTCTGGGTCTTTTGTGTGCCTTCAAACACAACCTTACAGTCACTTGGCAGTGTTAAACACAAATGATTATGTCTTTACACCAGTCCACACTGACCAAAGGGGGGGGAAGCTGTTTCATGCCTGGGTCTGATGCTAGTAGAATGAGTCCAACCTGCTAGTAGTTAGTGCGGTCAGACAGAAATGAAACTGGTTTATTTATTTTAGTGGGAGAGCAGGTGTCGGCTTCAGGTGGCTGGTTGCTGGGAGCGAAGCCTGGTAGGAGCTAAATCAGATTGCTGATGTGTGTGTTTTTGTTCCATAACACGAGGCTGCACGTTCTTCTGCAGGTACTTGGATGACCACAGGATTGTTCTCATCAGTTTGTATATTTCAGTGAAAGCATCTACTAAAACATACTTGGGGAAATTCTCAGTCCGTAGTATATACATGCAAGGACAACGGTGGGTTAAATATCAAAATTGAAATCCTCCACTGTGTATAAAGGTCAACTGACTACAGAATACAAATGCCAGTGTAACTGTTATTGACCATTAATATGTCACTAAATCATGAGGTATGAAATTAAGATGAAATCTGTCTATTCATTTTTCTCTTTTCTTCTCCCTCTCTCAACGACTGACTTGCCTGTATGACAGTGAAAGCGGCGGCCAGTATCAACAGATGTAATTTTTAAAGGTCAGAAGTGACATCCCCGGGAGGTACACGGTTTGCAGATGAAGGTTAAGGTCAGGGGAAATAAACGGCAGAGAAGGGGGGTGGTCTTGGTGTGCCTTGTCCCGTGTGATAATACAGACTTGATGTTAGTAATGAAAAGTGGTCAGAAATGTGGTAATAGCAAGCTTCAAGTCTCTGCGCTTACTGACTAGTTAACATACAGACATCGCCCTCCCGTCGTCACTGCGCAGTCGTCTTTACATTAGAAAAACCATTATGAATTCCGCAAGTGTTTTACTGCCAATTTGTTGTTGGTGACGACGTGATCAAAACGAGATCACAATTACAGCGTAATTTCCTTTACCAGTTGCTGTCAGGATCTAATCCATTTTTTAATTAGCAAAATGAAATTACATGGGGCTCTTCAACCTCCCTTCACTTCGGTTTTACAATAATTAATCTTCATCTCTCTGACAACTCCTCTCGACATGGGGAATCACTGGCAACGCAGCGGGAAGGATAAGATGTCACGGCTGCAGCCGTGCAGTTCAGTTTGCCGGTTTCGGATTAAAGACGTGACGACCATCCCCAAACAGTGCCAAGATACGCCGAAAGTGACCACACATGCAGTAATTACTCTGCTTAAGTACGTTCAATTAGGAGCCAAATTAATTTTCTCCGGATTCGTCATCATTTACTGACACTGAACCAGCCTTATTACCTCCTGCAGGCACAGGGGGGAGACAATGTACATGCCTTTTTTACTGTTAATTTACACTCCAGATTGCTCTGCCATCACTAATTGGAGAAAGTAGACCTGGATTATCTTTTCACTTTATGATTGCCCCCGAACATACAAGAAAGACAAAAAGACATTGACTTTTTTATTATAAGAGTAAAAATAATTCCAGTTCAGTTCACTGTCTACACAACCTCACATGATAGTTGAGTAACCTTTGGTGTGTTATGATGAATGCAGATTCCAAACAGGCTTTAAAGGAAAAGCATAGGCATGTTGTGTGAACCCTCTGGCCCTAATAGTTATCAATCTCCACTGAAAGGGCTGGAGGGTATGTACACACACACACACACACACACACACACACACACACACACACACACACACGCGCGCGCACACACGCACAGGGGCCTTGGCAAATTAGGGCAACTCCTTGAGGCCTATGTGAGGGGGGTGTGCAGTAAGCTGGAGAGAGAGAGAGAGTAAGCAGAAAGGAGGAGGGGTGAGTCTATCACCCAGTGACACAGAGCGGGAGACGAGCAGACAATGACTGCCGAGTTCCACAGGATAAATCCCCGCCATTAGCCCTGGAGGAATGTGAGAGGGCCTCGGAGGTTATATTGTTGTCTGAAGTGCGTCCTGCTATGTAAACATCAGAGTGGGGAAAGCAACTCTGTGTCGCACACCATGTCTGTTGCACTACCACTTGGACATGATTTATTCAGCGAGTTTCTTGAAAATGATTTAAGTTGTGGTGGGCCTCAGACTACAAATCATAGACAGACTTTTTTGGCACCAGTGAAAAATGTCACAAAATGGGATGTTTAACCTTGACATAAGAGAGTTGATGCAGACCTATTGAATAAAAGCATTTCAGACTTGACTTGTTCAATAAATTGAGAGCAAATGACATTTCTCAGTGTGGGTTTTATTAAATAATGCAAGAAGTGACTTTCTTTAATTCACTTTTAAAACAGGGCATTACATTGGCATTCTGCTTTTTGGGTGATCAGTTCCAAATATATAGTCAAAGAAATTCATGATAAGGCTATGTATTTGCTATAACCCCTTATTCCTTTTACCTCTCTGACTGGCAAGCTTGTGTGAAACATAAGTGCATTTGAGAGCACTCTGAGGCTTGTAAGAAAGACTCCAAACTGAGGAAGGTTGTAAGCAAGTGGCTCCTGAAGGACGTCCTCTCAGCCAGTGGATCTAACATGGCAAACACTTCATCCACACGTCAGGTGTGTGGGAGTGGGAGCGCGCCAGAGAGAGGGGGAGAGAGAAGGAGAGAGAGGTCGGGCTTGACCCGGGCCCAGATGGGCTCTGGGTTGGGCTCTCCACCAGGCTCTTCCTCACCCTCCAGCTGCTCTCCATCCCAACTAAGTCGAGGAGGGGAGGGGAGGGAGGGGAGGGCAGGGGAGGGGAGGGGATGGGATGGGAAAGGGGGAGAGAAGAGGGGGGGTTGTGGGGTCTGCCTGGGGTGGGGGCATGCGCTGGGCCGGAGAGGCCTGGAAATTTCCGTTGTGTGTTTCAGCCCATTCCAGGATGGGAGGGGTGTGGGCTGAGGGGCTGGGGTTTGGGACTTGGCAATGGGCCAGCCACAGCAGGAAGCTCACTGGTTCACATGGACAAAAGCAGCCATGGGCTGGCTGCTGCTGGCTGTCTGTTGTGGGTGCAACAGCTCTCCTACCCCCTAAAAGCTACAACCTTGGCTGCATTACCACAGGTTGATCACAGTTGTTTAGGGGATAGTTATAGGGACTCATTCAGTCTGAAAGGTGCGAGTAGGCAGATGGCATATGGGAACCAAACTACCAAAAAAGCTACATATAAAGTGAGTTTTAAAAATGGTGCATTCAGACAGTTTTCCACATTTTTACTATGCTTCAGATTTATTTTAAAGTAGATTCAGTTTATTTTATATACTGGTAGGCTATGTTTTTTTTCCCTTAGCCAGCACACAATTTACCATAATAATAGTCCAGTCCACAGTGGCAATTTTTTGCAGTGGTTTGTTACTTCACTTAAAACAAGATAGAAATATCCCTTTTACATAAGTATTCAGATCCTTAGCTGTGACACTTGCCACTGAGTCTGCCGTGCAGCCCGCTCTAAAGGGTTTTGTGGGATGTTTCCACCCAAGCCTAACTGTAATCATTGAGCATACACCTGCTATGAGGTCTCAGAGGTGATACTACATCTGCTAAAGTGGAAACCATCCGTGGGACTCAGACATTTCTTCATTTGCCTGCGAGACAGGATTGTGCTGAGAAGCAGGTATGGGGAAAGGACCAAAGACATTTCTTCAGCGCTGGAAAAGCATGAACACTTCCATCATTCTCAAGTGGAAAAGGATTTGGAACCACCACCAGTCGGACTGCATCTGGGTGCCCAGCCAGACTGTGTAATTAAGGATGAAGGGCTTTGGTCAAACAGGTAATCAAGATCCCAATGCTGACTATGGATGAGATCAAAAGTTTCTTTCTGGAGATGAAAGAACCTTACAGATAGACAACCACCAGTGCAGTACTCCAACAATCATGCTATTATGGTCATGGCCAGACAGAAGTCATTATTTATATAAAAAAATGCATGTCAGCCCAGATACCTGAATGGAACATCTATTGGGCCATAGTTCCCAAAGCATGTGTGGAGGAAACCATGGCCTTGAAAAAAACTGTGAAAAAGCCAACACTACATTTTTTGGGAGACCTAAAAATGCCTGCGGACTGGTGTTTCAGTTGCCTGTACAACAACATTAGATAGCAAGGCCACAAAGGTGCAAGGTAAAAGTGTTAAAGTGTCAAAGTGTCAAGCGAGAAAGCATTGAGGAAACAAAGGAAAGAGGAGAGTATATACTAAAGCATAATACATATTAAATAGTAGAAGGAAAATGGGTTATGTACAGAAGTTGTGAATAATAATATTGCACATTATGTAGGTAATTCATAGTGAGAGGTAGCGGAGCAAACCCACATTGAACATAATCAACAGCATCAGTGAGGTGACAACACCAAATTTGACATTAGCCAACATTGGTCAGCCGCAGCAGTGAAGTGACAACATGACTATTTGAAAATCAGTATCACTGTTCTGGTGCATTTAGAGTTCTGCCTGTCCATGGGAAGAAGCTATTTTTAGCTAGTGTTTTTTTCCTCATCCTACCTTGCTGAGCCTAAGTGGGTGCGCTGGGAATGATGAGAGGAATGTCCAGGGTGCCAAGGTTACAGATGCCCAGTCATTGCTGCCAGGGGTCCGTTACCCAAGGACTACACGAGGAGTCTGCAATTACTGGAGATATTTCAGTCCTTAATTTGCAATAAATGTACAGAATACTCAGAAGAACAGGTTTAGCTTTGTTGTTGTGGAGCACAGTGTGTGGATTAGTCAGCAAAAAAACTGAATAGAAACAATCTAAAAATGAGTCACACATGAATCACATAAAATGTGGAAAAAAAACAACAGTCTAAATACTAGTCCATGAGTGGGAGTCCATGAGTACAACTATAATTAAAATCTATTAATGTTAATGTCTAACATTTCCAAACTTTTTACCCCTTACCCTTTTTACCCCTACACTTTAATGCCTGTTTTAGGGTCAACACAGTATTGTTGTACGATAATAAAAAAAAAAGTCCTTTTAAAGCACAAATAATACATTGTCATTTGATTTACAGTTTTGTTATCACATAGTGTATAGAGTATCCAGTGGTGGAATGTTGAAAAGAAGAAGTACAATAGCCCCATGTGGTAATTGAACTTCCAACTTTGTCTGGCCATGAACGGTCTGTGTTAGCAATAATTTGCAACAACATTTTTTGTAATGGATTCAGGTCTTGGACAAACTCCCAGATGCATCAGGACCCAAAGCCAAAGAACGGTTTAGCTGTTGGCCTCCCAGAATCAATATCCATGCCATATCCTGGTAAGGATACACCTCTGGGTTACAATAGATTCTTGCAGGCACTACAAGCCCAATAACTTAATGGTAATTACACCGCCCATTGAATTGCTTGTTCTTTGTGATCCGTTTACATCCTAAGACTCTTTTGGCCTTTTTAGTGGCTTCAGTGGGCTATCTTGTTTCCCATTTGCTCACACCTGTTACACACTGGGTGTCAAGGGAGCACTTGGCCAGCAAACTCTACCTGGGGATATACACTGTTTATAACCTGTGTATCCCTGTTGCTACCACAATAATAACCGTCTCTGCCTTTACAAACGTTTTTGAGTGCAACTGTAAATGCATGTCTTATTGTGATGTTTCAAAAATGATCTGTTAAAAAAAGTTATTTTCACCTGTGTGTAAATGTTAGAATTTAAAAATATTCTAGTAAACCAGCATGTGTTCTGCCTGGAGACACCAGGACGTGTCACCAATTCCCTAATAATGAGACACACACTCAAGAGAATGTTTTGGATGCTGGCAAGAAAGATGTGGTATGACAACCAGAATACAGCAGATGTCATACTGACACAACATAATTTGTTCATGTCAAATTTTGTTGGTACAGTGACAGGTCTTGTAGACAAAGAAAGAAAACAACCCCTCTTTTCTCAACGTCAGCAGTGGAATGTGTTTCAGAATAATAGCACAACTCAGTGAGTCATTTTTCTTTGTTTTGAATACTTTCACTTGTTAGTCATATGGCTTTATTTAAAACATGTTTTCTGAACATGTCTGGTATTAAAATTACACCTTTAATATTATATCTATTGTGATGGTAACAGTATTAATTAAGCTAGTGGTATAATTTTAAATTAATTACTGTTATTAGATATTAACAACAGTGTGGGTTGTAGATTCTCTCATTAGTGCAATGTAGGCTATAAACTAGATCCATGTGGATTTAAACTAAGAGCAACAGAAAAGCAACAGATGCTGTGGGCAAATTCATCACAGGCAGAAACCTTACCTGGTAGCAGTGGTCAAAGGATTACAACTTCAAACCGTCCCCTCTGTTCTTTGTCTATGGGATACAATACCTGTCAGTTGCCTGACTAACAGCAGACATTTTGTTAACACCCTCAGGTGAACAACAAGAACTCCAAAGGGCCTCTTTGATGTTGACAATCCAACACGAGTCTGTGTCACATCTGGCCAGTGTCATCTGAAAGGTGTCTTGATTGCAAATAAAGAAAACCAATAAGTTGATAAAAAAGGTTCCAATGCCATGTGGCTGTCCTGATATCATAACCATTTATTACCATTTCTGTAATCATACAGCTATTGTACTGACAGTACATAGCATGCAAATAGATGCAGTGTTGTTTGAGATATCACTAAACTGAACAACTCAGAAAAACAAACTTCTCAGATTTTTTTTTCCAACATGGTTCAAAGCATGGTTTCAAATTTCCTTTTACATTTACACAGATGAAGAGCAAAGACCAGCTTATAACCTCGCTAAACAAACATCCCAGAGGATAAGCAGGCTAATATAATTCATCAGGGAAGAATAACAAAGTCAACAGAGGGAACCATTAAGTCAATTAGCATTTCCCCTGTTGTGCCAGCTGTCAGAGAAACATGTTCTCAGTATGTACAACACATCTGTAATAGAGACCACAGCTTGACAGGTCACTAAAGTGTGTAGTGGAAACATTCACAGAGACAAATGTTAGTAATCATAATAGATTTTTTTGACTATGTTGAATCCTTCGTTTAGAGATGCTGTGTTGACTTTGGTCTAAAAATACTTGTCTACCTTGGGAAAAAAATGTTTAAACATTGGGCTGGCACTGACCAAAAACCTGTTCACATAACTGGCATCATTATGTTGTTATTTGAAGGCATTTGTATATTTCTGTGCAGTACTCTGAACCAAACTCACAGTCAGTGTAATATGTACTTCACTTGGTCATATTGTATCAAAATTAATTTTAAGATACTAAAAATAACAAATCACTCCTTGATAATTGCAAACTGTTGCATAACATTGCTTGAAGTCTTTTGCCTGGAGTTCTGTATGTGTCAGACTGTGTAGACCTGCATCAGTGATGTCATGTTCACAAACTTTACCATAGTTGAGATGTTGCACATAGCCTGCATGGGTGTGAATGGTTGTAGTATAATGAGGAATGAGAAACCGGATTGAATGAATGGTTGCCTTGCCTACTTGTGGAAAAGATATTTTTCTGTCTGAAACAGGCAACTTCACAGATATGTTTCTGAACTGGTGGTTAGTGTCACATCATTCAGTCTTTTTAAAACAACACAGTAGTTTGTTTTAAAACACATTTATCAGACCTAAAATTAGGAGCATAAAAGTTCATTAGCAGGACTAGACAACATTAAGAACTGTAGTGAGGTGGGCGGGGTACTTGTAGCTGCAGATGTGACAACAGATGGCAGATTTTGTACCAGCCTAGTCAATTTTGGACACCAAGAAGTACTCACCTGCACACATTGGTGCAATTACTTGTACAATTAAATTTCAATTATTTTTCATATTTTTAAGAGCTACTGTCACATGTTTAAGGCCCAGGTTTTCCAGAAGAAAAAAACCCTCAACTGTTTGAGATTACTATGAGAAATTTATGAGCAATTGTTTCTCCCCGTAAATTGGCTTGGTCTACTTTAAAGATCATAAGAAAACAGAGAAAGATAAATTAATCCATTACATCAGAATAGTTTAATCCCCAGTCTATAAAAGACCATCAGAGTTAATTGTTGCAGTTCAAGCATAATTCATCCCGATATCACGATGCTAATTAGGCTACTTTAAACAAATCACCCCTTTAATAACCTTAATAATTTTGTATTGGCAATGCAGCGACAACTCGTGGACGGCACCTCCAAGTGTTTCCCCACTTGCTGTTTTCTAGGCAGATGGTTAATTAAAAACAGCTTTGACTACAACATATAGAATACAAGCGGAAAAGGTGTGTATCACCTGTCATTTGAACTAATCTGCATATGTTTATGCTCTACTCTACGTTTGCATGAGCCATCATGTGTTTGCATGTGGTAAACACCTACTCTGGCAATAGCCTATCAGCGCCAAACATAAACATCTATGCTTCGCTATGAACACTTCCTCTGGCAACTGTGCTTTTTCTCTCTTCCCTACCAAAATGGGGATGTGTCATTGGCTAATTTTCCGCGATAGGAATTGTAAAGAAGGAGGACGATTTGAATGCAGAATAAAACGAGCAGTGAAATTGGGGGTTATGTTCGGCTGTTAAACACCCTTTAAACCACACTCCGCTGCTTTGATTTTGTCTTGTGCCACGATACAGCAGCGACGAAAACGAAAAAAAATAAATCCAGACGCTCCCTTAAATGTAATGCGCGCTCACCCACGAGCGCACCTACTCTTTTCTCCTCCTCACCATCTGTCCCTTTCTTCCATTTCACATGAACAACAGAAATTCACCCTTCACATCTACAACAGAGACGTTCCCTGTCGCAACCCTCTTCCCGTTCTTCCAGTTTTGAGTTTGAAAGATGCAGACGGTCCCTAGGTCTGGCTGTTTCCCCCCTCCCCCACCAGCCAGGCTCCTGTTTCACTCAAAGATGGCGTCAGCTCCGGAGCCATTGGTCTCTGGCTGCATTTTTGGGCTTGTTGTTGTCTGTGTTTCGAATGATATCTGGCACATTCTGCCCGGCAACTCGACAAGAAATTCCGGTAAGTAGCTGTTTATCAGGTGTGAATACGTAAAGGTTCTTGGTCTTTTTCTTTGAAAGGCGAACTGGACCCGTCCTGCCTTTCTGGGAGCCGCGAGAGGTAGAGGGAAAGGGGTACGGAGAGATGAAGACCGCGAGGGGGGGCGAGGGGGGTTGGTGGTGGAGGGGGGGTGAGGGAGCCGAGGCCTACCTCTCTTCAACGGCCTTGTCTTCACCGCACCGCAGGCACTACGTGGGAGGGTGGGTGATAGTGAGGAAGGAAGTGGGAAAAGGGGGAGCCTAGAGCCTTGTGTAAGGACGCATCTTGCGGGAAGGATTTTCACTCTTGGCCGAGGCTGAAGCAGGCCGTGCGGCCATGTCAAATGTAGCGCTAAGTCGCAGCGCTCCACCAGGAATCTTTATTTTTCGCCCTGACTCGCTAGCCTTGGTGGCGACTAGTACGCTAACTTGCATTGTGTCTTTGTAGGCCGCGGTTTCTCAGCAGGGTTTCACTTTGCCCATTAGAAATGTATAAACTCAAAATGCTTGTTGCCTGTTATTGTTTGAAACCGCGGTCGTTGGAGGAATCACGTCATTGTTGATCGTATCTATGGCCAATTTCCCTAGTCCAAGATCACACGTTGTTGATGTTTTGTACCATTCTGGCGCTAATAACATCCATTCGCGGGAAGATGTGTCGTAAGTTGAGTTTGCTACAAGCTTGATGTAAACAGAGTGGCGCCGAGTGGCAGTCGTAATATGTAAAGAAGTGCTTGATAAATCCTTTAGTTAGGCTCTGTCATTCATCTTTGTAGTTTACAAATACTTATGCCTGGCATTTGATATTCCAGCTTCTGTTTATGATGTTGTATTGTCAGTTTACTTGAGTTAATTGACAGACTGATAACTTGAATTGTAAAAAACTTGTGTTTATTGTCCTCCAAAACTATGTTTAAAGTTTACAGTCTTAAACGGTTTTAACGGACAATGTTTACATCTCACGTGCATAGTGTTTGTGTCATCGAGTAATATATCAGTCAAATATGGAATGCTGTAAGACGTTATTTTTGCCAAGAAAAATTAGGCTTTCCTTTGACTTGGTCATGAAAACTTGAATACTGATAAACATGTAGGCGTAGTAAGTCCATTTTAAGTTGCTTTTAGCCTGAATATAACATTTTAAAGAAAGACTGGGCCATAGTGTGAGTTTGTCAGAGATGTGCAGAAGAGATCCCTGGCTACTCAAGATCACAAAGTTGGGGAGTTTTGTAAAGTAGCTGTTGTTTGTGTGGTGGAATCGCTCAGCCACTGCTTCTTCTTGGCCCTACAGCAGTAAGCTTGGTGTGGGATGCAGAGCCACAGAATCCTGCAGGGAGGGGTTATCCCATAATTACATGTGCGCCCTAACAGGAAAGCTTTTGTGCATCCCAGCAAAGTATGTGTGACTTTCCAAAAATATATTCATATTTTGTTTCATTGGCTTATAGAATTGTAAGGCAGGTACCCCATGTGGCATTTTCCTGAGCACATGTATGTTACTTTCCCTGTTTATGGGGATTGATAACATCAGTACCCGTCACCTGAGGAAAATGTGTAATTTCAGTGCCTTGACTTGTCTTCTTTCCCTCTCTGATCAGTGCTTTTGTGATGTTTGTTTACCTGCAGGATACGTTTGCTGCTAAAGTGCGATCCACATGAAAATGGTCAGTTCCTGTTGCTCCTGTGGGTGAGATCTGCTGCTTTGATCCGACCACAGTAAATCTCTGCAACTGGGGAGGAGGAAGGCAAGAAAAGGAGGAATTGAAAGGTGGTGGCAGCAAAAGAGGAAAACTGCCAACCAAAACCTACATCTTTGGTGTTTACACTTCAGTCGCGGAAAAGAAGGCCTCTGACCCCTTTCTGATACTACAGCTGATCGTTTCTCAAGCACGATGGTCCGGCACACGGACCCCACTGAGGGGCAACCTCAGTGACGAAGAGGGACTTGAGTTTCTAGTGTGTCTTGGGGACTTGTGCGGGAGGGTGTGTGTCTCTGATTCCTCTGTTGTGGGTGTGACTGAGCTTGGCGAGAGGGAACCACTCTCTGTCCTGCTCCGTCACCTGCCTCCACATCCTCCCCGAGCTCCGTCCACCCCGTCAGTGTCGGGAGAGGGTTGGGACGGGACGGAGGGGGTGCAGTTTTTCAGGGGTGGGAGGGTTGGTGGGGGGCTAGCCTATGCTATGGTGAGCTGCTCCCCGTCTGCCTGCTTGCTCTTAGACTCTGAAGAATTCTCCGTTCGGCCGCGGGACAAAGGATAGCCTCCTTGCCAGGAGTGGGGAGGCTCGAGGCGCCAGGGGGCCCAGGCCCAGCTCTTTACCTGTGCAGGTGTGTAGGTTGGGGGTCCTGACCCAGGCCCCACTGACGACCGCAGCCATGGTGAAGCTGGCCAACCCGCTGTACACCTCCTGGATCCTGGAGGCCATCAAGAAGGTGAAGAAGCAGAAGCAGCGGCCATCCGAGGAGCGCATCTGCAATGCCGTCTCCATGTCGCACGGCCTCGACCGCAAGACGGTCCTGGAGCAGCTTGAGCTCAGCGTCAAGGACGGCTCCATCCTCAAGGTGTCCAACAAGGGGCTCAACTCCTACAAGGACCCCGACAACCCGGGCCGACTGGCCCTGCCCAAGCCCCGGGGCGGTGGAGGATCAGGGGGAGGGGGTGGTGGAGGAGGAGGGGGAGGAGGAGGAAGTGGTGGTGGTAGCGGTAGTGGTGGAGGTGGTGGAGGAGGCAGCAGCAGCTCCGGGTCTCACAAGAAGCCTGGGCTGGACTGGAATAAGCTGATCAAGCGGGCGCTGGACGGTCTGCACGAGCCCGGCGGCTCCTCCATCAAGAGCATCGAGCGCTTCCTCAAGTGCCAGGCCGACGTGGCGGCCTACCTGTCGGGCAGCAGCGCCCTGGCGCCGGGGCTGTTCCACCAGCAGCTGCGGCTGGCGCTGAAGCGAGCCGTGGCACACGGCCGCGTGCTCAAGCAGGGCCCGCTCTTCCGACTGGCCAGCCGCAGCTCGTCCTCGCACCAGAACGACGGCACGGGCTGCGTCTCGCTCGACTCACTGCCACCGGTCCGTCTGCTGCCGCACGAGAAGGACAAGGTAAGATGCTCAGGAAACGGTCTGTTCAGTGTTTAGTGTTTTGTTTTGATGTTTAAGACCAAACTGCAAGTCTAATAGTGGAGGGGTCCAGGGGCATATAAATCACAAATGTGTTCAGGAGTGCATTTCTTAAAAACTTATTGCAAAAAAACTTGTTTCCTGTGTCAGGTTGTTGCACAGTGGGGTAGTTCTTTTTGGAAATTGCATCCCAGAACACAAATAATGATGAGGTGACACGTTGATGAGATTATGAACTAAATGATCCTGGCTATGAGGATGCATAATGTATTTATGTAAGGCATAACAGCGTTTTATCACTGCACATACATTACAAACAAGCAGGACAAAGATAGCAGAACATTCTTTTAAATAACAGGATGCAATGGTTCTGCCAAAAAAAGTTTGATGCCAAAAGTAATCCCTACCACAATTACTTTGGTCATGAGACCAAATCTCTGAGACACTACCTGTGCAGATCAAGATCTTTTTTTTTGGTAGTTTTTACATATGCAGTTCACCACCCTGGTGCTTACCAGAACAGGAATGGCCCGTTTGGTATCTTATTCACCGTGAACCCAATGTTTATGATCTTCTTTCTTAGTTCACCAACTATTGTGCTACCTGCCCCTGCAAGTCAGTAAAATAAGGAAGCAACCCAGTAAAAACACCTGCTTTCGCTACGTTATGTCAAAGGTAGCACTCTAAGGCTATTGAAAAGCACAAGGTTAAAAAGGCGCCTTTTGATTTTGCCTGCTGTTCAGCTGCTTTTCACCCCAACCTTTATGGCTGCTCTTTAAGCCACTATCGTGTTTGCACTTTAAACTAGAGTACAGTAGACCTAGCTAGCAGGGGGAAACATCAGGTAGTTCAACTGTGTGGTGTGGCTGGTGGCATTCACATGCTGGCTAGGTTGGATTGTGTTTAAAGATTCAGGGCATCATAGTTCAAGGCAAGTTATGTCAAACGGTCAGTCTTGGATTCCACCCAGAGCGGTTACTGATGCATCAGTCCAAAGGCCACAGTGGTAAATGGTGTTGATGTGAACTGAATGTGAAGATGGATGCAGTTTGTGGGTCTGCATAAATACTTAAATAAGTATGTGTTGTAATGCATAATGGCCTTCTTACATTTGTAGTGTTCCAGGACAGGATGCTGTTCTCTGTCAAAGACCTGCACGTAGAACTCTTTCTTGCCTGCTGGCATTGTGGCATTGCTGCACAACTGATTTTGTCTTGTGACTTGCTGATGCTTGTATACTGAGAACTTTGGCTCAATGTGGAGAAGCATCTCCTGTCGTTGGCTGTCTTGTAATGTCAATGTACGTGCATTTTCAAGCATGACCAAAATGCTGTGTTTAGATTGCTCTGAACCCCCATAGTTTCTTCTCTGTGTGGCCTTGCCTTACTGTATACAGTATGCACGTATCTTACTAGCAGTCCATACTGGCACGGCAAATATTTCAGGGGGATTCAGCTCCGAATGTCTGGTTTGGCTTGACGTTTGGTGGTTGCTGTCACCTCTTGGTGAGCATGTGCGCCACGCCACGCATCCTAATCCTGCTGCGCTGCTGTGCAGACATGCACCTGTGCGTGCAGCAGGGTTGCGTGAAGATTATGCACGAGTGCTACAAGGTCAAATTTACACGCGCTGTTGCCAGGGGATGGGGGGGTGGGGGTGGTGGTGGTGGAGGTGGTGGGGGCGGGTTGGAAGTGCTGCAGTCTCAGCAAGAGTTAATCTCCCATGGTGCTTTGGGCTTCCGTGGGTCAGGATAGAGCTGCCATCGGCTGTCCACCCACCCACCATAGCCACAGATGTTCGCGACGGCATCAGGCAGGTAGCAACAGCATCATCATCAGCAACAACAACAGTGTCAACAAGCTCCTCCAACCCACCGTCTAGAGGCGCTGAGATGGGCTAAGGGGTGGCGAGGGGTGGAGAACCGTTTGTTTTCCCCCCTCACATGCATTTAAGTGGAGCTGTGCACAACCACCAAAGCAGATCTCCAACCCGAAAGAGGAGCTAGAAAAGAAGGGGTGTGTGTGTTTGTGTGTGTGTGTGTGTGTGTGTGTGTCTGTGTGTGTCTGTCTGGTGGGGGGGTTAGCAGAGTGAGGAGAGCGAGCGGGTTGGAGAGGAGCCATGGAGAAAGAGATAAAAGCAGCAGAGAGAAGAAGAGTGAACGGAACCAGTGGAGAGGAAAGGAGGAGTGCAGTGGAGGAGAGTGAAGAGAAGGGGAGGTCAGGGGGAGAGGGAACGGGATTGGGGTGGAGGGGGGTGTATGTGGTTGCGCGTGCGTGTGTGTGTGCACGGGTGTGTGTGTGTGTGTGTGTGTGTGTGTGTGTGTGTGTGTGTGTGTGTGTGTGTGTGTGTGTGTGTGTGTTGGGGGTAACGTGGGCTCTGCATCCTGCCGAGGCTGGCGACCAGCTGCAGAGCTGCTCCCTGTCAGGAGTTGTCAGGAGACGAGCGAGAAGGGGTGGGAGGGAGAAAGAAGGAGGGAGGGAGGGAGGTAGAGAATCTAGCAGGCAGAGAGAGAGAGAGAGGGAGAGCAAGTGTGAGGCAGAGAGAGAGAGAAAGAGGGAGGGTAGAAAAGAGGGAGCAGTGGGAGGGAGGGGAGTAGGAGCGAGTGGAAAAGAGCGGGAGGGAGAGAGAGGGAGACGGAGAGGCAGGCCGGGAAAAAGAGAGGCGGAGGTAGCGTCACTGCTAGTGGCAGAGGAAGAGGCTAGTTAGACGCATGCTCTGTGCCTCTCTCTGTCTCTCTCTCTGTCTCTCTCTCTCGGTCTCTCCCTCTTCCTCTCTCTCAGCTGGCTGCTCTGTGTGAAACAAGAGGCAGAGCAAAGCAGACACACAGGCGACAGGAGCCAGGGAACACACCCACTGCTGTAACCCGATAGACAACAGCCAGCCTGGCCTCAGTGTCCACTCCCCAGAGCCTCAGCACACACCCACATGCGTGCACACTGTGCAAACACACACTCACTCTCACGCACGCACGCACACACACACACACACCCACCCATGCACGCTCACCGGACAGCTATTGCATGCTTACCACACAGGCACGAGCACGCACAAGCACACACGAGACACGCACACTCTCTCCACCTGTATGCATATTCTGCGTACTGAGAGGCACACCCCTCCACCTGTATGCATACTGAGCACGTAGGCTACTTAATCACGTGCAAAGAACCACCCCTACAAATATGGCAACGCTTCCTTTACATGTATGTCTGTAACACACACATCCCTACACGTGTCAGTTATTTGCCACTTTCAGTTCTGTCCTACAAAGGCCAAAGTGCATTAACTACGTAAACATTGTCACTAAGAAAAATGCCTTTCATTGCTTGTCAGACTGCCCAGTCCAAAATTATTATTACATTACACTTACTCTTGTCCAGGGCGACGTACAGTCACGTCTTTTAGGTACAGGGACAGTCCGCTGGGAGGAATGGGGGGTTAGATGCCTTCCTCAAGCCATAGATGTGGGTGCAAGAGAGCACTAGTTATTCATTAAGCCAGCCACATTCTTCCTACTGGTACAGGATTCGAACCTGTGGTCCCCAGAACTCAAGACCAACTCCCTAACCATTAGGCCACTGCTCCCCATACATGCTGTATGGTGGTCTTTTGGCTTTGTAAGGCAGAGGTGTTGTCTGTCATGTATGTGTGTCATGCACACATGGACAAACTAGTCAGTCAAAAAAAAAAAACAGGGACATTTAGTTTGCAAATGCTTTACACACCAAGAAAGAGCTGTTGTACACTTACTGCGAGTCACTGGTTTGATTTATTTGTTTTGCCCACTCTCTCTTGAACTGACACAGGAGTGTAGCTTAGCTGCTGTGCTTCTGGTGTTGCATGATCACACAGACACACAGGATTAAGATGTCCATTGTGTGTGTGTGTTTTTTTTTTTTTTTTTTTCATCCAGACTCTAAAGCCTTCCAGCCTAAGATAGGGGCTGAGTCTTTTTTCCCACCCTGAATCTTCCCCTCTCTCCTCCCCTCTCCTGAGGCAGCTTGGCCTCTTCTAGCTAACTCTCCCAGCCTCAGCAGCTGGCTCTCTGCCTCCTTAGCCCAGTACGCTAAAGGGGGAAGCGTGTCAAAGACACCGGCTCCTGCCTACCGCTGCTGCATGTGTGAGTGTGAGAACATCAAGGAACATAATCAGTTTTAATGGCGTTCAGCATGTGGCTAAGCATATTTACCCTAGGCTGAAATATAAGTTGTTTTGGAGAGGAACGAGCCGCCTGGCAAGCGGTGAATGGTATTCCACCACACCTCGCCAGTTCAAACAGAGTTCTGATAAGACGTGGGCGTAAGCTGATTCTTACGCCTAAATGGGGCACTTGGTTAAGCAGCAGCAGCAGCAGCAGGAGGAGGAGGAGGAGGTGTGTAGTGTGTATATGGGGGGGGATATTGTGGGGGAGGTGAAGAGAAGCAATGCGATAGCGTTTGGGATCTAATCTGTGTCGCGTGCCAAACACGGTCCCAGTAGCCACATAGCAGGACATCAAACGGCTAACAATGCACATATTGTCTTTATTTATCGGTGTTTTGTGGAGGCGGCAGTGCATTTAGTGTAGTTACCTGTGTGTGTTGCTCATCTCGTGGCTCGGCGACAGCCTGCCACGCTTGCCGTGTTTGGGCACGAGAGGCAAGGGATGAGGGGAGTGGAGGAGAGGGGAGTGGAGGAGAGGGGTGGGGTGGGCAGGGTTAGAGTGAAGGGGAGAGAGCTCATTACTGGCCACTATTAGTGCTCTCTGGGTCATGAGTTAGGAAGAGAGGGAGGCAGAGCAAGATGAAGAGCAATGAGCACGAGAGAGAGGGATAAGAGCGGGGAGGGGGAAAAAAAAAGCAAAACAAATGGCTAAGCACTAGCTCTGACCCCATTGCAGGGGGTGGAGGGGTTGGATTTGTGTACTCTACACCAGAATGACTGTGTCACACATCGCTCTATTCAAACGGCCGCGACCAGACTCGCTCACTCATTCCGCCCGCTAATAGGGGGTCATTGCCAGGCCACAAGGGGGGGGAGGTGGAGTCAAATCGAGGTCATGGATATATAGATAGCAAGTGCTCATTTTTTTGGGGTGGGGGGGATTGCTGCGGCAAGTGCCGGTGACGACCGTGTGAATCAGGAAGGCCATTAGGTGGGATGGGCCATAGTGTGGAGGCTGTGTGTGTGTGTGTGTATTAGATGCACTTACGCAGCAGAGCTGAACCTGTGTCTGTGTGTGTGTGTGTGTGTCCAACCCCCCAAACACAGTCATCATCATCACCACCTCCACCACCCAGCCCCGGTCACCGAGAGGACGTGTGAAAGCCACAGCCGCCCCAACCTCTAGTTGACCCCATCTGATGCTTCAGGCACCAGTGCTTGAGATCGAGAGAGAGAGAGAGAGAGAGAGATGCGCCCAGTAGTGACTCCACCGTCCCCCTTTGCTCTGTGGCACTGTATGGCGAGGCCTCGTGCAGTGTAGAGCTGTAGGCATCCACCATTGCCTGGCCTTTTAAACAGCGAGCTGAAAATGCACGTTTTTGTTTTTTATTTTTATTTTTTTTGTAGGTGGGTGTTATGGCCCCAAGGTGAAGGGAGCAGCAGTAGAGAGCAGAGCAGAATGCAGAAGACCACTGAGCATTGATTACCTGCCCCTCATGCAATTTTCAGGATGCGCGTGCGCACACACACACACACACACGCACACACACACACACACACACACACAGGCATGACCGCACGTGCATACACAGGCAATCTGGCTGATGTCAGTAAAGCAGTAGCACTTTGTGTATATACACACATTTGCACACACAGAGGAATGAGCAATCCGTTCCTCTTAGATCCTTCCCCCTAAGCGGACACACACACACGTACATATATATACACACACACACACACACACAGGCACCCACCCACACACACAGTTGCGCTGACAAAGGTCAATAAACACTCATCTCTCAAGGCCGTGTCAATATATCAGGCAAGACAGCAGTCAGCTGCCGTGTGGGCTTTTGGAGGGAAGTCATAACCACTGTGACCGGTTTTGTTAGTGTCTTAAATTTGCCTCGATATGCTAAATGGCAGATGGCATCTAAATATTTCTCCACCATGTGTTTTCATAACACTTAGTGGTTGATAAGATCTGAGGTGGTTGGGGGGGGGTTGTTGAGTGGGTCAGCTCACAGGAGTATTAGAGGAGTTGAAGCACTTCTCGATCCTGTGGCCGACTATTATAAAAACTGAATGGACGACAGCCAAAGCAGAATACGGCGTGGGGCTGTGACCCAGGGCCAGCTGGTGCATCGTAGGGTGCTAAAATAGCTCAGGTGCTGGCCATAGTGTAGCAGTCAGACCCTTTACATATGCACACACACGCATGGGGAATAAAAAAAAAAACTGATTTCGATCACAAAGCATAATCTTCTCTGTGAAGTCTTAGTGTGTGGGCATGATCTCTGGTTGTCTGTATGTTTGTGTGTGTGATGTGGGTGTAAGTGTGTGTGTGTGTGATGTGAGTGTAATTGTGTGTGTGGGTATAAGTATGTGTCTGTCTATATGATGTCTGGATAGTGTGCCCCACTCCTTGCCCTAGGCCTGGTGGTCGTGGGGGTATCATGAATTGAGCAGATTGCAGTAAGTCCATAATCAGACGGCCTGAGCCCTGGTTTATCAATAGAGATTATCCTCCATGTGTCAGTGTCAGTAGGCACAACACTGTCTCCCACTACTCTGCCTGCCAGCCAGCCGTAACGTGTCAACAAAAGCCCCACAGAAGCAAGAGACGAGTGAATGGAGTTAGAGTTTTCTTCAGAGCGGCTTAGTATTTTCTCGTGAGGTTACATCAGCCAGTGGGGCTGTCTGGCGGAGAGGAGAGGAGAGGAGAGGAGAGGAGAGGAGAGGAGAGGAGAGGAGAGAGCCTTCAGCAGAAAAGGCTTGAAGTGAAGGGGAAGTAGAGGGGACTTTGAGGTCGCACCATCAGACATCTTCAGAGCCTGTCTGTGCTGTCTGTTCTGCCATCACCATGTGTCAGTTGTGTTTGCCGGGGAAAGATGATGTGTTTCTCACACACTCAGAGCATCCGTAGCACTATTTCATTCAAAGCGCTTGTTCTTGGTCGCAGCCAGGCTTGTTCTCTATTCAGTAGGCTATTGGATTGTGTGTGTTTAGCCAATGTCCTGTGCCATGATCTATGGGTTAGTGTGGAGGGGACAAGCCAGAGCCTGAGTATCAAGGTGTGTGTGCCTCTCTCTGTCTGTGTGTTTAGTGTGTGGATGAGGTAGCTTGGCTTCACATGTTAATGAGAACCTCGACTAGAGTAAAGACAAGGACAGAAAAGGGCAAGCGTCTATCTTAGACACACACACACACACACACACAGTTTTGTCTCTTTTTTTCCCCCTCCTTGCCTCTGCTTCTCCCATTTTCTCATCTTTCTTTATCCTTGACCATAATTAGCGTACAGGCTTTCTACTTAGGGTACTTACATCCTCTCACCCCATAGCCCCCCTTTCCACCACCACCCCTCACCCCCACGTCTCTGCTCCCAGAGAGAAGGCCATACGCTGAGCGATGCTCAACATAATGGTAAATGATATTGTCATAATCAGCAATCAGCTCTTTGAAGGAGCACATATGGACCCTTAAGCTGCTAAATTGCTGCTATTTATCCTCAGTGAAATTGTTTATGCTTGTGTTTGCACATGTGTGCTCCAGGGGTTTGCTCAACACAGCATCTCCGCAGAGCAGCCGAGTCTGTTAACCCTGTGGCCTGCGACTGAGAGAGGAGAGGAGTGGGGCCAGTTAGTGGAGTGGCTTCCGTCGCTGGTGACACGCGCTGCAAGTCGCTTGGCCAGCAGAGCTCCTTGCCTGGTGCTGCTGGTGGCAGGTCATATGATTGCCCTCAGGCGTAACGGGCTCTGACATGCCTGGAGGTCTGAGGGGCTGGTTGAACCAGCTGGATTAGGGCTTCAGTCAGTCAAGCCTCCTCCTCGGCTACCGGTTCTTAGGTGCAGTTAGTGGGATGTTGTGTGGTCACGCCCAGACAGTGGGCAGGGAGTGGGAGTAAAGATGTTGTGGATCCAAATCGGAGCAACCCTTTGGGAAATTATCCAGCTCTAAGCAGCGCAGCAGAAGCTGAAGGTGCTTATTATACAAAACAAATCTGTACTTATATGAACAGACGGCAAGAGCAGGAGTAGGAAGCGCTAGTGAGATTTCAGTGTGGTGAATGCTGGGGGAAAAAATGCAGCAGTTGTGTGTGTGTGTCTGTGTGTGTCTCTGTCTGTGTCTGTGTTTGGGTGGTTGTCTCTCTCCATCATGAGTGTGTGGGTCATTCTGTGTCTGTCTGCGTGGGTGTGTTACCGTGGGTGGGTCTGTGTTTGCAGGAGAAGTGGTGGGTGAAAAAAAAAAAAAAAGTCTCTCTTTCGCTTAGCAATCTGCACAGTGTCACTCAAACCATAATTGCCCCGAGGGACATTTATGTCTGCGCACAAGGGAATCGCTTTTGAAGCCAGGATGGTGTGGCAGTGGAAGGTTTTTTTTTTCCCTCCTTTTGAAACGCAAGTTGAAAAAGGGAGCAGAAAATAAACGAGTGAAAGGAAGAGACTTTGGGGGAGGAATGGGGATGGAGACTGCTTGATGACCCAGGCCCGATTATGGCAGCGGTAGGTAGCTAGTCGAGGTGTTTGAAGCATCATGGACTGCTTTTATGCAGAAGTATTCCATTTTTCCTCCTATTCTTGCTTTCTATCCATCTACCTTTCTCTTTTAGCGCCCCCCCCCCAAAACCCCTCCACTTTTCCTTGGGGCGAGAAGTGTCCCTGCGTTGAGCCGGGAGCCTGAGTCAGAGGGAAATGAACCCAATAAATCACCTTCTCTGTCCTGTCTCTCGTCTGCCTGGACCTGCTCACTCTCTCTTTTCTCTCTCTCCCTTCCTCCATCTTCCTCCATGCCTCTTTGTTTCTCTACCTTTCTCCCTCCATTTCTCTCTTTCACACAAACACACACACACACACACACACACACACTCTATCTCACTTCTGTACTCCACCTACCCACCTCACCACCTCATCATCCAACACCACCTTCCCTGGCCTCATGCTTAAGCAGACCATCTCTCTTTCTTTCTCTCTGTCATTTTCTGCTTCTCTCTCTCTCTCTCTCCAGCTCTGTTCCTTCTCTTCTCTTCTTTTTGTCCTTCCCCTGTGTCCTGTCTTCTCCTTTATCATTCTCCCTGACTCCTACGACTGTCTTACCCGTTAGCTTTCCAATACAGACAGTCAAGGCTTGCCACTCTCCGAACCGTTGGCAGGAATCCATTTTTCTCACGTTTCAGACCTTACACATACACATCCGATTACCACACACACACACACAAGGAAGAGGGAAGTAAAACAGAGGGTGAGAGAGAGCGAGCAAGAGTGTGTGTTTGATGCTGAGAGCGATGGTCGTCTTGGGTGGTGCGTGCTTACTCTCCTCCTCCTCCTCTTTCTCTCTCTCTTTCTCCCGCCCTCCCCCTTTTCTTTTTCTCTCTCTACCCCTCTTTGCCTCTCTTCTTGCTCCCTCGTTCGTGTTGAAAGATTAATGGCATCCAGGAGCTGTATGTCAGATGGCAGGCTACAGAGCAAGCATCAAAACAGGACTGTGTGCTTCCCTTTGAAGACAAACCCCGCCGTGTGTGTGTGTGTGTGTGTGTGTGTGTGTGTGTGTGTGTGTGTGTGTGTGTGTGTGTGTGTGTGTGTGTGTGTGTGTGTGTGTGTGTGTGTGTGTGTGTGTGTGTGTGTGTGTGTGTGTGTGTGTGTGTGTGTCCTCCACAGAGAAATCATTTCTCCTCTCTGGCCAGCCAGTGTGTGGATGAAAAACAATTCGGCCAGCCGAACTATTGGACCTCAGTAGCCCATGTCTCCTCTATTAGACACACACACACACACAGATACAAACACATAGACACACACACAGATACAAACACATAGACACACACACAGATACAGATACACAGAGATACAAACACATACACACACACAAACACAGCCGTGTGGACGTGCACACTAAAGAGTGTAAATAAGACAAAACCTGGTCTGCAGGCTAGTTATGGAGCAAAGAGTCTTGGACATGCAGATTTCATGTGTCATTAAAACGAATCACACTTTCATATCTGGTGGCAAGGTTAAAGCTGTGTGTGTGTGTGTGTGTGTGTGTGTGTGTGTGTGTGTGTGTGTGTGTGTGTGTGTGTGTGTGTGTGTGTGTGTGTGTGTGTGTGTGTGTGTGTGTGTGTGTGTGTGTGTGTGTGTGTGTGTGTGTGTGTGTGTGTGTGTGTGTTGCATGGTGCTGGCGTGCCCTATTGTGTGCTGAATGAAGCGTTGTTATAACCGGTGATGTTGTGATGGACCCAATAGCACAGCTGCGCAGAGCACAGCATAGGCCAGACAGACAGTAGTGTGACTATATGGACCCCCCAAGATCACTCCAGTGTGGTTACTGCTTCACAATGACTCTGTTTGAGGCAGGCATGAGTGACTGACTGTATCTCTTTCTCTCTCCCACATCCTCCTCTCCTTTTTTTTTTTCCACCCCCTCTGTTTTCGCTTTGTTGCGCTCCTGCTGTCTGTCTCTCTCTCTCTTTCTCTCTCCCTCTTTCTCTCTCTGTCTCTCTCTTCCATCCCTCAGCCCGTGGCGGAGCCAATTCCCATCTGCAGTTTCTGCCTGGGGACCAAGGAGCAGAACCGCGACAAGAAGCCCGAGGAGCTCATTTCCTGTGCGGACTGTGGCAACAGCGGTGAGCATCGGCCACTACCACCTTCCTATTCATTTAGACATTACTGCTCCACACGAAAACAATCTCTTTGGCGTTCTCTCTCTCTGTCTTGCTCTCTCTCTCTCTCTCTCTCTCTCTCTCTCTCTCTCTGTCTCTGTCTCTCTCTCTCTCTCTCGTTCTCTCTTTCTCTCTCTCTCTCTCGTTCTCTCTTTCTCTCTCTCTCTCTCTCTCTCTCTCTCTCTCTCTGTCTATCACTCATACACAGTGCGAACTAGCATCACACATTCGCACCAATTTGTCTCTTTCCTTTCTGCCCTCACCCTACCCATCCATATTGTGGTTGCAGGACTGTTCTGCTCCAGTCCCTTTTTATAATCGTTTCTCTCCTGATCTTCTGTTTTTCCGCCATCCTTTCCTTTCCAGGCCACCCGTCCTGTCTCAAGTTCTCCCCTGAGCTGACGGAGAGGGTCAAGGCGCTGTGGTGGCAGTGCATCGAGTGCAAGACCTGCAGCAGCTGCCAGGACCAGGGCAAGAATGCGGTAAGAGCATAATCACACACACACACACACACACACACACGCACACACAGACAGACACACACACTCTCACACACACACACACACACACTCAGCCTTATACCACACATGTGGGTTGTTTTTGGTCTGGTGTGCATGCTGTAGAGTGGTTGGGGTGAATGGTTTGTAGCAGTGGGGGGGTTGCTGGGTCTAAACTAGCCTCTCGGCCGACTCCTGAAGCGTGTGGCAGGCCTAGACAGCAGCAACGCGGTCATTTTCCCCCCTCTACTGACCTGTCAATCACAAAGCACCTCCTTGCCTCAACCCTGGTGCCGAGTGGCAGGGTTTTTATAGTTAACGGAAACTAAGACTAAAACTTAAACTAGCACTGAAAATATACATTTGTTAAGTAAAATAAAAATGAGAGCTTTTTTTAAAAAAAAAATTACATCTTAGTAAAAACTATGAATGCACTTGTTAGACTAACTACAGCTGAACTTAAGCTAACAAACAGAAAACTAAATAAAAATGAAAACTAATGAAAAATTTGAAGCTATAATAATTCTGGTGTGCAACTGGTCAGATGTGAGAAGATGGGAAGGAGAAATGTTCCATCAGGCTGACGGTCTCCCTCTTTTTCTTCTCCCCCCCTCACTGTCTGCACAGGAGAACATGTTGTTTTGTGATTCCTGTGACCGGGGTTTCCACATGGAGTGCTGTGACCCCCCACTGTTGCGGATGCCAAAAGGTGAGTATCCCCTCCCTACTTCTCCCTACCCTATCCCCTCTCCCTACCCTAGCCCCTTTCCCTACCCTATCCCCTCTCCCCTGCTCACAGCAGTAGCAGCAGGAGCCTGTGTTTGTGTTTTCTATTCCGTCTTTGTGTGTGTGTGTTAATGTGGTGGTGTTGTGGGCTAACCCTGTTGTCTCTGCGGCTCGCCAGGCATGTGGATCTGTCAGATCTGCCGGCCGCGAGAAAAGGGACGACGGCTCTTACACGAGAAAGCAGCACAAATCAAGCGACGCTACAACGCTCCGCTGGGGCGGCCCAAGAACAGGTAGGACAGCCGCCATCCTACGCAGCGTAGCGCAGTGCACTGACAGGCACGGAAATGGAACATAATGAGTTCACTTTCAGTTTGTTTTTTGGGCTTTTTTTATTTTTATTTATTTTTTTATCTTGAAACACAGGTGTCCACTGAGAGGAGTGCTTTTACAAAATGTGTGGAAATGTTATTGATTAAATGAATCCAGCCATAGTAGTACTTGACTATAGCAAGAGAAACTTTCTCCAACTAGCCTTTTTGTGTTTGTTTAAAAGCCATGTGGTATTGTGTCATCTTATTTGCACATACCTTTTTAAAAAGACCAATTGCTTATGAATTTATGACATTAGTAAATTAGTGTTTCTCAATCAAAATTAAAAGGTTTATGTTCAATTTTGATTTAAGGGTGCTCTTGGACTTTGTTGATGGTACAAAACGATGTTACTGTTACTATTTGTTAATAATGTTGTGTAATGTAATTACTATTTGTACATGCCAAGTGGTCTGAGCCGCCCTGACCTGTGTTTTGCCGGTGGCTTGTCCTGTGCAGGTCCAAGCGGGCCTTCAAGAAGCTGCGCGGGGGCAGCGGAGGCGGTCGGGGGCGTCGGCGGGGGCGACCCTCGGCGGCCGACCGGCGCTCGCAGGGCTCCTCGTCGCCCCACTCCTCGTCCAGCTCGTCGTGCGAGGGCTACCCGGGCGACGACCAGCAGCTCTTCCCCATGCGCCACGACGACGACGACTCGGGGCCCGGCGGCCTGCACTTCAACAAGAAGACCAAGGGCCTGATCGACGCGCTCAGCAAGTTCTTCACGCCCTCGCCGGACGGACGCAAGGCGCGCTCTGAGTCCGTGGACTACTCGCAGCAGTGCCGCATCCGCAAGAAGAGCGGACGCAAGGGAGAGCAGGACGACCGTTCAGGAGGTGAGGCCGTCACTGTCAGGCAGTTTGTCTGGTAAAACAGCCATGGCCGTTCACCCAAGAAAATATCATCAATAAATAAAGATATAGGCAATAATGTCTTATGATGCAGGCTTTAGACAAATGTAGATCTTTACATAATTGACAGCTTCACCAAGAGCTGCAGTGTGTGCATGAAGTTGCATATTCCTAGTCACCAAAGCAGTTTTGCCATCTAATCCTAATGTAAACTTCTGGGTCTTACCAAACAACTTCTGTACAACTTGTGGCCCTTTCTCCTGCACACCATGTGAAGCACTTGGAGTCAGCTCCTGCTGCGTGTGCTAAATGTACTATACAAAAGAAAGTTGACTCGACTTCTCTCCCTTTCGCCACTCTGCAGACAATCAGGATGGCGATGACTGGCGCGATGAGGAGGAAAAGCCGCCCGGGCATGAAAACATGACTGAGAAAGACGTGGAGCTTTTTAGACACATCCAGCAACTGGCACTACAGGTACGGAGAGAGAGAGAATCGCTTCCAACACATTAGCCTGGCATCCATTTCTGCTGTTTACACTGTTCAAATTAAAGTTCATTTCATCAACGGAACGTCAGGCAGAGAGAGAGAGAGAGAGAGAGAGAGAGAGAGTGTGTGTGTGTTCTTTAAAATCTATTAAAGCTGTAATGAAAATCAGTTCTTAAACAGCCGTTTCTCCTTTTACGAGGTTTGCTACTTTTAGTCTACTACTGCAAAATGCTTTTGCGATGGAGCACACCAGGCAGGAATCGCTAAACATAGTGCTTTTGGGCAAATCTCCCACTGAGCCTGCTCTCACAACAGTAGATGTTTGTCAGCCTGTTCAGACCTCCCGCTAGGCCAAATGACTGTCTCTGCAGCGATGTGCCTTTAGGAGGGTTGGTGTGCCCGGTGAGGAGATTGGCACGTAGGTTGCAGGGGATGATGGCAGGGGCGGGCTGACCCGAGGAGCAGTGGGGGCTCACGGCGCAGACAGAGCCAGAGGATGCCACTGCCAGCCCCTGACAGATATCAGCGGATGTTGACAAGGGGGGAGGGGTGGGGTGGGGGAGATTTATCTCGCGGTGATGGGTGAGAATCTGTCGGTGTGGTGATGGCATCCAGGCAATGTACATGTGGAGAGAGCTTCCAGAGGGGTGGGTACTCTAGCTGGGTGTGTGCACCACCCCAAATAAACATTAGTTAGTTTTTTTTTTTTTTCTTTTTTTTTTGGATTGTCATTGCAGGTTTTCTAAGATCGATCCTAGGGTGATGGTTTAGTTCTAGTGGGGACTTCTCCTTTTTTTAATGGAGTCGTGTGAAAGCATGTCTTAAGGTGTGGCGTGCCCTTGTTTGAAGACTGTCTGTGAAGTAAGCTCTTTGAGAGAAGAGTTCCTCTTTGGTATGTGTTAACTGATGCCGTGTGCGTTAAAAAAAAAAGAGAGAGAGCGAGGGAGCTGGGGTGAGGGGCCTCCTGGCCTGGCTGCCACAGGAAGCATGTGGTCGCCATCGCATAGCGGCAGAGGCAGCGAGGCACCCAGCCAGCCCAGCCCTCGGCTCTGACTGGCAGCTGCCTGCAGTTTGCCCCAAACAGCACAGCGAGCTAATAATAATCTCAGCAGCAGCAGCAGCCCAGGAGCTGTGGTGGAGGTGTGCGCGCACACGCACGCAGAGAGGTGTGTGTGTGTGTGTGTGTGAGAGAGAGGGAGAAAGACACACACACAAGCGTACACCCTGCAGTGTGCCTGCCAAGTCCTAGTGTGCTTTGGCAGAGTTTGAGGTCCTGGCAGCCGAGAGGCCAGGGGGGTGGGGTGGGTTGGGGTGTTGGGGGGGAGGTGTGTGCGGAGTAATCCCTGCTCTGTAATCTGTCTGTCTGCTCCGCACTGGGCTCTCTTAATCCCCCGTGGCGAACCTGCGCTCAGCCCGATATCTCCTCTTGCTCCTTCCACCACTACCACCACCACCCAACCCCCTCACCCTTTGACTGCCTTTTTTTCTTTCATACATTTGCTAATGCCTTCTTCCCATCCTCCTCCTCCTCCTCCTCCACCCTTCTTGTGCCCCTGCAGAAAGTCGGGGTAACGGGACCCCCGGATCCTCACATGCGCTGCCCGTCTGTCATCGAATTCGGGAAGTTCGAGATCCAGACGTGGTACTCGTCTCCCTACCCACAGGAGTTCAGCAGGTAACCACTGCGTCATGCACTGTGACTTGTGTGTGTGTGTCTGTCTGTGTACTAGCAAACAGGACCTAAAACACAGAGGAAGAGCAGTGGTTAACCTCAGCTTACCAAATCATAAAATCCTGGTTTTGATTCTCTCTTTTTCTGCAGATCATCAAAATGGCAAATCATCTTAATGTGCCACTTTTTAAAACTTGGCGCTTGGCTTGGGTATTCGTGGCTGTTTTTCCACTGTTACACCTTTTTTAATCCGTTGTTCACGCCACTTACTGCAGACTGCCCAAGCCATACCACTGTGACTTATGCCCATTTAGCCCTTAAAAGAAATGGTATTCACGGCTGTTTATCCCTGTGTCACACTGTTTACTTTCCCCCCTCCCTCCAGACTGCCCAAGCTGTACCTGTGTCACACTGTTTACGTTCCCCCCTCTCCAGACTGCCCAAGCTGTACCTGTGTGAGTTCTGCCTGCGCTACATGAAGAGCCGCAGCATCCTGTTCCAGCACATGCGCAAGTGTGGCTGGTTCCACCCCCCAGCCAACGAGATTTACCGGAAGGATGACGTCTCTGTGTTTGAGGTGAGGAAGCGGAGGAGGGGGAGTAGGGGGGGACAGCCCCCCCACCGTGGAGGGCCCACCACACACACCGCACAGCCGCCCAGCTCTTGCGCACCCACATCCTCTCACACACACACCCACACACACACACACACACACACACACACACACACACACACACACATACACATACACATACACATACACATACGTCATTTCCCGCGTTTCCTGTTTTGTGGGCGTGCTGTGTGTGCTCCTCATCCTCCCCACAAGGCCCCCTATCCCCACCAGCTGTTTACCAGCAGCACAGCCTGTCAAGAGGGTTCTGGGTTAATGGGTCTCTGGCACTCCAAGAAACACAGGAGGTTGACAGCTGGAAGTGCTGAGGAGCGTGCACTTCAGTGAGCGTGACTCCAGAGCCAGTTTGAGATCAGTCACTGAAACCTGATTCATTCTATTTAGTCAGTGATCCTTGTTTGTTGTAACTTAGTTTTTTTTTTGGGGTTTTTTCGCCAAGAATTGTTGGATTCATGTCAAAAACTACTTCCTTGTTGCCTGACTGTTCTGCACGGGCAGGTGTTTTTTTTTTTTTTTTGCAGTGCAGTGTGTTTTTGCCCCCGAAACACCTTGGGCTGGCGGCGCTCCAGGAGCGAAGCGAAAGTAAAACTGAGTAGGACGAACGTGTCAGGAGTCGCACGTGTGCGAAAAAGGCTCACGGGCACCTGGGCGAGGTCTGGTGTCTGCTTGCACTAGCGCCTGCAGACACACATACTAACATGCATACATGTACATGTACACGCGTGTATACACATATACGCATGCACACACGCACACACACACACACAGACACACACACCTTGGCATGGCGCTCCTCTTTCACTGAAGCCTGAGTCAGTGTGAGCAGAGCTTGGCGAGCATGATTGGCACTGTGCCAGTTCTGTGCTCTCCTTTCTTTCTCCTCCCCTCCCTTTCTCTTTCTCTCTCTCTCTTCCCCTCCCTTTCTCCGTTTCTTCCTCTATCTGTCTGTCTCTCTGTCTCTCCCCCCTTTCTCTTTTCTCACCTCCCTTTCTCCTTTTCTCTCTCTATCTGTCTCTCTCTCTCTCCCTCTCTCTCCGTCTTTCGCTTTCTTCTCATTCCCCCTCCTCCCATGTGGCAGGTGAGTATTTCAAGATCACAGATCACCGCCTGTGACATTGACAGCGTGGCGCTCCCTGCTTCTGAAGTGCCCCACCGGGTGCCCGCGCACTCCCAGGGATTGAAAGTCACACACCTACGCCAGAGAAAACCGGGTCAGCTGCCATAATCTAATGGCCCATGATTGGGTCTCTTAGTTTCCCTAAGCCGCTTGTAGAAGCCCTGGCCGGTGATATGGAGTTGATTCATGTGGAATCATTATCCTCACAGCCAGGAATCCATATCAGTACGGGGAGGGGAAAAAAAAAAACATTGACTGGTCTGCGAGATGGGATTGAGCCAAGGTCATTTCACAGAAGTTGTTACGCAACACGCAACGGGGCAATTTGTGAGCGCGGACAGGTTTTATTGTTGCTCCTTCGGGCGTGTGTGTGTGTGTGAGTGAGTGAGTGAGTGATCATTAACATGTGTTTTAACAACTGTGTGTGTGTGTGTGTGTGTGTGTGTGTGTGTGGACCACAGGTGGACGGCAACGTCAGCACGATATACTGTCAGAACCTGTGCTTACTGGCCAAGCTCTTCCTGGACCACAAGACGCTCTACTACGACGTGGAGCCTTTCCTCTTCTACGTGCTCACACAGAACGACAGCAAGGGCTGCCACCTCGTCGGATACTTCTCCAAGGTATGAGAGAGAAAAGTCTACCTGACCTGTACTAGCACATACACACCCCTGTAGACTGTTTCAAGAATGTAAACAATCACAAAGCTCCTGCATTCCCCAAGAGATTTCCGGTGACCGCAGATATTGATCTACGTAGGAAAAAACACTGAGCTAGAGATGTCAGGTGTAAACAAAAAAGAATGACTAGCTGATATCTTCCCAGAAGGTAACAAACAAGATACGGACGGAAAGTTGACTGTAAATGAATTAACCTTGCAGAATTCTCTTAGCCTCACAGTCTTCAAAGTCACACCTTTCTCCGATTTAAAACTTACAAGGTATCTCTTTTAACTGTGATAGCAAAAACAATGCACTTAAATGCATTTAACTCCTGACCTACTGCTGCTACATTTTACATAGTCGAGCGTTAAATCCAAAATTCTTTTGGGAACAAAATACGTCATAATTTGACCAGTCTTGAAACGTTCTATATTAATGGAATAATCTTCTGACATGTTGCACATAGAACCTTCAACATTTTCTCACTGACCTGATGTTGTGTTTCTGTCTTTGTGTTTGTCTACAGGAGAAGCACTGTCAGCAGAAGTATAATGTGTCCTGCATCATGATTCTTCCACAATACCAGCGCAAGGGCTATGGCCGCTTCCTCATCGACTTCAGTAAGGAAGCCCACCTCTTGCTTCTGTGCCATTGTGTTTATTTTGCCTGCTTGGTTATTGTGGTCGTGTAGCCAAGTGAGCAGGCAGAGCTCTGTGACAAATTATATTCAACTCAATTATTGCTCCTTCAAGGGAAATTGGTTTTACAGGGGCAGGTGAAATTTTAAATGTCCTTAACACATTTTTTTACCGAACCGCCAGTCAGTACATTAATAAAAGTTCAACTAGACAAATACAGCGTAGCAAGTCTTAAAATTTAATATCCTATAAAATAGGCATTCAGGCTCGGTATTCCAGTGGGGGCTGCTTGCTACAGCACATAGTGGGTGCCAATGCCAGTGTGGGTTTAACTAAATTCCTTTGAGAAGTGTCAGTAGCGATTACCCAGAGCTCCTTGCTAACCCTTGTGCCTTTTTTCCCTTTTTTTCGCCAGGCTACCTGCTGTCGAAGCGCGAGGGGCAGCCGGGCTCGCCGGAGAAGCCGCTGTCGGACCTGGGCCGGCTGTCCTACATGGCCTACTGGCGCAGCGTGGTGCTGGAGTGCCTGCACGAGCTCCGCGACCGGCAGCTCACCATCCGCCACCTCAGCAAGATCACGGGCATCTGCCCGCAGGACATCACCTCCACCCTGCTGCACCTCAACATGCTGGAGCAGCGCGGAGGCCGGTAAGACGCTGCCACACTCTCAAGACACGTGTGGCATTCGAACGTGCAGGGAGACTCCTGCTTGGTCACTAGGTTTAATGGATAAATACACACATGCGTACATGCATACACACACACATGCAATTCAGTACATACGCACTCCTAATAACACACTCGCTGAGGCAGGCATTGTGCCATCTGTGCCAAGTGTCATGGGCACTAAATGTGGTTTGACAGTGCTCATTTGCCCTAGGGTTCATAGTGACTGTCCCTTTGTGTCTACACAAGTATGTGTCTGAAATCAAAACAACACCATTACCTATTATTGTGCAGTAGCACCATCATTATCAGTCAATGTGATGTTGTGTTCATATCCCCACACAGTTGGATTAAACATATTTTAAAAGCCTGCACTTTTTGCACTTTACTCCATGTACACTAAAACAGATAGGCGTAGCTTTGTGGCTGGATAGCACTTGGAGGTTTTGCAATTTCTAACCCCTTTTATGATGGTGGTTGGAAGTTGCAAAACCTAAATATGTTAACAGCCATGATCTGCAATCAAGTGTTCGCAGCTCGGATGCAAAAGAGGAAGTTGCTTGTGCAAGTGTTCCGTCAGTGATTATGATGCGCAAAAGGCCTGATCTGTAATGTGTGTGTGTGTGTGTGTGTGTGTGTGTGTGTGTGTCCGTCCTTTTGCAGGTTGGTGCTGGTGCGTCGGGAGAAGCTGATCTCCACGCACATGAGCCGTCTGCAGGCCAGGCCTCGGCAGCTGGAGGTGGACCCCGACTGCCTGCGCTGGACCCCCGTCATCGTCAGCAACATCGTGGTGTCTGATGGGGAGGGCGAGGAAGAGGAGGACGAAGACGCTGACGACAGAGAGGAGGAGAATGGCAAAGAGGTAAGGCTTGTTTTGCTATTAGGCTGTGTGTAAAATGTTAGCACACTGATTAGACTACATTTGGCACTATACAGTGAGTAAACATTGTGGATGTGCCTGCTAGGTATGGGAATGGAACATGTTTTGCAGTTGATCTAAAGTCATAGGCTCAGATAACACTAATCATTGTCATGTGTTGTGACATTGTTGTGACATAACTTGTTTTGTTCAGCCAAAAAAGTAAAAAAACAATTGTCTGGTGTTTTAACCCCAATTTTGTTTGTATTTGTCATTGTTTAGATCAAGCCAAGCCAGAAAATGTCCCCGCTCCAATGGCACAGGCGAATAGATCGGGAGGATGAGGAGGAGGAAGAGGAAGAGGAGGAGGAAGAAGAAGAGAGTAAGGGGTTCCCTTTGACCTTTCCCAGCAGGCCTAGCCCTCCAGCAACCTCCCCGGTTCGCCACACCCCTCCCAGCCCAGTCCGGCCCCCTGCCCCCGCCAACGGGGAGCGGAGGGGCCGCGGCCGACCCCCAAAGAACTGGCCCTGGGGGAAAGTGAAGGACCGACCGGGCCGGCCGGGCAGACCGAGGAAGCCTCGGCCCGAGGAGGAGGACAGCTACCACGACGACAGGACCAAGAACCAGAGAGCCCCGGGGCCCTCGTCCAGCTTGCACGCGGGACTCTTCGGTCAGTCCGGAGATGCCAACTCGGGTTTGAGCAGGCCCGTCGAGCTGCCCCGACTCCCGCAGGCGCCCGTTCCCCGCAGCAGGGGCCGCCCCCCACGGAAGAAGCGCGGCCCCAAGCCCAGACTGCCCGAGGGCTCCGGAGACGCTCTACCGCTCCTGCCGCCCGCCCCCAGGCCCTGTGAGCTCCCACCCACACACAGGCCGCACTTCAGCGAGAGCAGTGACGACGAGGAGGATGACGAAGAGATGCAAGCCTGTTCGCCTCCCATACTTACAAAACCCACACTTGGCCTAAAGTGCAAGGTGAACATTTTTCACAGCCAATTACTTCGTTGTTGTCAAGCAAATAGTGTATAGTGTCAGCAATAATGTCAAGCACTATTGGTGTCCTATGTGCTACTCTTGATGTATCCTGTATACTAATCTCATGTTATTTTTTTCCCAGAAGCCACTGAGGAAGCGTCGGATGCGGCAGCAGAGCCACCCGCACAGCAGCGTGGTGACCGAAACCATTTCGGAGACGACTGAGGTCCTGGACGAGCCCTTTGTGGACTCGGACACTGAGCGACCGATGCCGCGGCTGGAGGAGGAGACTCCGCTGCGCCGCTACCCGCCTGCCCGCTCCATGCTCAACCACGCCGACCCTCCGCCCAAGAGGAGCCGGCCGCACTTGTCGGACGAGTCGGAAGAGGAGGAGGAGGATGGTGAGTTGGGAACCCTTTCTGCACAAGGAACTGTTTTGATTTTTCTTTTTTGTTTTTGTGGTTTCTTTTCTGTTGTGGGTATTTGTGGTGAAGCATTAGTAAATACAAGTCCCACATACCCTCTGCTTACAATGACTTTTACCTTGCTTCTGTTAGTCATTATCGGGTGCCTTGTCAGCATATTGCTGATGCTGGGAAAAATGCTTTAGAAAATAAATCTAAATTGGTGGACTTTTCTAAATGTTGTTTTCTCTGCTTTCCATCAGATTCCACTCCTGTGCTGAAGCCTGTTCCCGGCTTGAGGAAGCCAGAACCGTCTGATCCGGCCGAAGGAGCAGAGCCTCCCGCCCCAACTCCCGAGGTCCCCGTGAAGAAGAAGAAAGGCTGGCCCAAGGGCAAGAGCCGCAAGCCTTTACACTGGAAGAAACGGCCCGGGAGGAAGCCCGGCAGTGGAGCCAACCAGCAAGCCACAGACGCAGCCCTCTCCGCCCAGTCCGGAGACCCCCCGCCCCCCAAGATCAGGATGAAGCCCGGCAGAAAGCCCCGCAGCTGGTACGAGCAGCGCGCCCGAGAGGAGGCGGAACGGTTAGAGCTGGAGAGGAGCATGCTGGGACAGCAGCAGCCACTACCGCCAGCACAGCCGGACGTCAGGCGGCGGAGCCTGACCCCTGACCACTTGGGCCACGACAAGGGCAAGGAGTCCGACGACGACGACTTCAAGCCCGTAGAGCCACCCAAGCTGCCCAGGAGGAGGGGCCGGCCGCCAAAGAACCCCGCCGCCCGCCTGCCCCCGCCGCCGCCCCCACCCAAGCCCCCGATGTCCGAGGCGGAGGACGACGAAGAGGAGGAGGAAGATGAGGAGGAGAGGGGCTGGGGCCAGGACAACAAAGCCAGTCGACCGCCCTCGCGGGGCACGTTATCGGCCTCCTCGGCCTCCAACTCCCGGCTGGCCCAGTCACGACCCCCCGACGTGGACATGGGGGACGGAGACGAGGAGGAGGAGGAGCGGGAGGACGAAGACTGTGAGCGGAGGCCCGCCGTGACCCCCGGCTCGGGCAGCCGCCGCAGCGACGACCACGACGCAGACGACGAAGGGGACGGACACCTGGAGGAGAAGAGCGACAGCGGCAGCAGCAGCAAAAGGCGGAAGGAGCCGGACTCAGAGGAAGACGACGACGAAGAGGAGGAAGAGGATGAGCCGGCCTCGCCCGTGCGATCGCCGCCGGTGAAAGAGGAACCTCAGAGCGGAGAAGCTTTTTTAGGCATGCAGGGGAGCGTGGGGGCCAGGGAGTACGTGAGCAAACAGGAGGAAGAGGAGGACGAGGAGGAGGAGGAGGAAGAAGACGAGGCCGATGATGTGCAGGAGGTGAAAGGCCGCCCGGTGGACGCTCAGGAAGAGCGGCGGCGGCGCGAGGCGGAGGAGTCCTCGGCGGCCACAGCGGCCGCCGTGGAGACGGTCACGGCCATGTCGGTCCCGGACGAGCCGCTGGAGCTGCAGCCGCTGCACACCGAGGACAAGGCGGTGCTGATGCTTCAGGCCGAGCAACACCAGCACCCCCACTCGCACCCCCACGCCCTCCCCCACCAGCACCCGCATGCCGACTACAAGGACGAGATGGCCCACGGCCACCACCACCACCACCACACGCACCACCACCACCACGCGCACCACCCCCAGCACAGCAGCGAGCTGGACCTGGAGACGGTGCAGGCCGTGCAGTCGCTGACTCAGGGCGAGGCCCAGGACGAGGAGGCCGAGCCGCACGCCTCCGCGGCCGCCGCAGCTGCCGCCTCATACCAGGACTGCGAGGAGACGCTGGCCGCCTGCCGCACGCTGCAGAACTACGGCCACGGAGAGCCCCCCGAGGACGACGCACTGGGGCTGGTGGAGGACTGCGGCAACACAGCGGCCGCCCCGGCCACCGCCCCCTCCTCCCAGCACAGCAGCCCCCTGCCCAACAACCCGCCCAACATGCCCCCGCTGCCCAGCCAGTCGGTGCGCTCCGTCAACAGCCCCAGCATGACCCCGGGCCCTCTGGAATCGCAAGGGCCGCAGGGGGGCGCGCCGGGGGCCTCGGCCGGAGCGGGGGGAGGGGGAGGCGCGGGGGCCGGCGGAGGCTACACCCAGATCACCCCCGAGCACCCCGGCTCCCTGTCGGCCCCATCGCTGCAGAACATGGAGACGTCGCCCATGATGGACGTGCCGTCGGTGTCGGACCACTCCCAGCAGGTGGTGGACAGCGGCTTCAGTGACCTGGGCAGCATCGAGAGCACCACGGAGAACTACGACAACCCCAGCAGCTACGACTCCACCATGGGCGGAGGCAACGGAGGGGGCAATGGTGGTGGCCTCTCTGCCGCTGCAGCTGCCGCTTCCTCCACGGCAGCCTCGTCTTCCTCGTCATCGTCCTCCAGCTCGGCCGCCCCTTCCTCCTCGTCCTCGCAGGCCAGCAGCTGCTCGTTCGTGTCCACGCCGGGCCTGAGCTCCACCACGGCCCCCGTGGGCATGGGCAGCTGCAGCCTCATCCAGCAGGCTGGCCCGGGACCCAACAGCAGCAGCACCCCCAGCGGTGGTGCCGGAGGCGTGCCTCAGCCGCCTCCACCGCCCCCACCCCCCTCGGCCAACACGCCCAACTGTGGCATCAAGTCCCCGCAAAGCTGCGTCATCGAGAGGCCACCCAGCACCAACCAGCAGCCCCAGAAGAAGGTGCCCCAGCAACAGCAGCAGCAGCAGGCGCCAAACAACCAGCCACAGCCTCCACCCTCAGCTCCCCCACCCGCCCCACAACAGCAGCAGCAGCCGCTGTCCCAGTGCAGCATGGGAAACGGTTTCGCCTCAACGCCCATGATTATGGAGATCCCTGAGAGCGCCGGCGGTGGGGGTGGGAGCCGCAGCCTCTACATGGGCCAGGACTTTGGGGCGGGCGGCTACGGTCAGCCCTCCGCCACCTTCAGCCTGGCCAAGCTGCAGCAGCTCACCAACACCATCATGGACCCACACGCCATGCCTTACTCGCACTCTGCGGCCGTCACGTCTTACGCGCCTAGCGTGTCCCTGTCCAACTCGGGCCTGGCCGGCCTAGCCTCCACCCCCCACCCTCCCCTGCCCCAGGGACAGGCCACCATGACGCCGCCCCCCAACCTGAGCTCGGGCTCCATGAACCTGGGCTCGTCGCTGATCCAGTGCAACATGGCGGGGGCCAACATCAGCCTGGCCCCTCCGCCCCACACGCAGCGGCTGCAGGGCCAGATGCCCTCGGTCAAGAGCCACATCTCCATCCGCTCCAAGGCCTCGCAGCTGCCCGCCGGCTCCCCGCACCAGCAGCAGCTGTACGGCCGCAGCTCGGGCCCCGTGGCCATGCAGGGCTCGCCGCGGCCGCTGGCCGTGCAGCGCGGCATGATGCCCAACCTCATGCCCACACCGGCCTACAACTCCATGAACATGAACCCGCTGAACGCCGCCATGTCGGCGGGCTACCGCATGGCCCAGCCCATGATGAACAGCGGCTACCACAGCAACCCCCCTTACATGAACCAGCCGGCGCAGTACCCCATGCAGATGCAGATGGGCATGATGGGCGGCCAGGCCTACCCGCAGCAGCCTATGCAGCCCAATCACCATGGCAACATGATGTACACGGGCCCCTCCCACCACAGCTATGCCGGCGTCCCCAAACAGTCGCCTTACATGAGCAGATGAGCAGCGGTGGAGGGGTAAAGAGAAGAGACGTTGAGGCCCCCACACACACAAGGCCCCTCTGCGCTGCCCTGGACCAGGCATCTCTGTACTCTCTCTCGTTCGTATGTTACCCCCCCCATCCTCCAAAGCCAAACTGAGGGGACGCAGGAGATGGGGAGCCCTGCTGCATGCAGCAGCAGCAGTGGTGGTGGTGGTAACAGGAGGAGCTGACACAGGGAGGGGAATCAAACAAAACAAAAGGGACTGTGATGTTTGTTTTTGTTTCCCCTTTATTTTGTATGTTGTAAGTCTTTTTCGTTTGGTTTTTTGTTTTGTCTACTCCCTCCCCCCCAGTCCTTTCTACAGATGTGTGTGTATGCTCTGAGCTGGCTGTGTTAGGGGGGGGAGTTAGCTGGTGGGACTGGTTAGACACCGTGCTAATGGACCTTCAGTGGGACAGATATGTTATGGGGACTCCAGCGGACTGAGCCTCCTCTGCTCGCTGCGTACTTAAGTCGTGAGGCACGCCGCTCCCTTCACTTCTGGGAGAAAGTGGAGAACAGGAAGAACTTTGAGAACTAGTGGCCCGTGCCGGATGTGAGTTAGTTGGGGAAGGGGAGTGGGGATGGATGGATGGGTGGGTGGGCGGGCAGATGTACGTGGTTGTCAAATATTGTTAATCTGACCATTCACACAATTCTTTCATTGATATAGGAAGCCTTACCTTCAGAACGAGAAAAAAAGACCAGAATTGAAATTTAGATGGACATAATTTTTTTTGTTTGTTCTTTTTCTATTGGTATATAATTTGTAATACATTATCTTGTTTTTGTGTCTCTTGATGACCATTGAATTTCTTGTGTTCAGTCCAACCTCATGCTTTGTATGATTTTTTTTATTTTAACTTTGTTCAGGTGAGAGTGTAAGTGTGTGTGTGTGTGCGTGCGTGTGTGCGCGCACGTGGCTCAATGTGGCACCCGTCTACTCTACCACATCCACGCACTAGATTGAGTACAAACACACACATATGCACACATCTGGATTGCCACTTTTAAGAGCCATGGTGGAGGCACTTCTGCGTGACGTGGTGAAGGGAACAGGGATGCGGGGGTGGGTCGGGTCGGGTTTACGGGGACTGAGTGGAGAGTCAAGTGGGCCTTGGACGGTGTCTGGAATCCTTGTCTTCCCGCTGTAGAGTGGTGGTGGTGGTGTTGTCAGGTCCCAGCAGATGGAACAGGCCCCCACTGAGGATGCATCTGCCACTGTAATGTAGTCTTATGTCCAATTTTTTTGAGTATGAACAAGAAGCGTTATCGGTTACATTTAGACTGGACAGCAGAATTGCCTGTGAAAAAAAAGAAAAAAAAATACAGAAGAAATAAGATGTAAATATTCTGGTACTTCCTACTTCACAGCACAGTCTCCCCTCGGTGGCAGACTTGAGACATGCAACACTCACACACTTTTTTCCTCAAACACACTCCATGCACAAGAGCAGAGAGCTTGGGCTCCAAGCTCATCCCAACCCGACTCTGCAGTACACCATCTTCCAAACACAAAAACAAAAGGGGGTGGACATCCCATTATGGAACGGGTACTGCTTTTCCAGAGAATAAACCTGTTTGGGATGGCAACAGTGTGTGTCTTCAGTCTAGCCGGGGCGTGAGGAACAGGTGACACTGTTGTACCTGTAACACACACGTGCCGGTTCGGCGCCCCCCACCCCCTCTCCGTATGCCCCCGAGGGGCCCAGACCGCTAGCCATGGGGGGAGATTGGCCATAACTCCACATGTGCCTAAAAAGGTACATCAACAGACATTCACGTATACACACAGACACACAAACACGCACACACCAGGGTGTCGGTTGGTGTGCATGTCTTCTGGGGTCGTCTCCTGTTTAGGGACGAGGAGGGGAGTCCCCTTCATGTTCCAGTATTCAATGTCAATTGAGGATTTTTTTTTCTTACAAATCTGATGTTTCATATATTATTTGTGTGTATTGTTTTGTTTTAATTTTCTGAATTTTATCAGACTGGGCAGCTTTCTTTTATGACACAAGCTGACTCTTTTTGACTTTAGAAACATATTGTAGAGAACAATGTTTTTTCTATAATATAAAAAAGAAAAATTCTGACATTGATATTGGTACTGTCATTTTTTTCACTTCTGTTTCAGGAAAAAAAAACAATACATATTTTTTAGCTTGACTCTTGGGGTAATATTATTAAGAAATTCAAAACTTAAAAAAATACAACTCACTTTTAGTGACTTTAAGATGCCTTTAACCTCTCCATTCCATCTCATCTTTAGAGTTTTCTATCTTTGTGTAGTATATTAATGCTATTTTAAAACAAAAGGAAAAAACAAATATCTAAAGGTCACTTAGCGTTCTTTTTTTCTTTTTGTTTTGGACTTTTTGTGTGTGTATAGGACAACTTCCTTACATCTAAGAGGCATGTAAAAATGAGCTCAGTATATTTCTGTCTGTTTATATTGCTTACCCTTTTTGTATCCTTTGTAATTGTACATGGTGAGTTGTAAGCAAAGAGAGAGTGCGATAGACAAGGAGCGAGGAGGGACTGGCGCTCAAAGAGGGTCGATTGCGTCCGACTTCCTCTCCTCTCTCTGTTTCGTCCCTGTATGTATTTCCATTTATTCGTTTTTTGTTTATTTTTTCCTTCTAGCAAGTACTTTCAAAGAACTCTGTACATTTTAACATGAAACAAAAATAAATTATGTTGAGCCATTTCAGTTGTGACTGTATTTGTTGAGCATTTATCTTAATTTCTATGTCAGGACTAAAGACAAATGCCTGTTTCAGGAAATCAAAAAGGGCTAATTGGATAAAACAGTACAGACAATAAAACATACCAATACAACCCCGAATATTCTTGAGCTACTGGACGAGGATGTCCTACATTACACTGCATTGCACAGATGACCTAATATCTAACATAATGTGCACCGCATTTACCTTATAAAAATATTTAGGGGCATAGGGATGTCTGACTATTCTGTTTACGTCCTACGTCTGCTGTGTGACTACCATGGACAGTAGTAATTACGAGGTTGTTGAAAATAAACATGACGATTCATGGACATGTTTCTTTGCCTTAACACAAAATGTCAGACCTAAAGCCAATCAAAAGCCACGAACATATGATGTTTACTGGATTTTGTCCAATGATTATCAAGTACATGTCGTCCCTCACTTCCGTAGAACTAGCCAGTGGCATTTTTAACAGGGCGGGCATTACTGCAGTCAGTGATCTGGGATTGGTCTGGCCTTACGTCGGTTACTTACGTCAGACGGGGAGAATAACGGGGAAGACTGGCTTAGCAACATAATTTTATCCTTCAGTATTAGTAGCCTGCAATATAGAAACGAAAATATCGGATAGAAACACTAAAGCGGTGAGTATTTTCCTCACGTATGTTCCTAGTGCATACAGGGGCAGGATACGGTGGGGTATTTTAGGAAATGTAAAGTAGGAAGTAGCTTGGTTTCTCTGCTCGCCGCATGACGGAGCTCAAGCTCGTTGTCACAAGACTGTCCTGTGATGGAGGAGAACACGGATGCAAATATGTAGGGATACAGAAACAGGATGCGTTGCAGATTGCACTGAATAGGCGTGCTAACTTACTTGTGGGTGTCTCATAGGCACAGCTTTGTGATCAACCGATCCTAATCCTACCCTTAATAGTAACTTGATCGTTACCTTTAGAATATTAAATGAGCCCATATCAGCTGTCCTCTTTCCACTGAGCGCCTCAGAGTGACTAGCTCTGGCATTATTAAAAGGTGCTTCAGTCTTCTTTCGACAGATCTTTTAATGCATATAGCACTACAGTGTGATACGGATTAAAACCGTGTTAATAGAATTGCGCTCATTGTACACCCGATTCCCCTTTCAAGCAGAGTCGAGATGATCCACAGCCTATTTCTGGTGAACTCCTCGGGGGACATCTTCCTGGAGAAGCACTGGAAAAGTGTTGTGAGCCGTTCTGTGTGTGACTACTTCTTCGAGGCCCAGGAACGCGCCACCGAGCCCGAGAATGTTCCCCCGGTCATTCCGACCCCACACCACTACCTCATCAATGTGCTCAGACACAAGATATTCTTCGTAGCTGTCATTCAGACAGAGGTGCCTCCACTCTTTGTCATTGAGTTCCTTCACCGAGTGGTGGATACATTCCAGGTGTGTGTATTTTCTGTTGCATGTATGCATGCATTTCCTGTTCTTAGGTGTCATAGTAATGTAATAATAATGTTACTAATAAACGTGTGCAGCAAGTTTTTGCATACAAAGGATGTGACTGAAAGTACTTCAGCAATTTGGCAAGCAAACAAAATAAAGCAGAAATACACATTACTAGCTTTGTTATAGTCCAATAGCACCAGACGAAATCCATCAAGGTCTGTTGAGAGCTCCGCTTTTGCCCCCCTAGGAGCAAATGCCAGGCCGGCACGGGTGAGGATGTGGCCTGGCATCCCTCTAACACTCTTTCACTTTCTTTCAGGATTACTTCGGAGTTTGTACTGAAGCTGCCATTAAAGACAATGTAGTTGTTGTTTACGAGCTTCTGGAGGAGATGCTTGACAATGGCTTCCCACTGGCCACTGAGTCCAACATCCTCAAAGAACTGATCAAACCTCCAACCATCCTTCGCACAGTGGTCAACACTATTACTGGTCTGTTCACAGTTATCCTTATGTTCGACAAGTATGGTGCTGTGTTTGGCTTTTGCAGTTGGTTAGTGTTTAGTGTGCTTTTGTAAATGAGTGACCTGCTTAAAGTGGCAAAGGTAGCAATAGCAAGGCAATGTTAGCAGCAATGGTTAATTGTTACAACATCCAAATATGTACTATGCAGATGAAGATCCTAAACTTGGCTGTGTCTTTTTAGTTTGAACACTGAAGCTCTGTGGAATTCTGCTTTGTCCAGAAATACATAGAAAGTTTGGATTTGATGTCCTGATAAGTAATGTTTCTGATATTGGTTATTCTTTTCCACACACAGGAAGCACTAATGTAGGAGAACAGCTTCCTACTGGCCAGCTCTCTGTGGTACCGTGGCGGCGCACAGGTGTGAAGTACACCAACAATGAGGCATATTTTGATGTGGTGGAAGAAATTGATGCTATCATTGACAAGTCAGGTAAGGTTTTTTATTAGTGTAACCATTTTGCAGGTACTCCATTTTGTTCACCTATTTACACTGCACCACTGAGATAGCTGGTCTAAAGCGTTTTCCACCCCTTAAACTGTGTTATACAGGTTCTACCATTACTGCGGAGATCCAGGGAGTAATTGATGCCTGTGTGAAGCTCACAGGCATGCCTGACCTCACTCTTTCATTTATGGTGAGAGCTCGATCTGCTGGGCTGACTGTAGTCCTTTCCAAGCTGTCCAAAAGATAGCAGTCAGACGCACTTAAGTTTAAATTACATAACACATATACACATTCATAATTTCTCTCCCCTTTGCATTTTATTTAGGTTGTCCAGATTGTGTAAGAGAGGCACATTTTTATAGGCATAGTGAACATAGATATGATGTAGAATATGGTTACTTAAGCTACATTGATGGCTAGATTTTATGTCTAACCACTTCATATACTGTATGCGTTGAACATAAAAATGTTCATCTAATGCTTGCATGAAAAAAAGGTTCATTTCAGGAAAACTCATTTGTTCAATGAATTTTGTTCCTTACCAATTGTACCCTATCCCACCATAATTGTAACAGCACAAAGTTTATAATAAGGTGTACACACTGACACAAACAAACAATTACCATTCCAAAATTGATCAGAATAATACTGCAGCTTGGTCTCATGCCTGATTCCAAGACTGTTTATAAGAATTCCCCACTACAGTTATATGGTTACACTTTATTTTACTGTCCCTGTTACATCAGGTAGGTCTAGTGTAACAAAGTTAAGAAGTAGCAATATATAACATTATGTACTTACACTGTAACATAGTGTTAGGGTTATGGTTAGTGTTCGGTATGTACAGTGTAAGTTCATAATATTACATGCTGTTACATGTAGACACACTGAAAAAAAAAACATAAAATAAAGTGTTACCTGTTATATTTTCATGAACTGAATCAGGAGGTACCTAGTAACAATAATGCACACCTGATAATGTTCCTTACCTTTTTGATTAGTCATCATCCTCTGGTGATGTCATAGTGCAGCATATCTACCTTCCTCTTGTCAGATGTTTAAGTTGAAAAAAAAAAAACGTATTTCGAGAAGCTCGGTGAGCCATAAAATGGAGGAAGCTGTGTTATACATGCATGTTCACTGCCAGCTGGACTCTCCCTCGTTTCTTCTCAGAACCCTCGGCTGTTGGATGATGTCAGTTTCCATCCGTGTGTGCGGTTCAAGCGCTGGGAGGCCGAACGAATTCTCTCTTTCATTCCTCCAGATGGAAACTTCCGGCTGCTGTCATACCACGTCAGCTCGCAGAAGTAAGCTCTCGTGTTTGCTCTCATAGTCATTCTCTCACTTTCCCTCTCTCTCTGTCTCACACACACACACGTACAGACACACACCGACTTATTACGGTAACTAAAATGACTTTTGAAAAAGTTTCTGCGGTGGCAGGAGTTTCCCCCATGAAGTCATGGGTTGTCAGTTGTCCGTGTCATATGCCATGTGAAACAACACTGTTCCATGATTTACCTTCTCACTCAAGGAAATGAAAAAAACTTTCTTTACATTTCACTGACAGAGCTTAAATGCCTCTGTGACTAAAGAGTCTTCTGATAGATACTGAAACTACACAAATTGTTATAGCTTCATGAGTGTGGAGTTCAGTCTTTGATGACAACCGCAAAGACTCCCGTTAACGGTTTGGATGAAAAGAGAAGAACTTTGATGTTGTAATTGAAACCGAAAAAAGCAACACAGCCCTCATGAACTTGGTCGATTCTAAAAGTTCACCCCATGACTCACTCATTCATTTTGTCACATGTGACCCAGTTGTAGACCTTTCATTCCTTTGAAGTGGTAGAGTACGTCACATTCAGTATCATGTGATTTTCGGGGTCTTCTCTCTGCAGCCTGGTGGCGATCCCAGTGTACGTGAAGCACAACATCACTTTCAGGGAGGGCAGCTCCCAGGGCCGCTTCGAGCTGACGCTAGGGCCCAAGCAGACCATGGGCAAGGCTGTGGAGTCCGTGCTGGTGACCAGCCAGCTGCCTCGGGGAGTCCTCAACGTCAACCTCAACCCCTCACAGGGCACCTACACCTTTGACCCAGTCACCAAGGTACAACCCCCCCCCCCCCCCCCCCCCAAGAGAGCCTCTTGAGTTTTGAAATTATCTGTGCTTTTAGACCATGCCAGCCTGGGGAGGTGATTCTTTCAGTACCAGTGACAAATGGTGTAATAACATTGCTATATCATTTGCATTACTGTGTTACCTGTCTGCTCTTGTCTCAATCACCAGTGTATCACTTGAGCAATTTGATTTGTTGTGGATGTGGTACCTTAATTTAGACATACACTGCTTTTGTTTTTCTCCAGCTCCTATCATGGGATGTTGGCAAGATCAACCCCCAAAAGCTTCCTAGTCTAAAGGGTTCCATGAGCCTGCAGACTGGTGCCTCCAAGCCAGACGAGAACCCCACCTTCAATATTCAGTTCAAGATCCAGCAGTTGGCCATATCAGGTAGCGCCGCATTGGCAGTTAATCCACCAGCACAGCATGGCCAACATCACACTGTGATATATAGCTACACAGCAGATGTCACACTGTAGGTCACATGACTCACTTGAGCCAATCATGCAATTCCACCTTTGGACCACACAGTGGAGCTCCGTCGCCACAAGATTGAAGATTGCATGTTTAGCATTCTTAGTGATACCAAACATGGCTGCTGATTACATTGCACATCTTTTATTGGTTGTATAATATGGGATGCAGTTTAATTATAACAGCATTGTTGTTACCTTTTCATAAATGTCCTCTGTAATCAAAGTACCTATCTATCTATCTATCTATCTATCTATCTATCTATCTATCTATCTATCTATCTATCTACTTTCCCACCTACCTATCTATTTTTACCTGCATTGTAAAATGATTTTTTTTTTCTTTAAAGGTCTAAAGGTGAACCGACTGGACATGTATGGAGAGAAGTACAAACCATTCAAAGGCATTAAGTACATGACCAAAGCTGGCAAGTTCCAGGTCCGGACATAGATCCTGACTGATGCCCAGAGCACGTCCGCGATAGGGATGAGGGGTGAACGGGAGAGGTAGACAGACAGTGAATCGAAACAACACGGGGTTGGAACGACTACATTCCTCGTGAAAAATGCACTTCAGGATTGCGAACACAAACTCCAGACTCTGATGTCAGCATGTAGAGGAGCCAATGGGAAAAGCAGAAAGTTGGGAATGCTTGCGATGCTCTAAAACACATGACATCACAGCAGAGCTTCTCCTCTCAAGCGCAGCAGGGTCTGGGGCTTCGGTATCAAAAGCCTGAAATGGTTGCTTCCTAGGGTTCCCTTTTACGCTGTTTCTTAATCTGTACCTGTTTCCAGAAGTTCCCATTGAAACCTGTTACAATGAGACAGATGACAAATGTATGCCTGAATGTTCTCTCTCTCTCTTGAACCTTCTGTATGATTCTTACGATCTGTGGCCAGGTAGGGTTTCCTCCCCTCACCTTCCTGCTTAGGTTTTGCCCTGAATGATATTTTCACTTTAAAAAGCCTGTTACTTTTGTTTGCGGTACTTGGGCATCATAGTAGCTGTACTGGTTTTACTATCATGTGCTTGATTTGATTTCACTGTTGCTCTTTCTCATCAGCCTTTTTCAGTAATATTTTCTATTCTAGGGGGTATTTTGTCACTACATTATCATAATGCCGAGTTATTCATAGGACCCATACTCTATGATCATTGAATCAGTGAAGACCATGTCCGCATTAACATCATTTCCATAAACTTAGTATTGTTCTTATGCAAACTCAGCATTACCTTTTACAAACCTTTTTTCAAATCCGTCCGTAATTCCAAATGAAAGGATTCGCAATGCTTAATGTACATTCCAGTAGTAGTCTTCTGTATTAAGTGCAGTTTAGGGTTGAGTACAAAAGACATTTCCACATCACAGTCCCCCCCACCACCTCTCATAGTGGACAGCTGGAGAACAGTAATATGCATTATATTTATTCCTACTGACCTTCAGAGGACCTCCTTACTTCATTGCCAGTGAGCTAATGTTTGTCCTTCTGACTCTCTGCGTAGCAATGCACTGAAAAGGTGCCTGCTTTTACATCAGTGGCAGGACGCCTAGAAATGAATGCTGTATCTTTGTGTTTTGTGTTAATGAGGTGGTTTTGTTTTTGTCTTTTTATTTCGTCAAGTGAATACAAATGGTTTTAAAGTGCTATGAAATAAAAGAATGAAAACCGATGCAATGTTCTCAATGTCTTTTTTAAAACCTCAACTCCTGTGATATTTACATTTATTGGGCACATTTTAAAGCAATTTTATGGTGCAAATGTCATACTTTTTATTATGATCGCTTTTATGGCGGGACTACAGATTAGACTATTTCTTGATGTAGATGTCTTTGATATGATTTAATCTTGTTTGGAAATGTATGTATTCCTGTGACTGCTGGGAATTCATTCATTCCTGTGACTAATGAGAATTGAGAATTACTGGGAACTGACACAAGTGACACTGGTTCACCTACAGCAACTATAAAGCTACTATGAAGTGCTATCATAGTATCATCAGTGCTATAGGTATGGTGAAGGTATGCACACCATTCTAACCCTAACCCTAACGCTCTAGCCCATAATGTAAAATAGAGTCATAGGATTATGTAAGGCTTGAAACGTTTCTTTATAACATGTCAATAAATGAATCAGAAGATCTTTATTGATTACAATATTAAAGTGGTTAATATTGTGCCAAAACAGGAATCTTTTTTTACCAGCACAAGAACTTAATCACAGACATAACCAAAATACACATGACGTTAAATTTTTGGTGATGACGTCACGACCCAGACATTTAACCCCCTCAGTCCAGCGCACCCATTGAACTCCACTCCGCAATTTACTGATCACTTAAAACTCAGAGCAACGTTTTCTTCCCTTTTCTTCCTCCTCTTCATCGTCTTTTAACTCTTCAGAGGGTCGTGGACTAACAGGACCTAGAGAAAAGTACATGAACTTTTTTCTATTTTAGTCGCTCGTTATTTATAGCGAGTATTTTTTTTATAGATGTCTGGAGTAAAGTGTCTAGGAGCTAAACTTTTTCCAATTCATGTGGACTACTCCAGAAGTATTTATCAGTGTTTTAACCTCTAATTCTTCGACCTGAACACTTGTTGAGGTCGAATCTTAATGCCTCAACCGAAGTAGTCTTACCCAACTTTTGTAGACGGATGATCATGCTGTAACAAATTGTCAACTCTTGGTATGTATGCTATTATGGCAACTTTGGCTATTTATACATCTATGTATTTAAAATGTTTTTAAGAAAAGTAAACATGTTTGCATTTCTTTAATGAACTATCCAATTGCAAATAGCGTTTGCCTGTTAAAGAAAACTTGATATGTGTATTCCTCCAGTGAAAGTGATAGCTCCCGCAGCAATTAGCGCAATACACATCGCTAACAACAGTTAATGTTATCTGATAAAGCCCCTGGTGAGTTCCTTAGCATAGTTAATGACGATTATTGGGGTACTTATGTTAATGTGAACTTATGTGGATTGTGAAAGTAAGATGTGGACTTGAGGAATTGTCGTGTTATTGTTTAACATTTTCTATTTTAGGCGGCTTCCTGATTATTACTGCAGTGGGCTTGCTCCCCTGGGGTGGTGTTGTCTCAAACTAGAGGAGGGGGCTTTGCTGATGTGTCGGATTTCTCTCCCCCTGGGCAGAAAACAAACAAACATGGGCAAAGTTATCACCTGTGTGTAAACAGTTATGCGTTAGTGAGTGTGGCAGCAGTTTCTATTAACTGTATGACTGGTGTGATTGCAGCACAGGGTTGTATCTTGGTCCTTGTGTTTGTCGCCGGTTAAAGAGCCGGTAGGATAAAGTGCTGAATAAGCCACGTGTTTGGGGCGCCAAGCGCATGCTTGTATCACGCCGACGTATCTCCAAGTATCTCCTTAGTCTAACACGTTCTGTATACCTATCAAGCGAAAACTTTAAAGCTACAACTTTGAAAAGTGTTACCACGTTACAACGTTACAATGTTTTAAAAAGTGCCAGGCTTTTTTGACGTCATTAAACCTATTCCGGATCAAATGTGACCGCAGGCAATAGGGTAGATAGAGAAAGAAAACTTTTTAATTTCCTTTAGTTCGTTTATGCTTTATGCTTATGTTAGTTTGTATTTGTGTGCAAGCAAAAGAATGGAGATTTGCACCCTGCATTTGAGGGCGGTTTGGAGTCGTTGACACGTACGGCTATTTGTTCACCTCTGGTGTTACAGTTTATTTTTGGTCCCTGGTGTTACATTATAGGTAACATTTGACAGATGTTAGTTTTAACCCTTCATTATCATCCTGGATCGTGTCCATTATCACGTTCTCATACACAATTACCTCCAACTGTGCCAACTAGTTTTAAATAATTTATAGTAGGCGAAGGTATGCATTTTCCTTTTCATCATCTTATTCCACAAAACGGTCACGCTAACGATAAGGGTGTGCCTACAACGATACAGCTATCTTCCAGAGTTTTGTAGTCACGTAGTGTGCGATGCGGGGAGTTACGGCGGGTTTTTATAGACACAGTTAAAATATTTCGGTTTATTGACGGTTGACTGGAGCTTCCTAGCACGGAACAAAGACAGCCGTCGCGGGTCTGAACGAAAGCCCTTTCTCATGCAAAGAGGGCAAACAAAGCCCTCCTCGTGGGGACTCGCCATTATAACCTGACATTTTCTCACACATTGCACGTAGCGTTACCCATCGATTCAGTGCGCCGACAAGACATCTGTCCACTGTCTGGTGCTCTGTCGCATTAGCTAACCCAATAGAGGGCTATGGCTTCAAGGGTTATTTAAAAACAGCTTTATTTTTATGGTTATAGCTGAATAATGAATCTCATGTCACGAAATTGTTCTGTCACTCCAAAAAGGTCGAGGGGATTTGTGAAACAAAGCAAAACATAATGCTTGAACAGTTTAAAACAATATTTGCATTGGTCCTGGCAATATGAATTTCTAAGTATTGATCACAATGAATTAATCATTCTTCCCTCTTGTTGCTTTCTCCCTTTTGTTTTTCTTCCTCATAACAGCCTCTTTGGTTTTGAAGACGAGAACGATTTTAGTGACTGTCATGAAACACACATCAGTGTTTAGATGGACCTTTGCACATCACTCTAGGTGACCTTCTATGAAGATGCTCTGCATTTCCAGTGACCCGGACCTCTTCTATCCACCTGGGCATCCGGGTGATTGATAGCATGGCTCGGACTGGCTTTCAGAAGCAGACAGCTCACCTTCAAACCTAAGCCCCCCGCTCAACTCTTCATTGACTCAAGTCAGCTGTGGCCCAGGAGCCGTCTCTCCCTCATCCAACCTAGTTGACAAACCCTGGACTGAAGAGCTAAAGGGTAACCAAAGCTCGTTTGCCCCTGACACATCACCAGCCCAGCGGGGGCTCGGACAGGAGCAGCATCTACAGCATGAACAGGCCGAGGGGGGGGCCGGGCCCCCCACCACAGGACATCTACGAGTTCTCCCTGGACGAAGACGATGCCAAGGTTCTTCTGCGGGGCAGGGCCATGAGTGTGGTGTCTCCCTTGGCCGAGTACATCCAGAGCGAGCACCAGAATGGGGGCTTTTTCCCCGTGGTGCCACCTGAGGCACAGGACTCCAGTGGGGCTGCGGTCCAGCAGAGGAAGAAGCGCAAGCGATGCGGTGTGTGCGGCCCCTGCCTGCGCAGAGAGAACTGCGGCACTTGCAACAACTGCATGAACCGCAAAATAGGCCACCAGATTTGCAAGTTGCGCAAGTGCGACCAGCTCAAGAAGAAACCCAGCAGCTGGGAGGTGAGTGACTGGATTTTTAATAAGAAAAAACACACTATTCCCATACAAAATACAGTACAAAGTAGGTAATAAACAAATTATTGCATGTTAGTAAAAACATGGGCTTCGGTTTGTTTTGAAACGTACTCGGGACATAGATGGGATTTTACAAGGGCCATCCTGCCTGTCACAGGCAT
>CM059271.1:8561495-8563995 GCA_030347295.1 Setipinna tenuifilis | reverse complement strand
TTTAGCGGTTGTTAAGATGTCCAACTGACACTAACATTTTATGTAATAAACCATGAAAAAAGTGTTTTTTTTTGTGCTGGAGTTACATGCCAAGTATGCTGACTTTAAAGTGGGTTAAAAAAATCTCATGGTTCACTAACTGTGTACTTTAAAAATCTTGGTGTTGGACCAACATACAGCCCTGAATCTATACATAGTAAACATAGGAATTTGCACTGAGCAAAAAACGGTTTCAGCCAATCCCTGCATTCTTTCATTAGAGTAGATAGAAGGAATTTATTTTGACTGTTGAGCTCAAATCTCAACCACATTATCGCACGGCGGTGGACTACATCTTAAACTCAAAATGTTTTGTAATTAATGTAAAATTCCTTTTCGATCATCTCTCAAATAGATTTTAGAGTTTTGGAATAAGCAAATCCTGCTCATTTTAGCCAGACTGAATCACATCAGTGCACTGGTATTATGTGGCATTAACTATGTGTTGTAGTCCTGCTATGGCACAGCATTATCTCTGAGGCCAGCTGGTCCTCCACAATAAGTTGTGCCAGCTCTGCAGGAGTGTGGTGGGCTTGTTGGGGTGTCAGACACGGAGGACAAGCAGACGGGGCTGAGTTTGTGTTTGAGCCCTTTGTGTGTGTGTGTGTGTGTGTGTGTGTGTGCAATTGTATGTGTGTGTGTGTTGGGGGTAGGTGGGGGTATGGGGGTTGTTTGGGGAAGGTGTTAGAGGTAGCAGACTGTGGCTTAGTGGGGAAGTGTGTGAAAATGGGGGGAGGAGCGTCTTAATGAAGGCTCGTTATTCAGCTGTAATTACGGTGGCACTCCGGCCCTTTTCTCTGCGCTTGGGCACACACTCAAGGGTTTCGCATTTTCTCTCAGCTCGTTATCGTGACGAGCTCAAGCATGTTTTTCTCGCCCTCCGCCTCAGACCGTTGATTTGATTGTGTGTTTGTATGTGAATGTCTGGGATTGCATGTGTGTGTGTGTGTGTGTGTGTGTGTGTGTTTGCAGTAGAGGGGGGAGGGTTTAATCAGTCGGATAGGCAAGGCAAGGCAAGGCTATGAGTTGAAGGTCTTTCTGTTGTTGTCACCAAGCACTAATCTGTCATTTGTCCACGCATAAGAGCAAGAGCACAGAGTCTCTGAAAAGGGATTTACTGTCTGTCTGGGCATACGTAGACGGATCACGGCATCATTCAGACAGTCGACTTGATTTGCAATGCAAGTGAGAAAATCACATACCGGTCTCCAGGACTTAAGTATGGGTAGATGCAAACACAAGGGAAGGGATAGTATGTCAAAGCTTGGAAATGCTACGAATTTGTAAGCCGCATTAAGCCCAATCAGCAGTTTCCGACATGTCGGTGGCCCCCACGTTCTTCTTGGGATTGACCGCGCTGCCTTGCAAACCGCCGGTCTTTCCCACGGCAGACGCACGCCGGCGCTCGCTCTCTTTTCTCTCGTTTTTCTTTTTAACTCTCCTTTCCACTGTCCTCGCTGGCTGGCTGGCTGGCCGAATGGCTGGCTGGCTGTCGTCTGTGAGCGCGCCTGCACGCGTCCCGGCACACTTTGGCACGGCGTGTGACGTGAGCGCTCGGGAGTTCCCACGCTCGGAGGCATCCTGACTGCTGTGTCACACTAGCTGCTGCCGCCTGCCCCACGTGCCTCTCCTGCTCGTTGCTCTCACACCACTCTCTTTCTCTCTCTCTCTCTCACCACTCTTTTTTTCTCTCTCACTACTTCTTGCAGCACTGTCCTCCTGAAAGACTAAAAAGAGAGGAAAGTGTCCACTTTTGCTCTCATCGCATTGCAAGCGTGTTTGAAATTCTTTGACTAGTAAATGTTTTGCTCATGTGTTTTTTTTTTATAAATGCCTTTGTTATGTTACACCTGCTCTAGTCCAAAGTTGTACCTGAACAGCTGATTTTAGTTTTTTGTTCTTCAGTTGTTTTTACCAGTGCTATTTGCCCAAGTGCCTAGTGACTTAACATCTGACCAAACGCAAGTGCAAGAGACTTTTTGTCCCCATTTCTTTTGGAAAGTGATTCTAAGACGTGTTTGTGTGAGCCTCCTTAACCATGGCAGATTGCCATCAGTTGGCTCTTGAGAGGTCTGACTAAAAAGTGACGCACCACCATCCCACCCCCAACCTACCCCACAACCCCCCAACCGCCCCCCCCCCCCAAACCCCCCAGCCAGAGATTGTAATCAAGGACAATGTTGGCAGGTGTGGGTGGAATCTCAATAGCTGCTGTTGCCTGGCAGCGACTGAGTGGCGTCCAATAGTGCTGACTGATAATCTCCCTCCATTGAGCTCCACTGGGGCAGGTTTGCCCACAACTTGCACATTTTGTTTCCACTCATTCTTGCTATGTCTAGTGTCTAACTCATCGTACTCTTAATTCTTAACCCATCCAACATTAACAAAAAACAGTGAAAGCATTAAAAAGACAAAAAAAAAATCCCAGCCGTGTAAACTTTTGAAGTATGTCTGGTATGTA